>OY882873.1:2437500-2737500 GCA_963693515.1 Pipistrellus nathusii
CAGCATCTTCCGCATCCTGGCCTCCATCCTGCACCTGGGCAATGTCTACTTCGAGAAGTACGAGGTGAGGGGTCCCAGCGCCACGGCCGGCTCCCGGGGCCCGGCTCCCGTGGGCACAGGCGTCTCTCCGGAGGAGTGCTCTGTGTCTGGCTCTCAGGCTGCACCAACATAGCTCAATCGCTCTTTTCCCTCCACTTTGAGGTTGTTCGTCTTTTTATTATTTTCTTAAATAGATTTTTATTAATAGACTTCAGAGAGAGGAAGAGAGAGGGAAAGAGAGAAACATCAATGATGAGAATCATTGATTGGCTGCCTCCTGCACGCCCCCTACTGGGGATCAAGCCACAAGCCGGGCATGTGCCCTGACCAGGAATCAAACAGTGACCTCCTGCTTCATAGGTCAGTGCTCAACCACTGAGCCACAGCAGCCAGACCATCCTTTTATTACTGATGTGTGAGAGCTCTTGACTTATGTGAAGGAAATAAGCCCTTTGTCTTTGATGTGAATTTGTCTTTGATGTGAACTGTAAATATGTCTTCTGGTTTATCATATATATTTTGACTTTATTTACAGGTATCTTGGTGTAGGTTTTTTTGTTTTGTTTTGTTTTTCATGGTTATTGTTTGCTTTGGCCTTTCAGATTTTAAAAATTATTTCCAGGAATTTAATCAATCTTGTATAAATTTTAGAGTTTTCTAAGCATTTTTAAAGAGACCTGTCTCTTACATTATAACAGTTTGCCAGTACTTTTTCGAGATCTCGTATGGCGCTCATGGCTTGTTGTTTTAACGTGTGAATCTTTGGTCCATCAGGGATTTATCTTGGTGAGGTATGCGGCAGGGACCCAACTTCTTTCCCCCCAGGCAGTTACTTATAGTAACTCCACCACGTGAGAAGTATATACTTGTCATATACTAACTTCCTATGTGTATTTATGCCTAATTCCAGACTTCCTATTGTGCTTCATTAATCTGCTTATGTACTATATGTCTATTTGTTTTAGTTATTGTAACTTTGAAATACATTTAACCATCTCCAAGATCCCTCTGCACTCCTATTTCAGAATTTTCCTGGTTCTTCCAGCTTGTTTATGTTTTTTATATGAACTTTAAATGTAGTTCCTCAGTGCAAAGCACAGTCGGGTGGTATTTTGCAGACAGACGCACAGGAGGTGGCCTCCGTGGTGAGCGCCCGGGAGATCCAGGCCGTGGCTGAGCTGCTGCAGATCTCCCCTGAGGGGCTGCAGAAGGCCATCACCTTCAAAGTGACCGTGAGTCCGGGCCTGGGGGTCTGTCAAAGCCTCCAGCCAGCGCCTGCCACCACTGCTGTGTGCCCTCACCCTGGGGGCCCTCTCCCCCTTCCCTCTCCTCCCTGTCCATCCACCTTCTGAGTCAGGCCCGGAGGGGTTAACCTCAGACCCAGGCGTTCGGTGCCCAGGCTCCAGGTCTTTGCCCGGAATGCTGAGCCCCAGCACAGCTGTCCACCTCCGGGAAGCTGATCCTGACCCCCAGCTGAGCCAGTGCCTCCGTGGCCTCCCAGCCCCGGCCCTCCTTCCCCTCCCAAGGCCCGTCTTGCTGCGTCCTGTTTGCTCATGCCCCTGCCTCTCCCACTGGGCCAGTAGCCCCACCCCGACCAGCACAGCCAGGCAGGAGGGCGGACGAGGGCCATATGTTCAATCCTGGCCTACTGTCGACCTAAGACCAGTCACTCCATTTCCATTCCCCACCCAACCCCCAATCCTCGGAGGACTTCCTGGAGGTGGTGGCCAGCCTGCTGTCGCTCAGGGCCATGTTCCTCCCTAGGAGACCATCCGAGAGAAGATCTTCACCCCCCTGACTGTGGAGAGTGCCGTGGATGCCAGGTGAGGCTGCGCCCTCCCTCCCTGAGGCTCCCGATGGCTAGCCCCACCCCTGTGCCCACCCCCGTGCCCACCCCCTCACCGTCTCTGCTTTAGGGATGCCATCGCCAAGGTCTTGTATGCGCTGCTGTTCGGGTGGCTCATCACCAGGGTCAACGCGCTGGTCTCCCCGCCGCAGGAGGCACTGTCCATCGCCATCTTGGACATCTATGGCTTTGAGGTGGGGCTCCTGAGCGGGTGGGGGCATTCGGCTTCATGTCTCAGCTCTCGGCCTGGAGCACAGGGCCCCTCCCTTATTATCATCTTCCTCGTCTTCTCCCACGTCCCTCCCTCACCCTCGGGCTCCCTCCCCTCCGGTGCCAGCTCTGAGCGGGCAACACAAGGGGCCCGGAAAGGACCAGACCTGGGCACGGGGTGGGCGTGGGGGGCAGAAATGCACAAACCATGTGGTCAGAGCCGTAACAGGCAGCCTGGCACTGGCGGAGCTGAAGAAAATCTTAGCGGGCAGGGGCCAGAGAGGATTTCCTAGAAGGGCCAGACGGGCTAGGGCGCAGGGCTGGGCCTTTAGCCACGGCCTAAGCTGCCTCCCTGGGCCCAGCCTGCCAGGCTTCCTCCGCCTGTGCATAGCGGAGCCACAGCGGGTGCTGAGCAGGGCCTGAGGTCAGGCTCCCGCTTCCCGAAGCAGTGACCGTGGATGGCGGGGAGGGCCCTGCGCCTGAGCTGGGGGCGGGGCGGGGGGTGCAGGGCCCTGGGAGGGACAGATGGCTGAGGCCCCTCCTCCCTGCCTCACAGGACCTGAGCTTCAACAGCTTCGAGCAGCTGTGCATCAACTACGCGAACGAGAACCTTCAGTACCTTTTCAACAAGATCGTCTTCCAGGAGGAGCAGGTGAGCGGGCGGCGGACGCCCCTCCGTCCTCGCGGCCTCGGGGCCAGGCAGGGCCTCGGCGTCGTCAGGGCAGATGGGAGGTTGTCGGAGGCCCAGGGAGGGAAGGCGGGAAGCTGGGCAGCACGTGAGGCCTGTGTTCTGAGGGGCAGGTGTGGGGCATGAGCCCAGGGCAGAGCCCGCCGGGGGTCCTTTCCGCCCCGTGGAGCTGTCCTGGTGGAGGGAGGACAGGCCGCGGCTGCTCGTGTGGCCCTGCTAGGAAGTGAGCCCCCGTGCTAGGAGGTGTGCGGGCAGAGGCGCCCGGCGAGGCCTCCTCAGGCGGCTCCTCCTGGGGGACGGCGGGGGGCGGCGGGGGGCTGGGCGGGGTGGGCGCTGAGCCCGGCTCACTGCAGGAGGAGTACCTCCGCGAGCAGATCGGCTGGCGGGAGGTCGCCTTCGCCGACAACCAGCCCTGCATCAACCTCATCTCCCTGAAGCCCTACGGCATCCTGCGCATCCTGGACGACCAGTGCTGCTTCCCCCAGGTGAGCCGGGCGGGCGCTGAGGGCTGCTCAGGCGGCTCCCCTCTCTGAGCCCCACCTTCCTCTCTGCTCTGGCGCGGGCGGGGGCTCAGGACGCCCAGCCTGGGTGGGGGTGCAGGTGTCCTGAGGGGCTGCACCAGCCCTGGGAATCACAGAGGGCTTCCTGGAGGGGGTGGCCTTGGGGCTGGGCCTCACATACTGACTGGAGGACACAAGGGTGGGATGGTGTTCTGGACAAGAGAGTGCAGAGTCAGCTGGGCCGGAGGGGAGGCGGCTGGGAGCTGACCAGACACGCTGTCTGAGGAGCCTCAGGCTCCCGCCAGGGCAGTGGGCAGCAGGGGAAGCTGTGACCTGTTCCTCCTCTCCCGTGATCACTGGGGATCAGCCGGGGCTGGAGAATCTGCCCCTAGGCCAGGAACAGGGTGCCCCGGCCCCTGCCCACCCACCGAATCCCGCCTCCCCCAGGCCACAGACCACACGTTTCTGCAGAAGTGCCACTACCACCACGGCGCCAACCCGCTGTACTCCAAACCCAAGATGCCGCTGCCCGAGTTCACCATCAGGCACTACGCGGGCAAAGTCACCTACCAGGTGAGGCCCGCAGCCTGCAGGCCCCAGCGCCCGCGCCTGAGGTCGGAGGCACAACATGGGCTCCAGACACTCCACCCGGTTCCCGCTCTGGGCCTGCTGACCCGCGGCTGAATGACCCTGGGCCAGGCCCTTCCCCGCTCAGAGCCTCGTGTCCTCACCTGGAAAGCGGGGATAATAAGGGTGTCCATCTCTCGGGTGTGAGGAGTCCAGGGCGAGGGTGGGTTTGATAAAGAGGGGCTATTATCAGCTGCAGTGTCACCGGGGGAAGTCTCATCGCTATTGTCTCAGGCACATTCCTGCCCTGGCTTTGTCTGGGCCAAGATCCTAAGCTTCTGTCCCCATCCGGGCGGCTTTTCCTCACCTGCAAGACGCACCCAGAACAGTGTCCTCCACTGAGGGTGGGGCCAAGACCGGGGTTAGTCTTGGGAGGGGCCAGTCCTGGGAGTGGGAAGGTGGTGAGGATAGGAGGGGTGGGGACCACCAGGGGGAGGGGTCCGGTCCCTCCTAAGATAGATGGGGACAGGGCCTGGAGGTGCAGGGCCGGGTCCCCCAAGGGCTAAGGGAGGAAGCAGGACAGCAGCAGGCAGACTGCTGCACCGGGCTGCAAGGGAAGGCTCCCGCCCCAGCCCCGCCACCCCTCCCCAGGTGCACAAGTTCCTGGACAAGAACCACGACCAGGTGCGGCAGGACGTGCTGGACCTTTTCATTCGGAGCCGGACGCGGGTGAGCAGGCCTCCCTCCCCGTACTGGTCGGCCCCAGAGCACAGCCCACAGCCAGGCATGTTCCTCCGAGAAAGGGAGGTCCCCAGCTCCATCCCAACCCTCCCTCCTCCCCCAGGCTTGCCCTGGTCTGTACTTTCTCCCTCTCAGGGCCCCGCCTGAGAGGGCTAGGCCCTGGCTGGCCCTGGCTCGCTGGGTCTCTCCCTGCTCCTCCTGGTCAGCCCGCCCCGCCCCCACCTCCATCCCGTCCGTGTTCCCTGCCACCTCCCCGTCTGGGACTGATTTCCTCGTCTGTCAAACGGCACCTCCTCCTGAGGTCACCCTAGGGTTGGTGACCATGCCCCCCTTAGTGCCCGTGTCCGCCAGACCGAAGAAAAGGGAGTCCGGGGACCCAGGGCGGTGCCTTGGGGTAGTTTTCTGTGCTTCTTGGTCTGGAGACTCGGCTCCTTTTGTTCCCTCGCTTTCTCTCTCCCCCCATCTCTCTCCTTGTCTGTCTCTCGGCTCCTCGCTCTGCCTCTCGGTACTTTGACGGCTGCCCTGGCGGCTGCCCATGCCTGCCCAGGTGGTGGCTCGCCTCTTCTCCAGCCACGCCCCCCAGGCCGCCCCTCAGCGCCCGGGCAAGAGCAGCTCCGTCACCCGCCTCCACAAGGCCCACACCGTGGCCGCCAAGTTCCAGCAGTCGCTCCTGGACCTGATCGAAAAGATGGAGAGGTGGGTGAGGCGGCCGGGACCGCCTCCGGCAGCCCCTGGGGAAGCCCTTTCCTCTGGGGCCTCACCCGCCTCCCGCCCTGGCCAGGTGTAACCCCCTGTTCGTGCGCTGCCTGAAGCCCAATCACAAGAAGGTGCGTGACCGCCGAGGCCTCGGGGGGAGCCCTCTCCCCACGCCCACGGCTGCGTGGCCAGCGCCCTTTGCCCACGCGGGTCCCCGCAGGAGCCCGGCCTCTTTGAGGCGGACGTGGTGATGGCCCAGCTGCGCTCCTCGGGGGTGCTGGAGACCGTGCGAATCCGCAAGGAGGGCTTCCCGGTGCGGCTGCCGTTCCAGGCCTTCGTCGACAGGTAGGGAGGCCCCGCCTGCGCCAGGGGCCCGCAGGCAGGGCTTGGCACGCACAGCTGCCGGGCTGGGCACAGACCGCCACGTGCCAGCTGGTGTCTGGCATAGATATTGTTTTGCCGTTTTTCACAGTTTTATTGTGTTGATTCCAAAGAGAAACCATTTTAATAGTGATTATGACCAGCTTCCAGCAGGTGGCAGTAAGGGGTCCACAGTTTCCTGGCACTAGAAGCGGGGAGGGGTGCCTTCTGAGGAGAAGAGGGTGGTGACTGCAGCCTCGAGGGCAGCCGGCAGCAGCCCCACGGCCCAGGCTGCATCTGGCCCCGCAGGTACCGCTGTCTGGTGGCCCTGGAGCACAACCTGCCAGCCAGCGGGGACATGTGTGTGTCGGTGCTGAGCCGACTGTGCACAGTCATGCCAAACATGTACCGCGTCGGCGTCAGCAAGGTGAGTCCCACCCACACTCAGTGCCGGACGCTCGGGCTCAGGGGCTTCAGAACCGAGCCCGTGGGCTCAGACCTGTCCCAAAGGCAGCCCAGGGAGCTTGGTGAACAGAATGCCAGCCCCCTCCAGCCCTGCCCAGGCCGTCCCACCGCCTAATGCCCCCTCCCCCCCCACTTCGTGCTCCACACCCAGCCCTCCGCGGCCCTGGCTGCTGTCTGCATGGACTTAGGGAGAGGGCGGGTCCTGAGTCCAGTCCCTGGCCCCTCCCGGCCTCAGCACTGCCTCCTCTGCCAGCTCTTTCTCAAGGAGCACCTCCACCAGCTCTTGGAGAGCATGCGGGAGCACGTCCGCAACCTGGCGGCCCTCACCCTGCAGCGCTGCCTGCGCGGCTTCTTCATCCGGCGCCGCTTCCGCTCCCTGCGCCGCAAGATTGTCCTGCTGCAGAGCCGGGCCCGGGGCTTCCTGGCCAGGTGCAGCCACCTCGGGCAGGACCGCCCGGGCCCTGGGCGAGGCTTGGGAGAGGCTGAACTTAGGTGGTGAGCTCCCTGTTCCTGGAGGAATGTAAGCCGAGTGGGAGCCTCTGCTGGAAGAATGATCGCATTCTCTGTGCTTTTGCTTGTGGATGCCCTCCCGTCCCACCCCCTGGCCCTTGTAACTGGCGGTGGGAACCCATCCAGCCAAGGAGGACCCCACCTGCATCTCAGGGACCCTTGGATTCCGACCCAGTGGGATCTGTGGGGTCCCAGTGGTTGACTTCGGGCTCGTGAACTTAGCCACATTCTTGCCCCCAATGAGCTCCTTTCCTTAGTGCCAACGGGCCCAGAGGAGGTGTGGCACCAAGGCCAGGCTGGCACAGGTATCGCTGCCCGGTTATCCATGACCCCCTGACACGCCTCTCCTCCCTCCGCAGGCAGCGGTATCAGCAGATGAGGAGGAGTCTGGTGAAGTTCCGGTCCTTAGTGAACACATACGTGAGCCACCGGCACCGCCTCAAGGTGCGGCCTTCCCCTTGCCCTCCCCCTGGAGCCAGGCCTGTGCCGGCTGGGTCCAGGCAGTGGCAGAGCTGGGGAGGAGGCACTTAGCTCCCAGGAGGAGACTGTCTTGGGTTCGAATCCCCGCTCTGCCCCTCACTAACTGTGTGACCTCAGCCCCTCTCCGGCCTGGCCTCCCCATCTCCCCCCGAGGCTGCAGAAGGGGTGGAATGAATATTCAACATGAAGGGTGTCCTGGTGCCGGGCTCCCCGGGTCAGTAACCGGGTCCGATTAGCACTGAATGCGGTCCGCTCGTACCAGATGCCAGTCTGGGCCTGTTGTCCGTACACCAGCAGCAGACACGTGTCACACCGGGAGCCACAGGCTCACGCTGCTCCTGACGGGCCTGCGGGACAGGCGTCTTTCTCTCCCAGGGCTCCTCCTCTGCCCCTGCCTGTCTCTCTCCTGCTCTTTCTCCCTCGCCCTCCTCTGTTTCTGGCCACCCCTCTGCTCCCTCCATCTGTGAGGTGGTGTTGCCTCCAGAAATCAGGCAAGCTGACCCCTTGCTTCCCTTGCTGGCCGCCCTGCGTGAGCCGGCTCGGCCCACCAGGGCCTCTGCCCACCATTCCCTGCCCTGACCACCTGCTCTCCTGCAGCTGAGGGCAGAGCGGAGGCTCCGGGTGGAGGAGGTGCGGCTGCAGGAGCAGGAGGTGGGTGCGGGGTCTGGGTGGCAGCAGGGGCCAGGAGGGGAGAGCGGGCGGCAGGTGGGGGTGTGGCAGGCCCTCCCTCACCACGCTGTTCCTCCAGGAGCTGAGCAAGCGGGAGGTGGTAGCCGTGGGGCACCTGGAGGTGCCGGCAGAGCTGGCGGGGCTCCTGCGAGCGGCGGCAGGTACACCGGTGAGGCCGTGCGGTGGGAGTGGGCCCGGGCCGGCAAGGGGAGCCAGCACCTCGGCCTTCTTCCCGCCACAGGCCTCCGGCCAGCGCAGACGCCCCGGGTGGCGCCTGTCCGGACTCCCCGGCTCCAGGCTGAGCCCCGCGTCACGCTGCCCCTGGATATCAACAACTACCCCATGGCCAAGTTCGTCCGGTGCCACTTCAAGGTGAGGGCTGGCCTGGGCCCAGCAGCCCGGCCAGTGGGCACAGATCAGTTAGAACTGGTACTGACCTCAGCCCAGCGCAGCTTCTGCCCTTGGCCTGAGGTGGGTGCGAGCTCTGCCTACAGCTGCTGGGTCGGGAGCAGCCTGGGGCCCACGGGGGCCTGGGTAGCAGGGGTCCCCAGGGGCTTGGGAAGCGGCCGTTTGGCAGCCAGGCTGGGAAGATGTCAGAAAAGTAACCGGCAGTGGAGCCCCGGCTCGTTATCCCACAGAGAGGGCCCAGATGGGCTCAGGCTGACTCTACCACCGACTTGCTGAGGGCTGGTGTCTGCCCCCTCCAGGCCTCAGTTTCCCCATCTGCACACTGGGGACAGGGGCTCTTGCCTTCTGGGCATTTGTGCTCTCACCTGGCACAGAGCAATGGATCCAGATGTGCCGTCAGTGCTGGCTCGGTGCCCATGTGTCTGCCTGTGCCCCCAGGAACCTGCCTTCGGGATGCTGACGGTGCCCCTGAGGATGCCCCTCACTGGGCTGCCAGCAGAGCACCACGCGGAAGCCGTGAGCATCTTCAAGCTGGTACGAGTCTGTCTGGGCACCTTGGTGAGCTCCTGCTTGAGGGCAGGCTCTGGGCGCTCATCCTCCTGACCCACCCCCTGGCTGAAGCCCCAAGCCATTCCCTGGAGGAGAGTTTTTGTCGGGGCTGGCCACCCCTGCATGGGGAGCTGGGGCTGGGGCTTTTCCTCTCCGGGCCGTCTTCCTGGCAACAAGGCCATTCCCAGGGACGAGAACAGGTCGGGCTCTCTCCTCAAGGGCTCCCTAGTCTGAAAGAGGAGGCACGGCACATCTGGCTGGTGGCTCCCAGCGTGCACAGTGAGCGTGGAGGCTGGCAAGGCCAGAGGGGCCCCTACTCCAGCCCTGGACGTTGAGAGCGTGCGGGAGGAGGGGCGTTTGAGCTGGAGTCAGAGAGGAGTCAGACTCTGCCAGCTGTGGAGGAGGCACAGAGAGAGTGGAAATCCATGTGGTTAGACAGAGGCTCCGAGAGCAAAAGCAAGAGAGGGATGGAGCTCAGGTTTTATCCCAAGGCCAATGGAGCCAAGGAGTACGCTTCCATGGAGGCATGCGGCTGGATATAGGGCCCCTGGAGTCTGAATGGAGTTGGGGCCTGGGGTGCTGGGTGGGTGGGACTGTATGGGAGCTACAGAAGGTTCACGGGCAGGAGAGAAAGCCAGCATGGATGTTGGATCTTGGCTTTTCCCCATGGCTGGAGGGTACTGCCTGGTCATTTGGTGTAGGATATAGTTATATTGTGACTAGTAGCCTTGCACACAAGTCCGTGCACCAGTAGGTCACCGCAGCCCTCCTGTAGCTCCCCCCCACCCATAGCTTGCTGCCCTGCCCCCTCCTGTAGCTCTCCGATGCCCGCTAGTAGTTCACTGCCCCCCCTCCTGCAGCTCTGTGATCCGGTCGTTATGTGGTAGACCGTTCCGCCTCAGGGCATAACGGATAATTAGCATGCTCCTCTCTTATTACGTAGGATGGGGACTTTATATAGACAGGGGCTCCGGGAGGACGTGAGAGGGATGCATGGGGGTGGGGACCCGGCAGGGCAGGCTCCGAGGCCAGGGCAGTGTCTGTGCGCAGGTCCTGCGTTTCATGGGCGACCCCCACCTGCATGGCGCCCAGGAGCACGTCTTCGGGAACTACATTGTGCAGAAAGGGCTGGCAGTGCCCGAGCTCCGGGACGAGATCCTGGCACAGCTGGCCAACCAGGTGTGGCGCAACTCCAGGACCCACAATGCCGAGCGGGGCTGGCTCTTGCTGGCTGCCTGCCTCAGTGGCTTTGCACCTTCCTCACGCCTCAACAAGTACCTGCTCAAGTGAGTGGCACCTGGCTGGACAAGGCCCGGCCCAGGGCCGGGTGCGGTGTTAGAGAACCGGCGGAGTGAGGTGTTTGTGCGGGGAAGCTGGGCTTCTGTGAAGGGTAGGGGTCCAGTGAGGTTGGATAAGAGACTTGCAGGGCACAGCGGGTGGAAACCAGGGTGCGGGCATTTGGAATGGAGGCCCTGACTTCTCACATCCTTGGGTGGAGTGAGTGGTTAGAAGCACAGCCTCTGACAGTCTGTGTCAGGTCCCACCTCAGCCGTATCAGAGCTGTGTGACTGGGCAAGTCACTTCACCCTCCTGAGCTCCGTCCCTTCAGTGTAAAGCGAGGATGGTAGGAATGCGACTTCCTAGGCTCTGAGAGGGTCAGGTGGGATGCCTAGGACAGAGCTGGGTGAGTGCTGGGTGAGGACAGGCCTCGTCAGCTTCCAGCGGAGGAGGGTCACCGTCACCCCCAGGGGTCAGGATGGGGGCCAGGCCCTGGGTGCCGTCCCCTGTAGCTGTGACCACCTGCTGTAGGACCCCGGACACGCAGGCTCCTCTCTGAGCCTCTTCCCTTACCTATAAACTAGGGGTGGCACCCGGACTGCCTTCTGGGGGCTGTAAGCTCAGAGTGTGCAGAGGGCCAGGGCCACGTGCAGGGTGGGCAGCCCACTAGTCAGCGTATGAACCTGCAGCGCTGGGACAGGGCTGCTGCCTGGCCAGGGCTTCCTGTGGGCACAGCTCCAGGTTCCCTCTTGTGGCCGCTGTGGACCCGCTCCCCCGTGGCTCCTGGCCAGGCCCTCGCGGCTGGGAGTGGAGCAGCCAGGAATGCGGGATGCCTGCCGCCCGCAGGGGTCAGCTCAGGGGTCCTGCGCCAGGTTGAAACGCCACAGCCGTCTCAGGATGGGTGAACCTGGCAGCAGGGCGGTGCAGCTGCGGGGGTGACAGTGGGGGAGCCCCCTCTTTCCTGCCCACAGAGCTGCAGACCCACCCGTCAGTGACACTCGCTCTGACGAGCTCAGGTGGGCTGTCCTCTTTGGCTGCGTAACTCTGCTGGTTGGGAAAACGTGGGGGCTAGCTGGTCCCCTTCTTCTGTAGTCAAGCCTGGGGGCTCTGGGCCTTTTCCTTCTCACCCTAAAGCTCTGGGCCAGCCGGGGCCTCCCTTAGAGGCTGCGGGACCCTCCCTGACCAGGGCAGCTTCCGCTCCTCTCAGCCCGGCTCCAACCCACCTGCCAGGTTTGTGTCTGACTACGGGCGGAGCGGCTTCCAGGCCGTGTGCCAGCACCGCCTCATGCAGGCCATGGGCCGGGCCCAGCAGCAGGGCCCCGGAGCTGCCCGCACCTTCCCCCCGACCCAGCTCGAGTGGACGGCAGCGCGGGAGAAGGCCAGCATGGCTTTGGATGTGGGCTGCTTCAACGGTGAGCTGCCCTCCGCCCCACTGCCTCCGCTCCTCAGGCCTCTGCCCCAGGCCAGGAGAAGCTGGGGGGTTCGGAAAGGGGGGTGCTGGGCGTGGCCCTGGAAGGAGGTCTCGGTGTGCCTGTGGGGGGGATCTGGAATGTCGGGGGGGATCTGGAATGTGGGAGAGGGGCCGGGCACAAAAGAACAGACCAGGACCTGGGCAGGAGGGAGAGGCTGGAGGAAGGAGGCAGGAAGCAGCCAAGCAGCCAGCTGCCACCTCCCAGGCTGACTGGCGCCTGCTCCCGTCCAGGCGACCAGTTCTCCTGCCCGGTACACTCCTGGAGCACGGGGGAGGAGCTCGCTGGAGACATCCTGAGGCACAGGTGGGCTCCTTACGCCCCCCCAGCGCCCTCACCATGCACCCGGGAAGAAGGGGGGAGGGGGAGGGGCAGGAGGCCGGACTCTCCAAAGCCCCAGGTCCCCTCTGGGCATGCTTGGGGTCTGCTCCTATCCCAGAGTCTCCCCACGTGGTACTCCTGGCCTCATCCCTCCTTCACGTCCCTCGTGCTGCCCAGGGGGCTGACGGACGGCTGGCGGGGCTGGACGGTGGCCATGAAGCACGGGGCCCAGTGGGCGGAGCTGGCTGGCCACGACTATGTGCTGGACCTGGTGTCGGACCTCGAGCTGCTCAGGGACTTCCCACGACAGAAGTCCTACTTCATTGTGGGTGCAGAAGGGCCCGTGGCCGGCCGAGGAGGCCCGAGAGCGTAGGTGGCTGGTTGCCCCCCCCCCCCACTGGCGGCCTCTCACAGCCAAGACGGCCCCTCTGGCTGCGGAGAGAGACTGAGTCTGGACTAAGGGAGGTGGGGCTGACCAAAGGACCCCGTCTTTCAAGAGTCAGGCATTCAATTCCGGAGTCCTGTGCAGAGGAGATTGGGTAGGGGTGGGGGTGGGGGTGGGGGTGGGGTGGTCTGGGAGGCCATGGGTCTCTCTGGGGGTCAGATGCTCCATGTTCCCCTCACCCACAGGGTGTTTGGGAACAGCTGGGACTCAGATGAGGACATGCCCACAAAGCCTCAACCACAGGGGCACATGCCCCACGTGGCGGACTCCAATGGGTACTGCAGCCACAATGAGGACAGTACAGATGGGGAGACTGAGGCCCAGAGAGGTACAACAGCCCACCCAGGTCGACCAGCAGGACCGCTGTCTCTGGTGGGGGGGCCCTGGGGCTGTGGGGGGCATCAGCAGAAGAGAAGGTGACGTGTGCCCCCTGCCAGGCCTGGGCAGCCCTGAAGAGCCTGCTGTGTCCCACAAGGGCCTGGACTGCTACCTGGACAGCCTCTTCGACCCCGTGCTGTCCTGCGGGGATGCGGTAGGATGGCTGGGGGGCCCGCAGGCACGGCATGCTCGTACCCGGTCACACACATCCACGGGGACAGCCCGGGCCACGGGGACCCGGCAGAGGAGGAGGGTGTCCCTTGGCTAGAGACACGCCTGGAGAGAGGCTCAGAGGATCCAGCCCCCTCCGGCGCCCTGCTCACTCAGAACTCCCAGGAGCCCTCAGGGCATGGTGTGGAGCGCTGAGCAGGGCACACCCCTCTGAGCCTCATTTTGCTCCTCCGTGAAACAGGGGTCACCGGGAGCTTGCCAGGGGTGGGAGGGCTGAGGAGTGCGTGAGGGCAGAGGCTGGCACACACAGTGCTTGGCCAGCGGGAGGCCCGGGATGGAGGAGGAGGCTGGTGTCGGGTGCCCGTTGCCTTGGAACCGCAGGAGGCCAGTGCCGAGGCGGCCACCCGAGCCTCCCGCTGCCCCCAGGACCTGGAGAAGCCGACGGCCATTGCCTATCGCATGAAAGGGGGAGGCCAGCCTGGGGGCGGCGGCGGCAGCGGCACCGAAGACACCCCCGAGAGACCCCCAGAGCCAAAGCCAAGTCAGTACTTGCCCCAAGGTTGGTTCTAGGTCTGGGCAAGGCCGGGGCCACTGGTTCTCCGGGCTCCCTCTGTGCTAACACGGAGGCGGCCATGAGCAAGGGGAGGGGGGACAAGGGGGGAGGTGGCAGGAAATTCCCTCTTCCCTCACCTCCGCGCCTTGGGATCTGTGCCCGCTGCCCGGCTCCCTGAAGTCCCAGTCCTGGACGCCTCCACGCTGGCTCTGCAGCAAGCTTTCATCCACAAGCAGGCCGTGCTGCTGGTGCGTGCGAGGGGCCTGGGGGGGGGGGGGGTCCGGAGCGGGCCTGCCTGGTTACACCCCACCTCTCCTCAGGCCAGAGAGATGACCCTGCAGGCCATGGCCCTCCAGCAGCAGCCCCTGAGTCCTGCCCCAAGGCCCTTCCCCCCAGAGGTGAGCCTGCATCCTCGCACCTCACTGAGCCTGGACCCCACACCGTCCTGGGCCGGCACGGGTCCCAGAGAGCGAGCTGGGTGTCCCGGACGCTCACCTCACATCTGCTCTCTGCAGAAGCCCCCAGCTCCCGAGACACGGCCAAAGCTCGTGGGCACCGGACCCCCGGCCAAGCCCGTGCTCCTGCGCTCCGCCCCGAAGCCCTCGACCCCCACCCTCCCGGCCAAGGCCCCCAGGCCCCCCACCAAGCCCGTGGCTGCGCCCATTCTACCTCAGGACAGGTCTTCTCCAGAAACCAGTGAGTGTCCTGCCCTGCTGGGCTTGGGGGCGGCCGCCCAGGATGGACGGGAGGCGTGTCTCACTCTGCCTCCCGCCACAGCTCTGCCGGGCCCCGAGCTGGTCCGCTACTCCACGCTCAACTCGGAGCACTTCCCGCAGCCCACGCAGCAGATCAGGAACATCGTCCGGCAGTACCAGCAGCCGCCGCAGGGCGGGCAGCCCAAGGCCCTCAGGTCAGCTCTGCCCCAGCGCAGGCCGCGCCTCCTCCCCGGCCTGGGCCCCCAACGTGGGGGGGGGGGGTCTGTTTATGCAGATGCTCTCACAGCCCCTCCCCCACGGAGGGCGGCTGGGAGACCCCCTCTGGGACGGGGTGAGGGGGTGGGGGTGTGGGGGGAGAGGGTCCTTAGTCCGGGGGCTGGTGACGGAAAGGGAGAGGAACTCAGTGCCCCCCCCCCCCCAGGAAGGACTGCGGGAGGGTGTTCGCCAAGCGGCCAGACCCCCACGAGGAAGCCCTGATGATCCTGAAAGGGCAGATGAGCCACGCGGCGGCAGCACCTGGCACGCAGGTGAGGGGCAGTCTGGCCGTGCCCAGGCAGACTGGGAAGCAGGGGTCCTCCAGGAGCCTCAGAAACCAGCTGCCCCTAACAGGCAGGGCCCGCTGCCGCTCCTCCCGGCTGCACCCCTGAGCTCTCTCTCTGGGGGGGCAGGTGCCCAGGGAGGCCGTGGCCCTGGTGAAGCCAGTGACCAGCGCGCCGAGGCCATCCATGCGACCCGCGCCAGGTGAGGGGCCAGGAGAGAGGGGGGGGGGTACAAGAGGGAGGTGTCCACGTGTGAAGTAAGTCTGTGTGAGCACAGGTGTGTCTGCATGTCCGTGGCCCATGTGGACCTACTGTGTGGACATTTGTACAGTTAGGTCAGCACTTAAATAACACTGATTTCAAGCCAGGCCCACCCGGGCCTTATTCGGTCTTCACTGCGCCCCAGACACAGTGCCACTAGTACCTACGGTGTTACAGATGGGGAAACAGAGGCACAGGCACAGAGAGGTTGCACAACTTGCCAAGATCACACAGCTTCAAGGGATCGAAGTCCAGGCCAATTGGAGCCCTAACTCTACATCGTTTGCCTCAGGTGGCCACAGTGACCTTACGAGAGATAAATCCACTCACGCCGAGCTCCTAGCAGCCGCCCCGGTGGCTCCTGGGAGGAACTCCATGTTCTCCAGGCCTGAGCTCTGCCCCCTCCAGCCTTGCCTCCTCCCTCCGGCCGGGCCCTCTGTCCCTCGGTGCTCCCGGAGGCCCGCTCCTTGCCCTCGCCGCTCCTGCCTGAGTGCTCGTTCCCAAAAGCGCTTCGCCTGCTGCCCCTTCTTCTCACCGCGCCTCCGTGTCACCTCCTCAGATCTGCCAGCCCCCCTGCACCGAAGGGCCTCAGCCCCTCTCTGAACCACCAGTTTTATTCCACCTGTAGCTTCCAGACTTAGGGTTCTGTCATTTCAAATCCTCTGTCTCGCCCACATTTGCCAGGAGACCCTAAAGTCAAGCGCCTTGCCTCTCCTGCGGGACACCCTCAGCCCCGGCACAGGCCACACACGCTAGGTGCCCGTTTCCTAGCATGTGCCGGAGGGAGGGCTGGGCTGTGGCAGTGCTCTGCATGCGTGTGACCAGGTGTGACTGGCCAAGGGTGTGGGATGCCACTCTACCCATCCCTCACAGCCCTGCCTCCCCTCACACCCGACCGCTGTGCCCCCAGCGCTGCCCTCAAGGTCGCTGGAGCCCGCCGAGGACCCAGTGCAGACGCAGCTGCACCGCCTCCCCAACCCCAGTTTCTATGGCTACCAGGACCCCCCCTGGCAGATATTCCTGCGCAAAGAGGTGCCGGGAGCAGGGGAGGGGCTGGCTGGGGCAGAGGGCACCCGGACTGAGACCCAGGCCAGGGGGAGCTGAGCAGGCACCTGCCGCTGCTCTGGAGCGGGGCTGCCTCTGGAGCGGGTGCAGGTGTGGGGCAGAGTGAGGGGCCGTGGTGGTCCTCATGGGATCCCCCCCCACAGGTGTTTTACCCGAAGGACAGCTACAGCCACCCCGTGCAGCTGGACCTCCTGTTCCGGCAGGTGAGGCCTCTCGTCCTTTCTGCCTCGGTGACACAGCAGGGCAGTGGCACGTGGACTAGCTGTCTGCAGACTCTGCTTCTGCACTCGGAGCTGGACTCCTTCACCATGTGTGGCTGGGCGGCTGTCCTACTGCACCCTATTCCCACGGTCAGGGTCACAAGCCCATCTAACCGGGCTCGTGGTTTGTCTCAGCTGGACAGACCCACTGTAAGATGAGGACACCAAGGCGGGAGGGGTGGCCTGACTTGGAGGGAAGGCGAGAGGAGAGTGTCTGGGGTGGGGTCTGACTCACCCAGAGGCCCCACGGCTGCACACAGGGAACCCCCGCTCGGCCTAGAACAGCCCAGCCCGGGTCCCAGCGGGGGAAGACCCTCGGGCCGCCTGCACCCAGCTCAGCTCCTTCCCGCAGATCCTGCATGACACGCTGTCCGAGGCCTGCCTGCGCATCTCCGAGGACGAGAGGCTCAAGATGAAGGCCCTGTTTGGTACCTCAGGCGCCAGGGAGGGATGTGCCCCCCCTCACCTCCCGGCACCCCTCCTTGCTCAGCTCTGGGCTCTCCCGTGGCCAGGCGACCAGTCTGAGGTCAGCTCTGCCTGACCAGCTGGAGGCCTGGGCCGTCTGCCGGCCTGGCATCCTGGCTTCCCAGTCGGCACTGAGAGCTGGGGTCTCCCTCCCTGCAGCGGGGCCTGCAGGGGTGGGGGAGGGTCCTGACCCACCTGCCCCCTCAGCCCAGAACCAGCTGGACACGCAGAGGCCCCTGGTGACGGAGAGCGTGAAGCGGGCCGTGGTCAACACTGCACGCGACAGCTGGGAGGTCTACTTCTCCCGGCTCTTCCCGGCCACGGTGCGAGCCCTGCCAGCCCGCCCCGCCCCCCCCTGCCAGCCCTCCCTGTCCCCAGCCCTGCCAGCCCGCCCCGCCCTGCCGCGCCCGGGCTCAGGGCGAAGCTGACGGCCTTGTCCCCGCAGGGCAGCGTGGGCACGGGCGTGCAGATCCTCGCTGTGGCCCACACGGGCATCAAGCTCCTGCAGATGGCCAGGGGCAGCCGGGAGGCCAGCGGGCGGCTGCGTGTCCTGCGCACGTACAGGTGCGGGCGGCGGGGACGGGCTCGCTGGGCACGGGCACGGACAGGCTTCTGCCTTCCTCACCGGCTCTCCCCAGCCGCTCACGGAGCACCAGCACGGTGCCCGCCCTCAACTCCAGCCCGTTCAGAGACGGGACTTGGGCGCAGCGAGGTGCTTGGCTCAGGCACAGCTAGAAGCAGATGAGCTGGGAACCCGCCATCCTGCCACGGAGCTCACTGTGGTCCCAGCCACATGCCTGGGAGGGGGGAGGGCCCAGTGAGAGGCCAGCCGCGTCCTCTCCTCCCTGCCCCGGGCCTGTCCGCACAGCTCAGGGCGGGGAGGGGCTGGCCCACCTGCAGCATCCACAGCCTCGCCTTGAAAGATGGCGATCATTCAGTCTATGCGGAGGTTGGACCAAGAGGGGCTGGAAGGAAGGAGGGAAGGAAGAGGGAGGGAGGGAGGAGGACATGAGGGAGGGCAGAGTGGGAGGGATGGGGCTATGGGGCTGTGGGCGGCGGGCGGGCACTGCAGAGACGGAGAGAGGCTGGGGAAGCGCCTGGCTGCGGGGCTGGTGGCACAGGCGTCCCTCTGGCCACATGCCCTCCCTCACGTGGCTCCTGTCCCAGCTTCTCGGACATCCTGTTTGTGACCATCCCCTCCCGGAACATGCTGGAGTTCAACCTGGCCAGCGAGAAGGTCATCCTCTTCTCAGCCCGCGCTCGGCAGGTCAAGACCCTGGTGGACGACTTTATCCTGGAGCTGAAGAAGGTCAGGGCCCTCCCCCGGAGCCCCTGGAGCCCCCAGAGCTGAGCCCCAGGGCAGCCCCCCCAAGCCACCCGCCTGGGAAGCGGGGCGTGTGGTGGCCTGTGACCCAGTTTGACCTCTGTGGCCTTCGGGCCGTGGCGGCTCCGCCTCGCGCTGGATTGCCCTTCGCCTCTGCCCGCTCCTCAGCAGCGCCCCCCTGAGCTCCAGGCTGTGCTCCTCACTCCGGGCGACGTGCCACCGGCCCCGGCAGCGGCAGTGGCAGCGCCCCCACGGCGCCCGCCACACACAGGCCACGCCCCGGCCGCCACGCCGCAGGCCGCAGGGGGACGCCGTGGCAGGCGCAGGCGGTGTGTTCCTGTGCCCAGCACCATCTGCCGCCTTCAGGCCGGGCCTCCTGCCCTCCACCTTCTCCTGTGCCCTTCCTCTCTCACTTAGGAAAGCTCTCTGAGGGAGTGGGGGACGCCTGTGGATGGGTGAAGGGGGGTGGCCCTGCCTCCGGGCGGGAAGGGCTGGGCCTCACCCGCCTGGCCTCCAGGACTCGGACTACGTGGTGGCCGTGAGGAACTTCCTGCCCGAGGACCCGGCGCTGCTGGCCTTCCACAAGGGCGACATCATCCACCTGCAGCCGCCCGAGCCGCCCCGCCTGGGTCGGTGCCTGGGGGGGGAGGGACTGGAGGAAGTCCGGGCACCTGGGGGGGGCACTGGCAGGAGTCCGGGCACCTGGGGGGAGGGCACTGGTGCGAGTCCGGGCGCCTGGGGGAGGGCATTGAAGGGAGTCTGGGCGCCTGGGGGGGCACTGGCAGGAGTCCGGGCACCTGGGGGGAGGGCACTGGTGGGAGTCCGGGCACCTGGGGGAGGGCATTGAAGGGAGTCTGGGCGCCTGGGGGGGGCACTGGCGGGAGTCCGGGCACCTGGGGGGGCACTGGCGGGAGTCTGGGCGCCTGGGGGGGCACTGACGGGAGTCTGGGCGCCTGGGGGGGTACTGACGGGAGTCCGGGCACCTGGGGGGAGGGCACTGGCGGGAGTCTGGGCGCCTGGGGGGGGCACTGGCGGGAGTCTGGGCGCCTGGGGGGGGCACTGGCGGGAGTCTGGGCGCCTGGGGGGGTTGGGGGGCACTGGCGGGAGTCCGGGTGCCTGGGGGGGCACTGGCGGGAGTCCGGGCGCCTCGGGGGGGCGGGAAGGGGCACTGGCGGGAGTCTGGGCGCCGGGGGGGGGGGGGGGGGGAAGGGGGCACTGGCGGGAGTCTGGGCGCCGGGGGGGGGGGGGGGGTTGGGGGCACTGGCGGGAGTCCGGGCGCCTTGGGGGGGAAGGGGGCACTGGCGGGAGTCCGGGCGCGGGGTCTCCCTGGCAGTGGCTGACGTTCGCCCGGCCACAGGCTACAGCGCCGGCTGTGTCGTCCGCAAGAAGGTGGTGTACCTGGAGGAGCTGCAGCGGAGAGGCCCTGACTTTGGTGGGTCCGGGGTCCCCTGCTCGCTTCCATACTCCAACCCCAGAGCCACCCAGCTCCCCTCCCTGCATTGCACTGCCAGCAGGAGGGTCCTCAGGTCCGAGTGCTCCGGCTCAGCCAGGCTCCCCGGCGATCCAGCCCCCGGTGACCCAGGCCCCCCGGTGACCCAGTGACCCAGGCCCCCCGGTGACCCAGGACCCCGGTGACCCAGTGACCCCGGCCCCCCGATGACCCAGGCTTCCCGGTAACCCAGGCCCCCCGGTGACCCAGGCCCCCGGTGACCCAGGCCCCCCGGTGACCCAGGCCCCCCATGACCTAGGCCTCCCGGTGACCCAGGTCCCCGGTGACCCAGGCCCCCGGTGACCCAGGACCCCGAGTGACCCAGGACCCCCAGTGACCCAGGCCCCCAGTGACCCAGGACCCCCAGTAACCCAGGCCCCCAGTGACCCAGGTCCCCCAGTGACCCAGTAACCTAGGCCCCCCGGTGACCCAGGCCCCCCAGTAACCCAGGCCCCCAGTGACCCAGGTCCCCCAGTGACCCAGTAACCCAGGCCCCCAGTGACCCAGGCCTCCCAGGCCCTGCCCAGCCCTCTGCCCGCTAACCTGGCGGAAGAGTCTGTGGGCGTCGGCGTCTCGTGTGTGGGGGACCCCTCTGTGCCACACCTGCTGCCTGCCTCCCTTCCCAAGCCGGCCCCTCCACCGGGAGCCCAGGGAGTGCCTGAGCCCTCAGTCCCCGGAGGGGAGCCCTGCTCCCCTCACATCCTCCCCACCTCCCAGGCTGGAGGCTCGGCACCATCCACGGGCGTGTGGGGCGCTTCCCCTCCGAGCTGGTGCAGCCCGTGGCCGCCCCCGACTTCCTGCAGCTGCCCGCGGAGCCCAGCCGGGGCCGTGCCGCCGCCGTGGCCGCCGCCGTGGGCGCCACGGCCGCCGCGTGGGAGGTGGGCCGCAGGAGAGAGGTGAGGCCGGTGGGCCGGGCCGCAGGGGTCATCTGACTGGAGGGGGTGGGGACGAGGCCGGCCTGTGGTGTTGGCCAGTCCTGGGAGGGCCGGGGGAGGGGGCTGGCCCGACAGTGGCGTGTGGCAGGTGACAGCGATGTTGGGGATGTGGCCAGACGGGTAGAGGAGGGTGGGTCAGCGGGACATGGCCAGGCCAGGTGGCAGGATGGGGCCCTGGGGGGCAGGGTCGCGCTTGGGGGTGGTGGTAATGAGAGGTGGAGTGGGGTAGAGGCAATTGTAAGGACCAGGCCAGCTCAACCAGGAGATTCCAGCCGTGGGCATGGCCAAGTGGGTCAGGGGGTGGCCCCTGGGCATGTGGTGGCAGAGGCCTGGTCGAGGGGGAGTTGGGGGGCATTCACTGGGGATTGAGTTGAGTCGGGTGTGATGGGGTCGGGTGGGGGAGGTTGGACAGGCCCTCCTGGCTCCTGCCCCTGCAGGGTTCCCCCCTCAGGACCGGCCCGGCTGGTCCTGGGGAGGATGGCCTGGCTCCCCCACCGCGCACGATGCTGGCGTTCGCCCAGAAGTATTTCCGAGACCCTCAGAGGAGACCCCAGTGAGTGGTGACCCCTCCCCGTCCCCACCTGCGGGGTTCCTCCTGGGGCTTTGTCAGTGTCCGAGGGCAAGGCCGGCCTCTGTGAGGGGAGAGCCCTCCGGCGTGAGAGCCTGTGGGAGCCTGTGGAGGGGGGTGTGGGGGGGAGGGAGCCGCAGGCCGAGACATGGTCTCCCCTCTGCTCCTGCCCCAGGGACGGCCTCAGGCTCAAATCCAAGGAGGCCCGGGAGTCCAGAACCTTGGAGGACATGCTCCGCTTCACCAAGGTGCCAGCCCAGGCCTCAGTTCCCCCAACTGTAAAATGGCGATGCAGGCCTTGGAGGAAAGCCTCGTCCTCAGAGGGACCCACCTCAGCCCCTGAGGGCCTGCTTGTCTCCCAGTGTCCCCGGCTCCCTTTGCCTGTCCGAGACAGGACATCCACGTGGGCCCTCTGTCCGCCCCCATCCTGACGCGCCTCCTCCCTGACAGAGCCCGCTCCAGGAATCCCTCATCGAGCTCAGCGACGCCGACCTCAGCAAGATGGCCGCCGACATGTTCCTAGGTGTGGGGTGGGCCTGACCCTGGGGGGCGGCACCACCTGCCCCTGCTCATCACCCCCTCTGCTCCTCAGACCTCCCCGCCCGCTCAGACAGGGGGCTCCCCTGAGAAAGAGACGCCCCGGCTGCCCCGCCACAGCCTCTCAGCAGCCCCGGTCCCCGAGGGCGGGCAGCCTGGGTCCGGGCTGAGCCGGGTGTTCCCTGCAGGCGTGATGCGGTTCATGGGGGACGCCCCGCTGAAGGGCCAGCGCGAGCGGGATGTGCTCTGCACCCTCCTGAAGGTCAGTTCGCCCGCTGTGCCGTGCGCTCTGCCCCGTCCTGTGACTCAGTTTCCCCTCGGCAACCAGAGTTGCAGGACTTTGGGGTGGGCAGCTTCTAGCGTGGCCCGAGGAGGGGGGCCGGGGGGAGAGGGACACAGCCTGTCTCACGCCGCTCTGTTCTGTGCCGCCTGCCGCGTGACCTGGCCGCCCCAGCTGTGCGCCGAGCAGGAGGCCCTGTGGGACGAGTGCTACTGCCAGGTGGTGAAGCAGCTCACAGACCGCGCCAGCAGCGAGCAGTGCGTGCCCCCCGCCCTGTCCCCGTCCCCGTCCCCGTCCCTGTCCCTCCAGGAGCACAGCCCCCCGCCCTCCTCACTCAGTAGACAAAGCGTGCGGGTCTGGAATTGCGCGGTCGAGACCTGCTCTCGGCGCCTCCGTGCCCTCCCTGTGAAGGGTAGCAGTCACGTGTGAGTCCAGGCGTGGTGGCAGGTGCCAGAAACTCAGTTCAAGCTGGTTTAAGCAAGAGCGCCCAGCTGCCCCGGAAGGAGTTCGGGCCTGGCTAGCTCCGGGCGTTGCCGGGAAGCAGGCTTGTCCTGGCAGCTTCCTGGGGTGATGTCGTCCCCAAGCACCGCCCCTCCGTTTGCACGGTGGCCGCTCTGGAAAGCCATGGCCCGCTCAGCAACCCCAGAGAAAGCAGCACGGACCGCTCTCTGCAGCAAAGCCCAGCCAGTCTCGCTGGCCTGACAGTCACACACGTTTATCCCCAACCGAACACGGCGGCTGGGGGTGCAGAGCTGTGACGGGCTCTACCTGGTCACATTCCTGTCCCTAAAGCAGTCACCTTGTTGGGGGGGGACTGGGCTCTAACCTGGCCGGACCTGGCTCTCCGTCATGGCACAGCACGCGCCCAGTGAGGGTGGGGAGGGCCAGGAAGCTCCCCAGGCACTAGAGGCCCGGCAGACGGAACCCTCCCACAGGGAGCAGCACACAGCGAGTGCCCAGGCGTGTGCTGCTCTCATTGCCACTGGCTCTCTGTCCTGTATCTGTCTTCCCCCTTCCCCCTCCCTCCCAACTTCCTGGGAATTTTAGAGCCATTCAGCTCATGCTCCTGTCCCTGCCCACCAGGCCTCCCCTGCCACTGCCTTCCCACAGACCCCTCCCCCCCCCCATCCCCCCGGCTCCCCCTCATAGACCTTTGCCCGGAAGCCTCTCGGAGAGTCTCCCCAGGGAAAGGGTTCCCTGGTGCATGCCCAGGCCTCGGGCCCTTCCCTCCCTGCCTCAAGCAGAACTGCCTCCTGCCTGGCACTGGGGCCACCACCCCGCCCTCCCAGGCAGGAAGCACACCCCGACCAGAGCTGCCTGGGAACCGGGGCCCTCCAGCCCCGCCCCGAGACTCAGGCTGGCAGACCTGCCGTGGCCACATGACGTGGTCCTGTGCACGTGCCCCACAGGGACAGCTGCCTGCGGGGCTGGAGGCTGCTGTACATCCTGACCGCCTATCACAGCTGCTCGGAGGTCCTCCAGCCACCCCTCGTCCGCTTCCTCCAGGACGTGAGCCAGAGCCCAGGCCTGCCCTTCCAGGGTGAGGGGCACAGCCCGAGGGTCTGTCAGGGCCCCGGCCAGGCAGCCAGCAAGAGGAATCCAGAGAGCCTGGCCCTGCACGGTGCCGGCCATGCTCACTGACTCCTCCCTCCCGGTGCTGTGGAGGCGCTGGCTGTCTGGTCAGGGGAGGGAGGCCTGTCAGAGGGGATGCGATGGGCTTCCCGAAGGAGGAGTGGCTCTGGGGGGGTTCTCTGCCCTGAGTGGCAGGCGCCAAGCCTGGAGGTGGGCAGAGTGGCACGGGGGAAGGGAGAGGGGTGCAAGGCATGGCTGCTGGGCAGGCTCTGCTCTTTGGGTCTTTGGGAACCAACAGGGTCTTGAGCAGGTCCAGGCAGGGGTGGTCCCAAAGCTGGGGCAGGGGCTTGGCCTTCCCCCTTGGAGCGTAGAGGAAAGGGGCCGTCTTTAACCTCATTTCCAGCCTTGTTTCCATAGCAACTCCCTGGTCCCCCTAAGAAAGAGCCAGGGCCCTGCGGTCACCACAGCAGCAGTGAAAGATGGGGGACCTCCCTCCCCGCCTCCGAGTCCTCCTCGGCTTTGCTTAGCGCCTGCTCCCAGGCCTGGGTGGAGGCCCAGCTCCAGGGCTCCGAGCGGTTCCTGGGCTCGCCCTCCCCAGCAGGGAGCAGCACTGCCTAGTCAGAGACACAGAAGCAGGCCCTCCTGCCGGGCAGGGCAAGCTGCATCCCCATAGTCACACAGCCTCTTAGGGACAAGCCCCCGTCAGCAGCTCAAGGTGACAGCTGTTTCCAGGGCTCATAGGGTAGCCAAGGGGATTGTGGACTTAACAAAAGGCCTGAGCCTACGGGGTGTGGGTTTGAATGAGGCACTTGCACTCCAGCCTTTGACTTTGGGCAAATCACTGCCCCGCTCTGGACTGAGAGTTAAAAGCTCGTCCCACCGGCTGTGCAGAGAACCCCGTGGGCTGGCGGCTGTTGGCCAGAGGAGCCTGCCTCTCACTGCCGCCCTGGGCAAGGCCTTGGCTCTGTCTCTGCAGGAATCGCCAAGGCCTGTGAGCAGAACCTGCAGAAAACCCTGCGCTGCGGCGGCCGCCTGGAGCTGCCCAGCAGCATGGAGCTCCGGGCCCTGTTGGTGAGCGCAGGGGTGGGGTGAGGGCGAGCTCAGAGGCCTGCTGAGCTCAGAGGCCTTCCGGCCCGGCACAGACACTCCCGTGGCGGGGCCGATGGCCGGCCCAGATCCCACCACCCAGCCTGCCCTGTCTCCTCACCCTCCTTCCCAGGCCGGCCGCAGCTCCAAGAGGCAGCTCTTCTTCCTCCCGGGGGGCCTCGAACGCCATCTCAAAATCAAAACGTGCACCGTGAGTGAGGGGCGTTTCCAGCAAGCAGCCCCTAGGGGGGGGGCAAGGGTGCCCCAGTCTCCAGAGTGGCCCCCAAGGGTGCCGAGCCCCTCCAGGCTCTCTCACATAGTCCACAAGGCAGGACACTCCTCTGAAGAGCAGGCCGAGCCTGGGGAGGTGGAGCCTCCAGCTCAGGTCACACTACCTGGGCCTCTCGGACCAGCTGTCTCCCTGCCTGTGAGGCGGTTCTGGGGCCCAGCCGCCTCGGTGCAGGGCCGGGCAGTCTGGAGGACAGAGGTGGGCACGGCGGGCGGCCTCACTCGTCTCCCCCCCCCCCCCCCCGCCCGCAGGTGGCCCTGGACGTGGTGAAGGAGATCTGTGCGGAGATGGCCTTGACCCGCCCCGAAGCCTTCGATGAATACGTCATCTTCCTCGTCACCAACCGAGGTGAGCTGCTCACGCCCTACGTGGCCTCCTCCTTCAGGACAGATGCCACTTTCTCCCAGAAGCCCTCTCTCTCCCTCTCCCTCCCTCTCTTTTCTTCTTTTAAGGATCCATTCTGTGCACCGAGCACCCCAGCCCTTGGTCTGTCCCTCCCTGCTCCACTGTGTGTACGTTGGTCTCGCCTGTCAGGCTGGAGGAGGGGCCCCTATCCCCTCCGCTGCCCCTCGGGGCTGCCCAGGGACCCTGCCTGCAAGGAGCCCATCCTAGGAAGGTTTCCCTTAACAGGCCCCAGCTCCTGGAACCCACACAGGCGAGCTCTCCCCGCCACGCATGCCTTACCATAGCCATAGAGGCCCTCCCGGGTCTCACAGGCCCTCCTCCCGTGGCCCCACCCTGCCCTCTGCTGTTCATCCACGGAGGCGCCAGCTGGCCTGCTGCACCCTCTCCTCCCAGCTCTCCCGCTGCCACCTCATCCTGACCACGTGTCCGTCCTCCGCCCGTGCCCGGAGTCCAGCCAAGGCCTGGCAGGAGGGGAAGGCAGTGACAGGCAGTCCTGTGACTGACACAGACTACGCCCCAGGCGTAGTAGAAAAGGGAGGTGGTGGAATTAAATTCAAACATTGAATTCCACCACCTCCTTCAGTCCCCACAACAGCCCTGTATGTGGAGCCATTACCACCCGCATTTACAGGCGGGGAAACCGAGGCCCACGAGGGTGTAGTAGTCTCTTGTTGCTGCTGTAACAAATCGCCACATACCGGGGCTTATGTTTTTATGGCTCTGCAGGTCCTGAAGCCAGTCCTGGGGCTGGTTCCGCTGGAGCCTCTAGAGGAGACTCTCTTCTCGTCTTTTCCAGCTTGCTGAGACCACCCACATCCCTGGCTCATGCCCTTCCTCCATCCCCAAAGCCAGCAAGGCAACATCTCTCTCTCTCTCCCTCTCTCTCCCTCTCTTTTCTTCTTTTAAGGATCCTTGAGATTACATTCTGTCTATTTGGATGACCTAACAGTGTTTCCCAAACTTATGACATATGTGTACCCCAACGCTGAGTACCCCTCATACTCATGAGAACGTAGAATTAGGCGCAGCTAAGCACGGTGCAGTGCATATCCCCACCAAACTCTTCCCGTACCCCTGGGGGTACACGTACCACACTTTGGGAAACACTGATAGGATAATGCCTCCATCCCAAGATCTTTAACTTAATCACATTTGCAAAGTCCCTTTTGCCATGAAGGTAACATACTCTCAGGTTCCAGGGTTAGGACATGGGTGTCTTTGAGAAGGGGCCAGTAATCAGCCTGCCTTGGAGGCCAAAGGACTTGCCTAAGGTCACATGTTTGGGCTTTGAACCCAGGTTATCTGGGCTCAAGAGTCTGGACTTTATCATCATGACTCGGCCCTCTCCGTGGTAAAATTGTGGGCGGTGTGGGACTGGAGCAGAAGTGTCTGTAGGAAATAGAGAAGCCTGCCTTCAGCCTCGCCACGGCTCTGGCCCTCTGGGGGTCTGGCTGCGTCCTCCCCACCCCCACTCAGGAGCCCAGCAGCGCCCTCTGAAGGGGTTCTGCCTATAGGCACCATGTGCCTCTCCTTGTCCCCACCTCCTCCGGAAACGGACTGGGCTGTGTCTGAGCGAGAACCAGATCACTCTCCCAGACCCAGGGCCATAGAGAGGCATTCCCGTTAGCAGCCATCAGCATTCCACAAGCAGGGCGCCCTGGTCCAGAGCATGTCCCAGCGAGGGGCTTGCCCAGGTGATGCTCGCCTGGGTGGCAGGTTGGGGTGTATGCCCGTGCCCCCAGCTGCCTCTGGCTCTCCACAGGCCAGCACGTGTGCCCACTCAGCCGCTGCACCTACATCCTGGACGTGGCCTCGGAGATGGAGCAGGTGGACAGCAGCTACATGCTCTGGTTCCGGCGTGTGCTCTGGGATCAGCCACTTAAGTTTGAGAATGAGCTATACGTGACCATGCACTATAACCAGGTCAGCACGTGTGGGCCACTCATGTTCTGGAACCTTCCTGGCTCCCCCAGGACTGTGAGGCTGTTCGTGTGAGGCCTTCATGATTCGGGTGATCCCCCTGACGTTTCTAGCCCTGGTGCCCTGCTCTCTGCATGGCTTCCTCGGAGCAGTCAGTGACGTGACCCTCACTACCTGATATCAGTGATGAGAGACTCATTGATTGGCTGCCTCTTGCACACTCCCTACTGGGGATCAAGACTGCAAACAGGGCATGTGCCCTGAACGGGAATCAAACCCTGACTCCTCGTTTATAGGTCAATGGTCAACCACTGAGCCACACTGGCCGGGCATGTCTCTGCTTTTCTAAGTCCTCCCCAGCAAGGCTGCCCCGAACAGCACTCTTCCCCTTCTCCCCTCCGCAGAGAGCATGGCCTGTCCCTCTCAGAGCCTAGGAGGACTGGCTGCCAGTGTTGCTTTTACCTTTGTGTTGCTCCCTGTGGAATCCGGTCCCCTAAGTCAGGGTCCTGGGCTTTGTAGACCCGGCTCTCCCTCTGCTGACATTTGTGGAAGTGCTTGGACAGAGAGTGTGTTTTTTGTGTGGAACTGGGGCCAAATCCTCCCCAATTCCAAGTACAAAATAAGGTTACTTGGCTTTTATGGCCACATGGTGTGACTGTTGCCAACTGCCCCACGCAGTCCAGTCCGGTGCTGGTCTAGGCGTGGCCTATAGGCCAGCAGCGTTCCTTGGGAACTTGTTAAAATGCAAATCCTTAAGTCTAGCCACAGAGCTAGTGAATCAGAGTCTGGGGGTACAGCCCAGGAATCTGTTTTTAGTGACTCAGGCATGTTCCGTTTTCAGTAACCCCAGCCCAGCAGACACCCACACACTGCAGTCCCACCTCACTGGGGGACTCCATGCCCCACGTGCCTGAACACCCTGCACACCTGCTGCCCTGCAGGTCCTGCCCGACTACCTGAAGGGCCTCTTCAGCAGCGTGCCAGCAGGCCAGCCCCGTGAGCAACAGCTGCAGCAGGTGTCCAAGCTGGCGTCCCTGCAGCACCGGGCCAAGGACCACTTCTACCTGCCCAGCATGTGAGCACCTGGCCACCCGCCAGCCCCCACGTTCACTGAGGTGGACATCCCATCCCTGTGCCCCCGCTCGCACCAGCAGATTCTCTGGGAAGGGGCTGATCTGGCAATGGGCTAACATCCTCCAACTCGCCCTAAGAGCGAGGCCCTCCTCCTCCCACAACAGGTTGCTTCCAGCTGGTATTAACAGCTCAGAGTAAGTTTAATGATAAAAAGCTTTCAGGACACACAGCTGTCATCCGGGGAATACACGTGGCCATGCAGAAATGGCCACCAGGGTGTTGCACCCAGCAAGGCCTTCCTGGGGACTATGTTCTCACGGGGGTGACAAATCAGTCCTTCTCAGACTTGGTCTCAGGAATAGGGCCCCAAAGAGCTTTTATTTATGCAGGCTGTATCTACTAATATATAATTACCATAGTCAAAATTAAAACTAAGGAACAATTTAAGATATTGATTAACTTAAAAACAAGGATAATATATTACATCTCTCTATATAAAGGCCTAAGCAACTGTTCAACAGTTCAACCGGTGCTATGATGTGCACTGACCACCAGGGGGCAGACGTTCAACACAGGCATGGAAACATGGAGTAGACTGGTGAATCTCAGAGGGGAGGGAGGGGCACCCCAAACTCTGCCTCTGGTGGCGCCTCTGCGGCTCTGCTATTTCCACACCTGCCGCCACCTTGTGCTTACCCCTCTGGCCTGGGGTCTCCTTGGGGGCAGGCACTACAAAGTATGAACCAACCTTGGATTCAAGTCTCAGCCCCCACTCAGGCTCACTTGGTTGTTGTGTGGCCCTGGGCTAGTCAGTGAGCTTTTCAGAGCCTCAGTTCCCTCCTCTTCAAACAGGAAGTCCAGTGGTGCTGCCAGCAGTTACTGAGCACCTGCTGTGTGCCAGGGCGCTGTGAGCACTTCATACCCCCCAAGCCCTCCGCACTCCCAGCGGTCAGTCTGCGGGGAGGAGCAAGGAGCCTGCAGGGAGGATGGCAGGAGACGGGTGCTCAGGACGCCTTCCCTCCCATACAGACGGGAGGTCCAGCAGTACATCCCGGCTCAGCTCTACCACTCCACAGCCGGCTCCACCTGGCTCAGCCTGGTCAGTCAGCACCGGCAGCAGACACAAGCGCTCAGCCCTCACCAGGCCCGCGCCCAGTTTCTGGGTGAGAGTCCGGGGCTGGGGAGCTGGTCCCCGGGGCTTTGCTGGAGAGGGGTTTGGAGGGTGGAGACGAAGGCACCTTGTTCTTTGCACAAAGGCATTTTAGTGTGAGTCCAGCTGAGCTGCCTGCAGAGAACACCTACCTTTCTTCCTTCCTTCCTTCCTTCCTTCCTTCCTTCCTTCCTTCCTTCCTTCCTTCCTTTCTTTCTTTTTAATATATATTTTATTGAGTTTTTACAGAGAGGAAGAGAGAGGGATAGAGAGTTAGAAACATCAATCAACTGCCTCCTGCACACCCCCTACTGGGGATGTGCCCACAACCAAGGTACATGCCCTTGACTGGAATCGAACCTGGGACCTTCAGTCCGCAGGCCGACGCTCTATCCACTGAGCCAAACCGGTTTCGGCTAGAGAACACCTTTCTAAGGCTTTCACCAAGGCACCACCTAGACTCTGGTTGCTCTTGGCAGAGAGAGCAGGTGCCAGGGCTAGGAGCCGCAAGCAGTGGGAGGGCAGGACGGTGTGCAGCAGGAGGCTCAGAGGGAGCACCTGTCTGGCCGCAGTGGGGAGGATGAGGGCGGTGGGCAACATGCAGTTGAAGGCCGTGTGCCACCGATGAGCCCCTCATTCTGACCGTCTCTCTCCTGCCCCAGGCCTTCTCAGCGCCTCACCCATGTTTGTCTCTCTCCTGCCCCAGGCCTCCTCAGCGCCTCACCCATGTTTGGCTCCTCCTTCTTCTTCATCCAGAGCTGCAGCAACCTTGCTGTGCCGGCCCCCAGCATCCTTGCTGTCAACCAGAATGGCCTCAACTTCCTCAGCACTGAGACCCACGTGAGTGGCCTCAGCCTGCGCCCTGCCCTCCCCTCTCCGCGGAGCCCCCCCCCTCCGCGGAGCCCGCCCTCAGAGGGACTGAGCCAGCTCCACCACTTACACCTGTGAGACCGGGGGCAGGCCCGCACCTCACTAAGCCCCATTTCCTCGTCTGGAACACAGGGATGATAGAACCCACCCAGGAAGCTGTGACAGTAAAACCCGCTAAACACTCAAACTGTGTCTTAGTCAGCGTAGGCTGCCACAGCCTGGGGCTTCGGCAATAGAAATGGACTGTAATCGTCTCTCCGTTTTGGAGGCTGGATGTCCAAGACCCAGGTGCCGGCAGGGCTGGTTTCCTGAGGCCCCTCCCCTCTCCGGGGCCCGCACGTGGCCTATTCTTTGCATGTGTGTTCCTGTGTCTGTTGGCCAAATTTTCTCCTTGCATGAGGACACTGTCAGATTGAGTTAGGGCCCCTCCAATGGCCGCAATTTAACTTAATCACTTCTTTAAAGGCCCAGTCTCCAAATACAGCCATATCCTGAGGTATAGAGTGTTAGGGCTTCAACGTATGGGTTTGGGGGACACGATTAAGTACATAACAAATAGGACACGCTGCCCCTTTTTTAGCCTCCAGAAGTGGACCTCCACACGAGGACAGGGCAGGTGGTTTATTGGGAGGTGATCTAGGAAGCAGGGGGAGTGAAGAAGTGCGATCGGGAAGGGAGAGCCTCACTTTGTGGGAAGTGTAGGTTAGCAGGCAAATTGCCGCCATGCAAGTGGCACGAGTCAGCGGGCTCTCTGGGAGGCGGCATGGAACACACCCCACAGAGATGCCCTCTGGCCTGGGGCCAAGGGAGCCAGGGCGCCTGCCCCCCACGTCGCATCTGTCATTAATGGAGGCATGCACGCTCACGTGCTCTGAGTGCCCCTGGAGCTGGAAAGAAGCCCCTCAGGGGTGCAGGTGTTAAGAAGCAGGCTTGATGTTAAGGTCAGGGCACTCTAGCATCTACACACCCCTGGATCCCGAGCACTTGGAAGAGGGCCTGGCACACTGCAGAGGTGGGCATTAGCATTGTGAACCAGTTTACAGGTGAGGTCCAGAGAAGTAAAGCGATGACTTGCTGCAGGTCACACAGCAAGTCGCTGGCGAGCTGGAACTCGACCGGGGTGTCCTACCTCCTGTTGGTCAGGTCTGCGGGGGAGGGATAAAGGTGGGTGAGACTGTCCCACCCATAGGCCTGTCTGCCCCTGCCCCAAGGAGCTGATGGTGAAGTTCCCCCTGAAGGAGATCCAGTCGACATGGACGCAGCGGCCCACAGCCAGCTCCAGCTACCCCTACGTGGAGATCGTGCTGGGGGACGTGGCAGCCCAGCGCACCATGCAGCTGCAGCTGGAGCAGGTGGGCCCTCGCCCAGCACCCAGACCTTGTCACCCACCCTCACTCCCTATTTCACTCACCAGGCTCCAAGGGGACCCACCCCTGCCCCCTCCTCTCGTCTTCTGGCCAGGCCACAGGGAACATCCAGCCCAGTGCAGGGACAGAACTACCCCCGCTGCACAGAACTGCAGCCTTTACAGCGGTCTCCCCGCGAGGTCTTGGTGATGAGATTGGGAAAGAGCCAGGTTGTTTGCAGAATCGTGAGGAGTTTGTGGGGAACCGGGAGGCAGCTAGGACAGGAGAGGTCTTGGAGGTCTGTGAGGGCCACGCTGAGAGGCGGGCTTTCCTCTGGGGGCACTAGAAGGTCAGTGAAAGGCCCTGACACAGAAGTTGGGCTTCGAAGGTGGATGTAGGGACTGGGATTAAGGAGGAATAGTGGGGTCCCCATATGAGTTACAGGGACACAGGCCCACCTGCCTGCTCCTTATCTGCAGCCACTGTGGCTGTTCCTTGAAAGACCTCTGGGCTCCTGTCCAAGTATCCCAGCCCCCCCCGGGGGGGGGGGCGCAAAACCAGAGTTTTCACCCAATTGAAAGAGGATTGAAGCTCATAGATGGGGCAAAATGGGGGTTGGGACCCACACATCTGCCTCTGCCAGCCTGCCACATCCCTCCTCAAGATCTGGGCCCAGTGCCATCCGGGCCTACCTGGAAGGAGCTGACTTCCCAGGGCAGGAGAGAGGGTCTCCCACTGCCCAGAACAGAGCCCTTTTGGCTCTTTGTGGCCCTTGAACAGCCTGCAACTCAGGACGAGGCTCCCCAGTTTGCTTCCTACTGTACCCCAATTTTGTTTCTGCAGAGGTCACCCCAATTCTGGCCTTACCCTCTGGCCCAGTCTGCTTCCCAGAACCCTCTTCTCTCAGCTCCTGCCAGTGAACTCCTTCCTTATACCTGCCAACTACCCACTCTTTCTTGGGCTCCTTTCCTGGTGCCTCCTCCCGGACTACCTCTGAATGTTGCTGAGTTTGGGCCTCCCCACCCACCCAGTACCCTCTGAGCATTGAGGCTCCCCAAACCATTTGTTGTGAGAGCCCCTGATTCTCTCACACAGTCTGTCGGGCAGACAGGAGAGGGGCCTGGGTCTGTTGGCTGAATCATGCTGCACTCAGACGCCATATTCTTGTCTCCTGCATGACCCACTCAGCATCTCCCTTGGGGATCAGCAGGTCTCTCCACTTTCCCTCCCAACCCTCCCAGGCACTGAAGCCCCCAACCTAGGAGCCCTTTTCCTCCCTGTCCCCTCCTCTCATTTTCTCCATGACCCTCTGCTCTCGCCTCTCGCCCCAGCTATCCTGGCCTCTCCCTGCTCCCTAATGACAAGACTGCCCTCCCCCTCTTGCCCAGACCCTTGTACTCACTGTCCCTCTCCCTAGAATGCTTGCCCCCTTCGCCTGTTAACCACAGGGCTCCCTCCCTCCCTTTATTATAGTTTCAGTACAAACTTCACCTCCTCCTACAAGGCTTCCTGACCCTCCTTCCTGATATTCATCTCTTTCTGTTTCGGTAGCCCACACTATGGCTGGCAAACCATTTAGTTATTTGTTTATGTGTTCTGTGTCCCCCCCACTGGACTGTCAGACAAAGGGCAGTGTGTCTAGCACTATGTCCACACACAGTGCCAGCACAGCAGATGTGCAGCCGTGGCTGGATGAACTGGTAGAGATCTTTTTGGTTTGTCCACTTCTGCCTCTTGCATGTATGTGTACCGGGGACACATTCATTCAACACATAACCACTGAGCATCCCTAGGTTGCAGGCTCTGCCCTGGCTGCAGGGACACTGAAGTGACTGAAACCCCTCAGCACTGGCTCTCGCAGAGCCCAAGTCTCATGGGGGAAACAGATATCAAAGAATTTCTCCAAAAAGCATGGCGATCAGTGCTGAGGGTGTCCTTGGGCTCTCTGGGAAGGCATCAGGGAAGGCTTCCAGGAGGCAGTGACGTCTGAGTGCAGCATGATTCAGCCAACAACCCACAGTCTGACCGCCCGACAGACTGTGTAAGGGAATCAGGCTCCCCTGCTTCTCACTGAGCCTGTTTCCACCCCGGTCAGGGGCAGTGATCCCAGCGAGGCCTGCGCCCTGCGGCAGGCAGGTGGGAGAACTGGCTGGAAGGAGACCTCATTGTGCACTCACTCAGATCAAATTAGCTGAGGTGCCCCAGGATGGGACTGGCACAACGAACCTCTGCAAAAGGCAGTTCAGAGTGTTGGCCTCCTCCCGCCTGGGTTCAAGTCTCCGCCACCCACCAGCTGTGAAGTCTGGGCCTGTTTCCTCACCTGTGGAATGGGATCTCAGAGTGTGTGCCTCAGAGGGACCCTGGGGACTAGCAGGGGTAGGACACAGGACCATGCCTGCCACTCAGTCAGTATTGCCCTCATTGTTTCTACCCTCTTTCTGGAGCAGCTTCTGCTGGCCCTCAGGGCATTCCAACCGCCTGTGGTCGAGAATCATACTCACAGGGGGCTTTTCCACAGCTCCCCACCTCCCGTCCCCCTCCGTCCTCAATGGGAGCCCTGAGGCTGAGACACAGCTTATTCTGGGCTGTGAATGCCAGGTGCTAACAGTGGCAATGCAGTTAGAAACTTGCCATTTATTGGCTGGACTAATATTTTTTAAAATCTAAAGAATGTACACATGGAATCCTCACCACAGCTCCATGAGGCGGACCCTGGTAAACAAAGATCCTACATGAGGCACTGAGGCTCAGAGAGGTGCAGTACCTGGCCCTAGGCCACCCGTTCACATGCGATAAAGCTGGCAGATGCCCTTGGTCTCCTTACCCCTTCTAGCCTACAGCCCAGCATCCCCCCTCCAGCTTATCGTGCTCCTCCAGGGCCTGGGGGCGCTGGGGAGACTGCCTCCCATCCACTTACCCCCGCTGAGAGCTGGGGAAGTGCTGGATGGCCACGACTCTGGTCTCTCCCACAGGGCCTGGAACTGTGTCGAGTGGTGGCTGTGCATGTGGAGAACCTGCTCAGTGCCCGGGAGAAGCAGCTCACGCTGCCCCCCAGTGAGATCACGCTGCTCTGACCCGGCCTCCAGCCCTGCAACTGCACTCTGCCAGGAGGCTTGCTGTGTGGCCCGGGGGAGCTACCGGGCTTGCTGAGCTAATGACCTCCACACAGAGCAGAGCCTGAGGGGAGATCAAAATGGAGGAGGAGGAATGACCCAAGTCCCCAGGAACCCAATACCTATCCCGAGTTGGGATGGAGTCAAGACATGCAATCTTGACCCAGAACACAGGAGGAACCCCCAAAGGCTGCCCATGGGCCTCCTGCCAAGTACACTGCAGGCCCTGGCCCTGACTCTCACCTGTGGCAGGGAAGCCCCAAACCAGTGGCCTGGATGAACTGGACTTTGCCTTTAATTTGATGGGTCTGATGTTCTGCTCCAAAGTCCAGATCTGCTCCACTTCTCAACCTCTCACATGTCCTCCTTGGGCCCTCGTACTGGCGTGCAGCTTGGATTCATGACCCTTGGTCATTTTAATACAAATAAAAGGTGCACCTGGCAGCTAGTCCTCCATGGCTGCCAAGTGGCTGGAAAACAAATCTGAGGGAGGAAGCAGGAGCTGGAGGCCTAGCTGTGCCCCTGACTCACTGCCTATGAACAGAACTTCCAGCAGAGATCTATCTCTACCTCTCCCTCTAGACCTCCGTGTCCTTCTCCTTGGGTAACCCCAACCCCGGGCCCCAGCATTGGATGGGCCACATAAGGTTCAAGAGAGTGGAGTGGAGAAAGAAATTCCATGTTAGGGGCTGGGGAGGGAGAAGTCTGAGAGCTTCCCAAGGAATAGGACTTTGTTATTGGGTTTTGAAGGCTGAGTAGGAGTTTGTTAGGACTAGATGGACCAGAGGGGAGTAAACATTCCAGAGAAAATGGTCTTTGTTCCCTACTATATTCCCCAGAGCCTACGACAATGCCTAACACAAATTAGGCACTTTAAAAATACTGGTTGCCGAAACCGGTTTGGCTCAGTGGATAGAGCGTTGGCCTGGGGACTGACGGATCCCAGGTTCGATTCTAGTCAAGGGCATGTATCTTGTTTGCAGGCACATCCCCAGTAGGGGGTGTGCAAGATGCAGCTGATCTATGATTCTCTTTCATCAATGTTTGTAGCTCTCTATCACTCTCCTTTCCTCTCTGTAAAAAGTCAATAAAATATATTTTAAAAAATAAATGAAAAATACTGGTCACATGAATAAAATAATAAATGAATATTACAGGAAAGTGCTAGTGCTTTGGGGAACCTGGTGGGGGGAGGGGAAAGGGGAGAAGCAGACTTGGGAGAGGAAGTCTGAATAGGTATGTGGGGGCATAATTGGCTGAAGCCACAGGATCAGAGGAAGGATTTGTGCATTACCTAGTAAGCACTATTGTGTACTATGCAAATGCCAGGCACCGTAAGTTGGTCATAGTTAAAATATAGAGCAAGACAAGACCTGCAAATGGGCATTAGCTGGTGAGGAGGGGAGGAAACAGATTGCAGAAACCCTGAAGTGGAGATTCCTAGGGGTGGACACTCCTAGTGGCAGGACTTGAGACTGGAGGCTCACAGGGTGGTTCGGGTAAGGCTTTGCAGACCATGTGGGATTTCATCCCCAAAGCCATGAGGAGCCTTCAAAGTTTTTTCAACGGAGGTGTTGCAATGTCAGTGGGGAGACGCTGTGGTGTGGTAGTGGTGGTGTGGATAATGGCGGTCATGTAGAAGTTAAACTGGGAGAGATTTAGGTCCAATGGGGAGGACTGAGGGATCAATCAGGCCATCCAGGGATGCCCCACTTTCGCCAATGCCTTAGGTTGGTTTCCTTCAGAAACAGCCACAAGATAAAGAGCCCAGTGAGGGGAGTGAGGAAAGAGCCCCACAAAGAGCTAGCCCTGCTGCAGGTCTACCAGGTGTGAGCTGAGAGGCTTTTGGGCTTCAGAATACGAGTAGGTCAGATGATTGCCACTGGGAAGTGGCTCCTCCAGGTTGAGCCATCCCAGCTGATGCACATGAGCTCAGAGTAGCCGCCTGGCTGCACCCTGACCAGACTGCAAATCTGTGAGCTGGATAACTGACTGAGGTCTGTTTTGGGTGCTTTGTTACAGAGCACTGGGTAAGGAACACACTTTGGCCTTTGATTTCAGGACCTGCGCCTTAACAGCTGCTCTGGTGGCATTAGGGAGTTGAGCCCTCTTAGGAGGAACAACCTCCATGAGGCAGACTGGAAAGTCAGAGGTGGTAGGAGAGTCAGACCCTGTTGTGTTCCCAGACACCCTAGGGGTACCACACTGGGCCACCCTACCTGGTCCAAGACACAGAAAGATAGGAACTCCAGGTAGATGTGAGGAGATCCAGAGCAGAAAGGACCAAACACCACAACCTACCATGGAGTGAGAATAATACAAGAAAAATGTCTGTGGCATGGGAGCTTGAGACAGTCAATTGGTGAAGGTTGGGATCACAAATGGGTGTAGCAGGATGCACCATATCTGCGTGCTGAAAAGTAACCAAAATGACCTTATTGTTGCCCCTGTGTGGGACAGGGGGGTGGACGTGGCCAGGTTCCAATGTCCACACGGTCACCACTCTGGTCTTCCCCAGCCCGGACCCACAAGATTCTGCAGATCTTGGCTTGGCCCAGGATGCGGACCCAGAAAGGCCTGTGTTCAAATTCCACATCTGTATGCTGGCTAGCTGTGTGGCCTTTTGCAAGTGACCTGGCAGGGGGCTTAAGAACAGTGCCCAGGGTCCCAGAATTCCCCATTACACAAATCCTGCTGTCCTGGCCTTGTCACGTCACTACACAACCTCCAGCTCCCTACAGGGATTGGTAGGATCCTCAGTTTATAGAAACTGAAGTGTAGACTCAAGGTTAGCAATACCCTCTGCTTAACATACATGACTTCACTTCATCCTCGCAACTACCATGTGAGGTGGGCACTAATGTTATTCCCATTACACAGACCAGAAGACTGAGATTCAGAAAGAAAAGTCACTCGCCCAGGGTCATACAGCCTGTCAGGTCAAAATTCAAATCCAGCCCTCGCCAATTTAGCTCAATGGATAGAGTTGGCCTGAGGACCAAAGGGTCCCGGTTCGATTCCAGTCAAGGGCATAGACCGCAGTTGTAGGCTCCTCCCTGGCCCCAGCCGCACAGTAGGTAACAAATAGATGTGTTTCTCTCACATTGATGTTTCTCTGTCTTTCCCGCTCTCTAAAACAAAACAAAACAAAAACAATGGGAAAATATCCTCGGTGAGGATTAAAAAATAACAAATTCAGAGTCCAGTGTTCGCCCTGACAAGCACACTGGCGGGAAGCAAAATAACCAGAGTTGAGGTTGAAGGCAGATGCAGAAGCATTTCATTCCAGTGAGAATCTGGTGAGGCACTAGGAGGAAGTGACCCGAGCCTTGAAACAGCTTGCGTACAGGCCAAGCGGTGACAGGGTGTCTGCAGACCCGGCAGCGTCAGGGGGAGGCTGGGCTCAGGGGTAATGGACAGGGGCCCTGAGCGCCGAGCCCAGCGGACGAACTGATCCGGGGAGGGAGAGCAGCAGCCGCCACCGTGGGCCCGCCCCGGCGCACGCACAGTCGCCACGCCCCTGCGCACGCGGAGCCCGGCCAGACCACAGTGCTTCAAAACTTTTTAACTCTCTAGTAGTAAAGTTTGCCTTCTCCGCGAGCCTTCCCGTCCTCAGTTTTCTTGTGTCGTCCCCGGAAGAGCCGCCCTCACACCGCCTCCAGCGCCCAGGAAAAGCTGAGCCAATCCCGGAGCGTCCCGCAGCTGCGCACGCACCGAAGCCACACGTACGTGACTCGGGGAACGTCCGCTGCGGGAGGCAGCGGTGGCAGCGAGGGAGAGAGGGGCAGTGAGGTGCCCCGCCAATGCGTCCAGATTCTGCGAACATCGTGGTTCGGGTCAGAGCTGGAAGTCGGTGCTCTTAGCCGGGCAGTTCAGAAGTTTCCTTTAGCGTCTGAGGGCTTTTTCTTCTGGTAGGGTCCCCATTCAGGCACCTACCAAGACACCCCATTCATTTTTGAGGGGTCCTCATAGCCCTCCCAGCCACTAATTGACGGATACAGTAGCCAAGGCGACTGCCTGATTGACAGACAGGACTACCAACCAACTTCCGGAAGCTCGCTCTGGGTCCGCCCGGCGCGTGGCCTGGGGGGCCCATGAAAGAAGTGAAAGAACCAAAAGGGACGGTAACCCGACAACCTAGGTTGTTGGCGATTTCCCGGTGATTGCGCGCTGGGGGCTGAGGCGTTTTTCGGACAGTCGAACGATGCCGTGACGCAGCACAGCGATAGCGTTGGCAGTGTGAGCACACCCCTCTGGAGGGAGCCCTTCGGTGTTCTTGGAGAGTGCTCCCTCGGCGTCCTAGCGTGGGGGAGGGGTGGCGGCCGGCCGGCGGTTCCCCGTCTGCGCTTGCGCCTGCACCTCTGCTGACCCGGCCCGCGAGCTCGCGCACGCCCGCTGCGCGCGGAGCCGCGGTGGCCTGCGGCACTGCGCGTGCGCATTGGAGAGCTTGTTGAGGAGCGGCGCTGGCGGACGTCGGGCGAGCGGCGCGTGACGTCGTGAGGAGCGCTTTAAAGTGCGGGCTGGGCCGGGCGTCTGAGGGTCCAGCCGGGAGTCGAGCCGATTCTCCGCAGCCGCTCTCCGCGGCATGAGGCGCTGCTGGCGCCCCTGCCCCCCGGGACGTGGAGAAGGTGGAGGAGGAGGAAGCTTCGTAGCCACCACCGCTGCATGACTCGCCGCCCCTGAGGTTCGACCCGGCGCCTGGCCCTCAACTCTCGCAGCCGGGTCCTCGTATGGGGACCTGGCGCTGAGGAGCCCCTGCCCTCCGGGGTCCCCGGGCCGCGTCCCCCGAGAGCCATGCCCGGCCGCCCCGAAGGACCCTAGAGCAGCGTCGCGGGGCCATGGCGGCTGCCAGCGGTTACACGGACCTGCGTGAAAAGCTTAAGTCCATGACGTCCCGGGACAACTATAAGGCGGGCAGTCGGGAGGCAGCGGCGGCTGCTGCCGCCGCCGTGGCCGCCGCCGCTGCCGCTGCCGCCGCCGCCGAGCCTTACCCGCCGTCCGGGGCCAAACGCAAATACCAGGAAGACTCGGACCCCGAACGCAGCGACTACGAGGAGCAGCAGCTGCAGAAGGAGGAGGAGGCGCGCAAGGTGAAGAGCGGCATCCGCCAGATGCGCCTCTTCAGCCAGGACGAGTGCGCCAAGATCGAGGCCCGCATCGACGAGGTGGTGTCCCGCGCCGAGAAGGGCCTGTACAACGAGCACACAGTGGACCGGGCGCCGCTGCGCAACAAGTACTTCTTTGGCGAGGGCTACACGTATGGCGCCCAGCTGCAGAAGCGCGGGCCGGGCCAGGAGCGCCTCTACCCGCCGGGCGACGTGGACGAGATCCCTGAGTGGGTCCACCAGCTGGTGATCCAGAAGCTGGTAGAGCACCGCGTCATCCCCGAGGGCTTCGTCAACAGCGCCGTCATCAACGACTACCAGCCGGGGGGCTGCATCGTGTCCCACGTGGACCCCATCCACATCTTCGAGCGCCCGATCGTGTCTGTGTCCTTCTTTAGCGACTCCGCGCTCTGCTTCGGCTGCAAGTTCCAGTTCAAGCCCATCCGAGTGTCGGAACCTGTGCTTTCCTTGCCTGTGCGCAGGGGGAGCGTGACTGTGCTCAGGTAACCCACCTGGGAGGAGGGCGGCCTGCTGCTGTAGCTGCCTACCCTGGCCCAGGGGCAGCAGCCAATAGGAGCCCGCACTTTACTCCTGTCTTTAATACTTGCAGGAAGAAAGTAGGGACGGGTCTGGGAACTATCTAGAATTCTGTGTCCGGAGGGTAGGTGTGACGTGATCACGGACTGACTTGAGAATTAATCTATAGGCATCTTTCCAGAAGGCTAAGATACTAGCAATCTCTTTTCCTTTGTGATTTTAGCAAGTTTTTTATTCTGGGCCTCCGTTTTCAAGTGTATGTGTTTTTTTAAAAAATGAGTTGAACTCAAAATCTTCCCAACTGTGCCATTCATGGTTTTCTTAACAGAGAAAGTAAACTGTTCATGAATTTCTTAACAGAAAATACAGGGGAAGGTCCCGGAGCATATTTAATTGATACACATTCTCCTTGGAATTAATTGAACAGAGTTGTGGGTGGGTCAGGAATAGAGTGAGCCCACACTTAAAATTCAGTCCCTGTTGGCTGCAGTAGACCTGTTACCTGTTATCAGGAATTAATGAGACAAAATAAAGCGGGTTTTTACCAGGAATTTGGTCTTGTAGTTATGTCAGCAGCAGAACTTAGGTCCTTGGCCTATTTTAGGCCCCAGATTCTGCTGAGAATTAGTCAGTGCCCGGGCCCCCAGAGGAGATTGCCTGCTGGAATACCTTTGCTGTTTATAAGAAGCAGAACATGATCTGGAAGCTGCCTCCTTCAGCCTTGAAACAAGTAAACTAGCAAATGTATTTCAGTAATCCCCAAACCTCCTAGCAGGTCTAGACTCCAGCTGTTCAGAGAGGCTGGGTTGACCACCAAATTCTAGTACAGCATCAGGACACACTGGTTTTGTTGTGAGCAGTTTAACCTCTGAAGTGCATGCAGTTAGTGCTGTAGCCCACAGTCATGGGGAGAAGCAGGGTCTGTGGAGCCCTCTTAATATCATGAGTAGGTCATCTAATTTGAGTTGAACAGCTGAGGCTGATTCCATACCTGGGATGGCAGCAGAGCCTTGTGATTCTGGAGGCCTCCTGGTGGGAAATTTGGGGAAGTTAGTGGCAGTAGAAGCAGTACTTTGGCCTCCTTATGTCTCAGTTGCTCCTTTGTCAATTGGGCTTCTGGCTTCTCAGACCTATACATGGTGCTCCTAGATTGTTGTCTTAGCAGAGCCCTTTAGGATGGGATTTCAGGGTACACCCTCCCAAGTGACATGCTGTGGAAGACAGCGTGGTGTCTAACTTCATTGAATGGTACTAGATCTGAGAGGACTTAATACAAGGGCCATTTGGTCTCTTAATGGGATATCAATTTTCCACATAGTCACAGGGGGTTGTCATCAGAAGGTCTAACAGTAGTTGGTTGTGTATTGAGGTCACAAGGAGCAGTTTGTGACTGAGAAGCCCCCCACCCCTATGCACATGCATACCTCTTTATTGAAGAACAGAAGTTTCAGGTTCTGAAAATGCAGGTCTGGGAACACTTTGTAAAGTATATGATTGTCTGACAGCTATGCTGTACACCTGAAACCAGATTCAAAATAATACTGAAAGTAAACTATAATTGAAAGATTAAAAATTTTTCCAATGCTGGTCAGTTAGTGATTGGCAATGGGATTGCATCATTAGGAAAATTATCCTCATTGTTTCTTCAAAATAGTAAAGTCCTAAAGGTTTCCCAAGTCCCTCCCCTGGCTTGGAGTTAGTGTAGGAGGCTCAGCCATGTCCTGGAAAGTGCTGCCCCAGGCTTTGAATCCAGCTCTCCTGTGGGATCTCGTGGGCGGTGTCTGAGCTTGCTGCCCCATTTGTAAAGTAGGGGTGATGCCAACTTCCAAAGTCTGATAGAATTAAGTGTGGTGACTTTGTGGGTGATACAGGGCCTAGCCCTTAAATGGGTGCTTGCTTTTGTGCACAGCCATTTAATGAGTCCCTGCTCTCTCTCTGGAGAAGCGGCTACGGATTTGATAAAACATGCCTCTTCCCTTCATAGAGTTCACAGCCCAGTAGAGACTGCAGATGGGTACAGCCCAAGAGGTAACTGCAGGAGTGCACTGAAGGGGGAGGACATCTTAACCTACTCTGGAGGGTTGGAGTTTGGGGGAGGAAAACTTGAAGGATCACTAGGAGTTAGCTAAGCAAACTCTTTTAGGTAAGGGGCATGAGTAGGTGCTGACTGAGGCAGATGAAGTTTATTATTAGCTCTCACCTTCACCTGGACCTGAAGTAGATTCTGGTGAGGCAGGCCTTGGTAAATAGTGGTACTGTTGACATTTGGGGTGGGCTAATTCTTTGTTGTGCTGGGGCTATCCTGTGTATTGTAGAATATACAGCAGAATCCCTGGCCGCTATCCACTATGACAGTAAAAAATGTCTCCAGATGTTGCCAAATGTCCCTTTTGGGACAAAATCATCCTCACTAGAGACCATTGCTCTAGGGTTCTGAACACCCCCATTTATTTAAATCTTATAGCACCTGCCCACTTAGCATTCTCAGCTTACTTGGTGTGCAGGTGGGTGAACACCTGCCTGCTTGTGGTTCTCTTCAAATCCTGCTTGGTTCTTCCCAAGTTGGTAAAAAGGTGAAGCTTTCTTTCACTTCCTACCCTGTTTCCCCGAAAATAAGACAGAGTCTTATATTAATTTTTTCTCCCTAAGTTGCGCTAGGTCTTATTTTCAGGGGATGTCTTATCTTTCCATGCGCTAGGTCTTATTTTCGGAGGATGTATTATTTTCGGGGAAACACGGTAGTATGGATCCCAGCCCAGAGTTGAGGAGTTGTCAGGCTGCCATTAGAAGGGAACGGCTGAGGAAGAGTGGTTCTCTGTAGATGGGGAAGGTTTGTAGTAATTCTCATCTGACTCAGACTTCAGTTACTGGTGGCAATGTCTGTACCTGTCCAAGGCAATATGGTGGGAATATTTAACGAGAGGCCTGTGGTGGGGCCCTCAGCCTGGCCTATGGGGATCAGGCGGAAACCCACACTCTTAACATTCCCCGAGGGGTCCTGGATTACCAGAAGGCTGTTCTTGGGTGACACACCCTGGAATCAGCCTCCCTCCTCTCTGGTTCCAGGGTGCATCACCCGAGAACCTCAGCTGCCAAGTCACCACAGCTAGGCAGCTCCTGCATTGAACATCTGCCCCCTGGTGGTCATTGTACATCATAGCTACTGGTCGGATAGCCCTTTAGGCTTTTAAAGAGAGAGAGAGAGTTGTCAGCATGGGTATTAGTGTGTGGCACAAATTAACTCATCATTGTCCAACCGTGGACATAGAGCAAGGCCTCACAGACCCTTCTGGAATAACTTCAGACTTTGTTCCAAACCCAGTTAGCAGTTGTTTTTTCCCTTACCTTCCCATGTTGGGCTTGAGTGGACTCTCTTAATGCTGTTCTCTAGGAAAATAATATATTTCACTTCCTCTCCATACCACATTCTTTTATTCCTTGTAGTGTGAATGGGCAGATTAAAACATATTTCAGTTGGATTAATTAGAATGATTACCTGAGCCTAATTGCTTACTTGCTGCTATTTTCAATCATTACTACATGGTCAATGGTTGTGGTGGCCTTGTGCCCAGAGACGCAGGCCTTAGCCATCTGTCTGGAAATGACCGTATCACCCTGCTATGGTATAGGAAGAAGTGAGCTCAGCCTGTAACTTCGATAATGGATGGGATGGTGTAGGCACCCCTGCCAGTTCTGGGCTAAGGGCTGATCTTGTTCAGCGGGTTGAAAGCAAAATTTAGGTTTCTGGCTTAAAATAGTTGGGAAAGTAGGGCATATAGGTCTGGGCCACATCTCTTGTGTGGAATCTTTGATTCCACGGGAGGGTAAGGGACCTCAGGATGAAGTCAGGGTGGTGCATTCTCAGGAGGCACTCTGGGCCAGGGGAGTTGGCTGATATTGGCTCTGCCAGGCCTGACAAGAAGACAGAGGGCAGCGAAGGAAAGGAAGCTAGTAGGTAAGTTATGGTCTTTTTTTTTTTTTTTAATATATTTTATTTTTTACAGAGAGGAAGAGAGAGCCATATAGAGTTAGAAACATCGATGAGAGAGAATCATCAATCAGCTGCCTCTTGCACACTCCCTACTGGGGATGTGCCCGCAACTAAGGTATATGCCCTTGACCGGAATCAAACCTGGGACCTTTCAGTCCACAGGCTGACGCTCTAGCCACTGAGCCAAACCAGTTTCGGCCAAGCTGTGGTCTTAATCAAGCTGTGGAGTTAATTTGTGCCAGAGCTTAATCTCAGAGCAAGCAGAAAATAAGTAGGCCATAAAAATTGCAGGGTTGGATGGGCATTTTCAGCTGGGCAGTTGTGTACAGTTGTTGCTAAGGTATTACTGAGGCTAGTGAAGACCGGATCTTGTCACCAGGAAACGAAGACGGGCTTTTCTTCCTAGCCCTTATTACCTATTCTCCTAACCAAAATAAAAAAGCAAAAACCAGTGTAGCACACTGAAACCAGGAGTTTGATTATAGTTCCAGTGTTACCACCTTAGCTATTTGACCTTGCGCAAATTACTTAACCTGTCTGGGCCTTAGTTTTTCCTCTGCCAGACAGGGCTGTTAATGCCTTAGGGCTGTTGTCGAAGATTGACTTTCTTTCACACTATAGAATGTTTGAAGTTTAGGTAAAGTGTCTATGGAGATGAGTTGCCTTCTCTGCTCAGCTACTCCATCTGTACCTTGGTGTATACAGAATCGGAACTCAGAGAAGATTGACCTTCTTTGTAGGAAGCTTTCCTACAAATTAGGAAGTGTGTCTTCTTGGAGGTTTGCCCAGGTGGCTGACCTGTTACCCCTTCAAAACCTAAGCTTCTCAGCCATGCAAAGATCATTGGATGATGCCCAAAGCAGGTATCAACAGCCAGAGGGAGGCTGTCACAAGGCCAATATCTTGGCCAGGCCCTCTGTCTCTGGTTTTATCCTGCACCAGGCTGGGCACAGAGTAGAAGGAGAATTGTGGCCATTTTGGAAATGTGCCTTAACGACTCAGTCTCCAAGACTGTCCCCTAGAGGAGAAGTGTACAGTCCCTTTTCATTGAGTTTTTCAGATTTCTCATTTATTCTGCACCTGATCCTATGAGGAGTGACTTGCTGTTTTGCAGACACAGAAGTAGGCTTCAAAGCAGTAAAACAGTTGAGCTCAACACACTTGTCATTGTGTCCACTGTATGCAGAGATGAGTAAGAACTTTGCAAAGCTTTGTCTTGTAGGGAAGATATTTTTCATACGGCTACATGTAGTAGTAGAGAAGTGTGGGTGGGCAGTGAGGGGGACCCAGCCCTGGTGAGTTGAGGGGTCACTCTAAGGCACAAAGCTAGTGGGTGACAGAGCCAGGCTCTCTTGAGTCTTGATGCTTGTAGCATACAACTCACTGCTGCTTGCGGGGGCTCATCCCAGGCAGGCTGGCCAGCATGAGGTATTTTTTCTTTTCTCTCCTCTATGAGAACAAAAGAGCAGGCGGCACTGGAACTTTTCTTTATGCCAAGGGTAAGGCTGGACCCAGGCATATTAAGTTTCCAGTTGGCAGACCAGGCCTTGCAAACAGGTTCTCCTATGGCAGGTAGGTTCCCTAGTAGTAAATAACCCTCTTGGTCTCTGCTGGACACTTTTGCTGAAGGTTGGCCAGACGAATGTCCCTTGGTCAGGACTTTGAGCCTCCCGCTCTCAGCGAAGCCTGATACTCTGAGGAGGGCTTAGTACATACACTGTGTCACAACTGCCAGGAAGTTCCAGAGACCAGTGCTAATGAGCTTTTCAGGAGGGGTCATTTCTGTAGGCTCCTGCAGTCCTTCCTCCTCTCTAGTTCTGAGACCTGGGCCCTGTGCTTTGTTTTACATTCTAGAGCCCTTTGGGCATGGGGACAGTCAGGACTTGGCAAACATCTGGATTTTCTCCAGAACTATGTTAAAGGAGTGGCTCCTTGTTGGAGATGGGAAGTCAAGGCCCTTGGTGTAGTGCCTGCAGTAAAGGCAAACAGATTGATAACACTTGTGAACAGTAGGGAAGGTTGCCTGTAGCCAGCACTGCAGACTTAGGTCATAGAATGTGCCTTGAGAACCTCTGGGAAATTGGCTTTAGCTCTCTGAAGAAGTCCTGTGTTTACATGGGACTGTCTTGCAGCCCAGATCTGCACTTCCCTCGTGTGGAGTGGTAAGTACGTAGGAGGGGACCTAAAGCTTCTAGCCCTGGAAATAGGGCCCAGAAGGCTTCTGATGCTGGCAGATCCCTGCATGGGGAGCCTGGATCAGTCTTCTTGGTAAGGAACCTACCTCAGGTTCTGGCTTGCCCCACGGTGGTCCAGGACCCTCTGGTTTGTGCTAAATGTTTAGTCAGTGGGAGTGGGGCCATGCTCTCAATGAGGGCATGTGATGGGGCTTGAGAAGCCGAGTTTGCTTCCAGAGTATCAATAGGAAAGATATTAGCAGTGAAAAGGACAATCATCTACATTTATTGGTTGGTGAGCAGTTTAAAAAATCATGTGTCTTGATGAAAACAGGTATTTGAGTGTCACAGCTGTCTTCAAGATTTTGGATTCCCCCAAATGGAGGTTTTTTTAAAGCTTTTATTTTTCAAGTAGACAAATTCTCTTTGTGAACATTGCAGTCAGTGCTGTCAGCGTTTAACTTGGATTCCTCTGCAAGCCAAAGGGTGAGGGACAGGGAGAAGAGGAGGAGATAACTTTTGTCTTGTCACCAAGGTCTGGCCTGAGTCACTCCAACTGTCTCCAAAGTGACAAAGGTATATCTTTTCGGTAGCCCTTTAAAAGAAAGGCTCCTCGCTTGTACAGGGGGATTCCTGCTTTGGCTTCTGCCTTAAGGCTCTCCTTTGCCTCATCTCAGGTTTTCCTTGCATGGTTTTAGGACAGAAGTGTTAATTACCTCTCAAATAATGAGGTACACAGCCGCAATAAAACCTGGGCCATATTTTTTCTTCTTTGGTTGTCTGATTACTCTCCATGCTCACATGCTCTGTGTTTATTTTCAGTGGATATGCTGCTGATGAAATCACTCACTGCATACGGCCTCAGGATATCAAGGAGCGAAGAGCAGTCATCATCCTCAGGAAGTAAGTGCCCTGGTCTGGCACCTGCAGGCTTGCCTGTCTAAAGATCTAGGTTTGGGTCTCCTTTTATCTGGCATGGCAGCAGAAAACCTGAGAGAAGGAAAAGGCTGTAAGGTCTGGGGTTTTTCCTGTGTTTTATTTTGATTTATTGACTAGAGGCCCGGTGCACAAAATTCCTGCAAGAATAGGCCTTCCTTTTCCTCCCTCCTGTCCCCCCTCCCCAGCTGCCAGCACTGCTTTCCTCTGGCACCTGGGACCCAGGCTTCCTAGAAGCCCCAGCTTCTGCTTCATCTTCGTCTGAAGAGTGGTCCTGTCTAATTAGCATATTACACTTTTACGATTATAGGTTTTTAAAGAGAGAGAAAAACATTGACTTGTTTTTCCATTTATTTATACATTCATTGGTTGGTTCTTATATATGCCCTGCCTTGCAATTAACCTTGGCTTATCAGGACGATGCTCCAACCAAGCTACTTGGCCAGGGCAGGTCTGTTTTGTTTTGTTTTTAAATTGAATTCTGTGAGGATATTGTTGTATCTCTTCTTCATCAGAAAATTAAGTTCTGTAGCTGTTTAACTAGGGAGCTTAGTTAGGACTGAGCAAAAGCCCATGCTCTTAGTGTTTATTGGAACAGTCTTAAGACAAGATTTGGGAAACACATTTCCATAACCTCCCCTTTTCCCCGCTTCCTTGGTTCTGATTTGTCATGTGTTTCTGTTGATTATTTTTAGACTGTGCCTTAGCAGCTTGCTTTTAAAATGCCTGTGTTTTCACTTTGGGAGGGAGCAGAGAGTGAGGAAAGGAAACGAAGGTGGGAGGTTAGGCTGCAGTGTTCAGCAGGTGCATAGCTTAGGCCTGGCTGTTCCTCTTCTCTGGCCAGGGAGTCAGGGATGTACTGGCCAACACTGCCAAAACTAGCCTGACCTGCAGTTCTTTCTGCTCATGGGATGAATGGGCTGACCCAAGTCCTGAGAGGCAAGGTAATTGCCCAGGATCAGTTAAGACATCAGAGCAGAGCAGAGCAGGACTAGTGCTTAGTCCCAAGCTGGAGCAGGCTGTCCTTAAAGCTTGCCATCTTTTTTGTTGTCAATCCTCCCCTGACAATATTTTTTTCCGTTGATTTTTAGAGAGAGTAGAAAGAAGTCAGGGGAGGGAGAGAAACATCAATGTGAGAGAGAGACATCAATTGGTTACCTCCCACATACGCCCCAACCAGGGTCAGGGACTAGACCTGCAACCCAGGTACAGGCCCTTGACTGGGAACCGAACCCATGACTCTTCGCTACTTGGGCCAATGCTCTCTAATCACCTAGAAATCAGGGCCAGGGCTTTTAAAAATTTTTTTTAATAAAATATTTTTTAGAACAGTTTTAGATTTATAGAAAATTGTAGAAATAGTACCAAAAGGTCCCATGTACCAAGCACCTCATGCCTCCCTATTGTTAACATATTATGTCAATGTGGTATTTGTATTACTATGAAAAAATTAATATAGATCCAGGATTCTTAACTAAAGTCCATATTTTATTCAGATTTCCTTAGTTTTTTTCCTAATGTACTTTTGTCCTAGGATTCCACATTACATTTAGTTGTCATATCACCTTAGATTTCTTGGCTGTGACTGTTTCTCAGATTTGCCTTACTTATGATAACATTGATGGTCAGGTGTTTTATATAATGTCTTTCAATTGGGATTTGTCTCATGTTTTTCTCATGGCTAGACAGGTTACAGGTTTTGGAGAGAAAGACCACAGAAGAATAAAGCACCACTCTCCTCTGTGTTGTGTCTAGGGCACAGGATCTTGATATTGAGCTTGATCACCTGGCTGAGGTGGTGGTAATCAGATTTCTGCATGCTAAAGTCATACTATTTTTCTCTGTCCATACTGTCTCCTTAGGAGGGAAGTCACTGTGTGTAGCATACACTTAGTGGGGAGTTAGCTCCTTCTCTGTAAGGGGGAGTAGCCCCACAAAGTATTTGGAATTCTGAACAGAAATTGTTTCTTCTCCCCTATTTTTATGTCTTTATTCAATCATTTCCTTATTGTTATGAATTCATGGGTATTTTATGCTCAGCTTGTTCTAGGTTTTGCCTTTAAGTCCTTATTTCTGTCTTGCCATTTTTTTTTAACTTCAGTCAATAACTTTGGTATCTTGACCCTTTGGGCCTAGAACTTCAGAATAATCTGGTGAAGTCTCTTTGGTGTGGTTCTGCCACTTCATCAAGTCAAAACTGTGAGACTTTTATCATATGTAGAATGGAGATGATTTAGAACTATGGTGAGCCGGAACCGGTTTGGCTCAGTGGATAGAGCGTCGGCCTGCAGACTGGAAGGTCCCAGGTTTGATTCCGGTCAAGGGCATGTACCTTGATTGCGGGCACATCCCCGGTTGGGGGTGTGCAAGAGGCAGCTGATAGATGCTTCTCTCTCATTGATGTTTCTAACTCTCTATCCCTCTCCCTTCCTCTCTGTAAAAAATCAATAAAATATAAATATTAAAAAAAAAAAAAAAAGAATTATTGAAGGCAGAGTACGAGACATATTTGGGAGCTCCAGACATGGGTCAGCTTGGCAGCTGGCAGCCTTTCTGCTCTAGCCAAAGAATGTTCCCAGAATTCACCAGAAGAAGGGTTTTTATCTGCCTTTTCACTTTCTTATCCTGTGGTTCCCAGCACAGGCCAAAACCCAGAATCTGGAAGTGACAGAATCCAAGTATTAGGTCCTTTCTAGCCTCTTCTCCACTGGAGGTGTATCAGCTGATTCCAGAGTATCAGCTGATTCCTTTTTTTTGTAAGTTTATTTTTCTGGTTTTTAAAAAATATTTTTATTGATTTCAGAGAGGAAGGGAGAGGGAAAGAAACATCAGTGATGAGAGAGAATCATTGATTGGCTTCCTCCTGCACAGCCCACAAAGGGGATAGAGCCCACAACCTGGGCATGTTCCCTGACGGGGAATCAAACCCTGATTCATAGGTCGATATCCAACAACTGAGCCACACAGGCTAGGCTGTTTCCTTCTTGGTGGAGGCTCCCATACCTGGCTGGCTAAGTTAGATGCTTCTTGGTAGAGCTATACTCTTACTAGTTTCTCCAAAAAGCTATACTCTTACTAGTTTCTCCAAAAAGCTCTTTAGCCAACTGGGCCCCTGACAGTGGTCTGACCTTAGATAATGGCTATTTATAGCTGACTTGAGTGGTCCCAAGAGCCAGCCACATACTAGGCTGGAGGGCAGACACACAGCTACTGTGTGTTTTGGTGTGAGAGGGCTGAAGAGTGGGAAAGTGCTCCCCAGCTTCCCTAGGCAGCTGAGGCACAGGCATCTCTGTTGATAGAATAAAATCCAGAATCCTTGTTAGTCTCTGCCTATCCATCCAGGCAGACTAATCTCTTCTACTCTTCATTCTGTTACAGTGCCTGCATTTCCTAGTATGGATCTTGGACTTCTGTCCTGGGCTCTTGCAGCAGTGTGATCTCTCTTGGGAATGCTTTTCCATCTAACACGCTCAGCTTCTACCCTCCCAGTGACCCACCTTCACACACTGCACATTGGTTAACCTAACCATCCTTCAAGGCTCAGATATTGGTTGTTTTGACATTCAGGGAGCATTATATACACACCTGTAATCCTCTTATTATACCCCCTTCCTGCTTAAATCGTCACAGCTCGCCGGGACCGGTTTGGCTCAGTGGATAGAGCGTTGGCCTGCGGACTGAAAGGTCCCAGGTTCGATTCTGGGCAAGGGCATGTGCCTTGGTTGCGGGCACATCCCCAGTGCGGGGTGTGCAGGAGGCAGCTGATCGATGATTCTCTCTCATCGATGTTTCTAACTATCTCTCTCTTCCTCTCTGTGAAAAATCAATAAAATATATTTTTTTAAAAAATTGACACAGCTAGTACACTTAGCATTATGAATTTCCACATCTGCTTTCTGTAGGGACAGGGAGAGCCTTATCCATCTGGGGTTCAGCATGAGGCCTGGCTCAGAGGAAAACAGTTCAGGCTGAGGGGGAGCTGCTCCAAAGTAGCTGTAGGGACTTGTCTTGGAAAAGGACAGCTGGTGACAAGATGAAAAGGGGAGCATCCAGGCCCAAGCACTTCCCAGACATCAGAGGTATGGCCATAGTGAGGCACCTGATTAATTTGATGTCTTCTGTGAAGTCACGTTTAAATGAGTAGAATTTGGGCATTGAGCTGGCCCTACTCATAGGCAGAGGTGTATAGCCAGTCTGTTTTCCCTTAAGTTCAGAAAAAGATTACACAGATTGCTGAGCAAAGGCCTGAGCCTCTATCACTGGCTCAGGTCAGTCAGCTGGGATGGTCTTTCTTAGTGCTTTATGGAGAGGAAATAGAGGGGTGTCTGCCAAGTGCTTTCTGGCTCAACAAAATGCAGCTCCTTTGAATATGGGTGATGCTGAGTCATCATGCACGTGGTGCCATCATTTCTCACAGAAGGACTGGGACGTTGTGGTGACCTGAGAGCTTTCTGTAGAGTGGAATCTTTGGGCTGTAGCTTGGCTTTATAATAGTAGTATGTTTGGGGGTACTACCAGTAAATGGCTGAGTGAGGCCTAGAACCTGGCTCTCCTGGTGCTGGGTCTTGTGGTCTCTTTGTGGATGACACAGTGGCATACCCCACACATGCCCTGCTCCTGCCCTAATGTATCACTTGGGTGTATGCTATGATTTTAAGAAGCAAACTCACATACAGAAGGGCTTTTTTGCTTCTGCTATGTAAGTAGAGAGCTAATAGATGAGTGTTTTAAGTGACAAGGGGGCTGCTCTACAGAGAGTAGATTGCAGGCTGGTCAGCTCCTCAGCATCCCCCAGTTTCCCTGAATGTCTCTGTGTCCCAGTCCATTCAGGGCAAGCTGCCTAACATGCATCTTCGTCAGTCATTGGTACCCCAGGCGGGAAGCTGGACTTGGAAACATTAAGCATCTACCATGCACAAAGCACCCAAGGCAACTTGGTGCTTGGTACATGATAGGTAGGCATTTTGCATGCCAGTGTAGCACAAGTTGAATGAGCACTATTTTAGAAGCACAGAGTGTGTTCCCTTAGGCCTGGGGGGAGCAGGTATTTATATCCAGCATCAGCCAGGTGGCTTGGTTGGTGGGAACAGGTTCGATTCCTAGTTAGGGCACATATCTAGATTGCAGGTTCAGTCCCAGGGCATGTACAGGAGACAACCCATCGATGTTTCTCTCCCTGCCCCTTTCTCTTAGTTCTAAAAAAATTTAATAAAAACATATCCCCAGGTGATGTTTAAAAAAAAAATTTATATCTAGCTTGGTAGGTTTGGGAAGGGTGTTTAAGAAAGGCTCAGCATACTCACACCTTTCTTCCCTCTCGGATGTATCTCCTGAACCTGTCCCCAAGGTCCTTTTCTCTGACTTCCCATGAACCAGAGCAGCCCCTCATGTGCACTTCTTTCCTGTAACATCTTTAGAGGCCAGTGTAGCCCTGCCCAGGCTCTCCTGTTGCTTCTGACCTAAGCCCTTCCTCATTTCACTGTTCCTAGCTTTAATAAACATATTCTCAAAATTTAAAAAAAAGGGGGGGAAGGGGCCTTGGTGATCTGGCTCTTGTGCTAGACACTGCTTGTTAGGCAGAAGTAATAAGTTCAAAGACAGGAAGTTTAGAGGACCTCTGTAATTGAGGGGTGATATCAGGGAAGGAGGCCTTGGATCAATACTTGATCATCAGGAGAGAACTCTGGGCTCTCATGGACTTTAGTTGGTGGCCAGGGCATCCAATCCATTAGTCTTCAGGAATCCCCGGGGGTTTGTATACAAGACTTTATTCCTCATAGGATAGCTCACTACATAAAGTGGCTTAGGGCAGTGTGAATACATTTCCTGGTCAAATGGTGCTTATCTTGGAGTAGGCTGAAGCTGGAAGAAGCAGCTGGTGTATCATTTGCCAAGTGTTAACCAAGGCTGGTATGAGCTAGGCTCTGTGCCAGTACCAGGAATGTGGTCTCATTCCCTTTCCTTTGGGGAAGGACAGGCATTTAGCACTTCACCAGGGACTGGCCTAGGAAGGCTTTCCAGAGACTTCTACATGAAGGTGGTCAGAGGATGAGTGGGCTTCACACAAGCACAGAAGAGGCTTAGGGGCAAAGACAGAAGAGATGCTCTTTACAGAGGCTTGAAATCAGAGGACTCTGAGGAAGTCCATTCTGGAACACAGAGTAGAGATGGGTTGGAGCAACTGATACAATCTAAGAGTCAGAAAAGACTTAGTGCTGTGCAGAGAAATCTGGAGGGTGCTGGGAGCTGCTAAAGCATGTGAGCAGAGGGGTAAGGATGTATTTACATGACAGAAATTGTCTGGAGGAGGCTTATTTGGTCATTTAGATCAAGGGGTCTCAGGATCAGGGGAGACGCTCCCTGAAAGCTCTAGTGTGAAGCTGTGTGTGTGGGTGAGCTGAAGTGAGATTGGAAGGCACACTCGGCTTTGCCCCTGAGGGATGGGGATGAGTAGAGAACTTTTGGCCACGTCTAAGACATCATCTCCAATGAGACCCTTGCCATAGTTTCTGTCTTCACGATTCTTGTCTCCTGTGCCAAAGGTTAGCCCACCTTTCTTCTCTGGTCGAATGAGTGTGTGCGCACATGTATACACCCTACCCATTGGGCAGCCTGACCAGCCTGTTGTGTTCACAACTGGCTCAGGAATAAAGAGGTGATGAGATCACCAGGGGATGTGACTGACTTGGGTTCCTGGCCTGGCTCTGAGCCTTATGTTCTCACCCATAAATTGGAGCAGTTGTGGTGCTGGGCATGGTTAAACTTAAGAATGCTGTGTGTGCTTCTCCTAGCCCCTTCCTTAGCATGCCTCCCCTCTGTTCTTGCTGGGTCAGCGTAGGGACTGAGAAGGCTGTGTCCAGTCAGCGTACAGCACGAGCAGAGGTACATGGAGCGGTTAGGAAAGGGACACCAGGAGGCGCAGTGTGCAGTGGCCTAGAAGAGGGAAAGCAAGTTTGGTGTCTGACCTAGTTCCTGGAGGATGACAGACTTGACCAGGCCCGAACTAGGGGATCCCTGAGCACTTATCATAACTAGGCTGAATGATTGGGAAAGATACTCTTTGGGGCTGGGTATCTTCCAGGCTGTGTTTGAGGAGAGACCTATTGGAAGCCCAGGACTGTGTGCTTGGAGTGAGTGCCCTTGCTTTGGGTAGTAACCCCCACATGCCTTTTAGCTCTTCTGGCTAGAGCAGACTTCTGTAACTGTCCCAGAACTGCCTCATGGGGGAGCAGGCAGGAGTTGGAAAGTACATGATGTTTAGGGAGGTTGGAGGGAAGGTGGGCATGCCTAGAGAGGGTGGGCACTGTGGTAGGAGAGACAGTGATGCAGATCTGGGTTTTGTGGGGTTTCATACTCAGAGGTGCTGGAGCTAAGGCCTAGGGGCCCAAGTCCGTGGTTGGCAAACTGCAGTTCTTTGGCCCCTTCAGTGTGGTTCTTCCATAAAATAACATGGCCTGGGCGAGTCTATTTTGAAGAAATGGCGTTAGAAGAAGTTTAAGTTTAAAAAATTTAGCTCTCAAAAGACATTTCAATTGTTGTATTATTGATGTTTGGCTCTGTTGACTAATGAGTTTGCCGACCACTGACCTAGGTCACTCAGTAGACAAGGGGGTACTCAGATATGCTCCAGCACATTGCTTCCTGCCTCCCATGGGGACAGCCAGGCTTACTCGCACAGAAGGGTGCTTGGTGAGGGTGAGCCGGAAGTTGGGGGAGTGGTTGGTAGCGGAGCCTGAAGCTCAGACTGGTGGTGGTGGTCTGTCTGCACTGCCCTGTTCTGCTGCAGCTATTCGAACCCACCTGGGCTTCGGAAGCCATCGTAGGTTTGTAGCTATGTGATTTAGGCAAGTGGCTTGATCTCCAGTTTGCATTGCTTCCCACCTTTGCAGTGAGTATTATCTAGTAGCTTCTCTGGAGGGTCCCCTGAGTGATAAAAGGAGAGAGTCAGTTCCCCATCCCCTCAGTCACGTGGCAATGTGTTACATTAATGCTGTCATCCTCCCTTTGTTCTGCTTCCCCTGTGCCAAGGCCCGTCCCTCGCCTCATGTGCCTGTGGTGCCTTGCTGTGACCAGGGGATGTTGACTCACTTCTATAATGCAGGTCTTCCTCCTGTTGCTCCTGAAGGGCCCAGACCTTACTGATAGAACTGGTCTTCCTTACTCCAAATCTGTGGCTGTGCACACTGAACCTTGAAGGGCCTGCCTGCTCCCTGGTCTTTGAAGAGGGGTTTGGTCTGAAGTTAAGCTGTTGGTGGACTCTGGGCTTGGGATCTGGCTCAGGCCTGGCTTCCTGCAGCTTTGTGGCTTTTGGATGTGGAGGGAGGACAGGAGCTCCTCCAGCTTTTCTGAGATGTACTTGTAACAGCCCCAGGCGATGGTCAGGCCCTTCGGAGCCCCAACACTTATATTGTCCCCACTTCTGATCATCCCTCCTCTGAGGGCTGCCCCATGATAACTATAGAACAGTCAATGCAGAGAATAGTACCCTTTTCTCGTTTAGGTAGCTAGAGACAGCAGGGCCCGTGTAGGTCCCTGTCCTCTCTCCAGAATCAGCTGGTCGTAACTTTCTTCCCAGCTTCTCCAGCAGTCCTAGAACCCTAGTGAGGGGCCACCACCACTGTGCCCGGGCAGCCCAGGCAGGCCACTCACCTAGTTAGCAGCTTAAGGGCGGGGCCAAACCAGGACGTGGCCTGTGCCAGCAAGGCAGGATGTGCTTGTGTTTTCTGGCCCTCAGGTATGTAGTTTGGGCTCTCCTCTTGGTGGCTTTGCTACCCTCTTGCCATGTGTCACTAATCCAAGGAAACAACTCCAGGGTGCTATGCCCTGCCTACCCTGAGTGTGTGGTCCCTGCCACCTGTGGCATCTTGTGTAGGACTTAGTTTAGTGGTGCCAGATGTTCCTCCATGAGGCTTCAGACTCTTGGAGTCCTTGCAGTCAAACTTAATGGCTAATATCTTGTTTGGTCTTATCTCTGCTGCCTGGACCTCTCAGCATAAGGATATGAGGTCTGGCCTGATAGAGGGTTTTGGGGCTCAGGTGATTCTAATTCCCACCTTCATATATGGGTGTTGTCCAGCACTACCTCTTCTTGGTGCTTCTCTGAAGAATCTTAGGGCATATCTTTGGTTTCTAGACCCTCAGAACTATTATAAAAGAGGCCTTAGAGCCGAAACCGGTTTGGCTCAGTGGTAGAGCGTCCGTCTGCGGACTGAAAGGTCCCAAGTTCGATTCCGGTCAAGGACATGTACGTTGGCTGCGGGCACATCCCCGGTATGTGCAGGAGGCGGCTGGTCGATGTTTCTCTCTCATCAACGTTTCTGGCTCTCTATCTCTCTCCCTTCCTCTCTGTAAAAAGTCAATAAAATATATTTTAAAAAAATAATAAATAAATAAATAAATAAATAGAAATAAATAAATAAGAGGCCTTAGAGCCAGTCACATTTCCTTCTTTGCTCAGATGAGAAAACTGAGGCCCAGAAGGGATGGTGATCAGGGCTGGATTTTCTCTTACTCTTAGGTCCTCCTTCCCTGAGCCTGGAGTGCCCAGAGTGGAGGCTGAGGCTGGAAGAGCTGTGCGCCACTGGCCTCTGCCTGTGTGAGGCCAAAGCAAAGGGCAGGGACCAGTTATGTGGCCTTTCTGCCCACTCTCTTGAGCCTGAGAGTATCAGCACATGTGTTCCTAGCTAAAAGGTGCCCCCCGCTCGTCTTAGGAGAAGATCCCTGCCAGGGTTCAGAGCCCCGTGACTCTTGCCTGGGTGGCTTGGAGTCTTACCTAAGCTTAATTAACCCTTTCTCCAAGACTTCCAGGACACATGACTTCCTACGTTTCTGACCCAGTTTCCCTATCTGTTTACAGCAGGCCAGCCGTAGGGGTAGGGGGAACTGCAAAGACTGGGTGCAGTTATTACCAAGAATGCCAGGCAGGCTAGGGCAAGGCAGCCTCTGATCCCAGCTCTCCTTCCCTCAGTAATTTTGTGAGGGTGTCCTTTGAGTCTTGCCCTTATCACAGCACCTTTTTCCTCAGAACCAAATTACTGCTTTGTGTCAAGCAGCCTATGGGAATTTGCCTGCGGGGCCTTCTGCCAGCTATGCACCAATTACTCCCCACCCCAGGCCTCTCTCCTCCTCCTTGCTGTACCAGCCTGTCTTGCCAGCCTCCTCTATACCGTGCAAGGAGCCTTGGGCTTCTTTGAAGTTTCCCTAGCCTGGCTTCAGATCACTGCCCTGATACTTCCCTGCCCAGCTTCTCCAACCCCCCTTCCTTGACTCTACTTGCATCCTCTTTCTTTACTAGGTAGGCATTGTATTCCTTGAAATCCACACCCAGTGCAGGTGAGAACTTTGCCTTCAAAAGCCCTTGGCCTGGTCAGTATCCTGGAATAAACAGAAGCTGCCAGGTGGCTGTGGTGGGGTGAGAGCCAAGTACATGAATGTGGAGTGGGCCTGGGCTCTCCTGGCTCTGCTGCAGTCCCTGAGGGGGGGGGTGAGGGGGGGACTCTTCCTCTGTTCCCCTCCGGTCCTTCTCTAGGCCTGGCCAGAACTTTCCTGCCTTGGTAGTTTAGGCAAGGATGAAGTTGTCTGCTGGAGTATGTTGGTGCCCACCAGAGGGCTCTCAGTCCTCTGGCAGGTGGAAATGTCTAGAGAACCTCTGGGCCCGAAGCTGCCTCATCCAGCTCAGAGAGTGCCCTGTGGTCTTTTCCTGGGGGCAGCTGATTTCTGTCATGGAAGTCTTCCTACAGATGTATTCTTAAATTTTTTTTGATTTCTTACAGAGAGGAAGGGAGAGGGATAGAGAATCAGAAACATCAATGAGAGAGAAGCATTGATCAGCTGCCTCTTGCACACCCCCTACTGGGGATGTGCCTGCAACCAAGTACATGCCCTTGATCGGAATCAAACCTGGGACCCTTCAGTCCCCAGGCCGATGGCTAGGGCCATACAAAAGTATTCTTGTTCCCTGATCCTAAGCCTGAACTTAAAAAAGTGTCTTTGAAAGTCAGCCAGACCAAACCTTAGCTCAGTGGTCGGCAAACTGCTGCTCGCGAGCCACATGCGGCTCTTTGGCCCCTTGAATGTGGCTCTTCCACAAAATACCATGTGCGGGCATACATGTACAGTGCAATTGAAACTTCATGGCCCATTTGCAGAAGTCGGCTTTCGGCCTGGATGAGTCTATTTTGAAGAAGTGGTGTTAGAACACTCAAGGGGCCAAAGAGCCGCATGTGGCTTGAGAGCCTAGGTTTGTCAACCACTGCCTTAGTTGCACTACAAGAGACTGAGGCACAGAGCCGAGCTTCCGGCCTCCCCACTTTGGAGAAAGAATTGGTCTGCTGGAATCCACACCCCCCAGAACTCCCCTGGTGACCCCATGCCTGTTTCTTTTGCAGGACTAGATTAGATGCGCCCCGGTTGGAGACCAAGTCCCTGAGCAGCTCTGTGTTACCGCCCAGCTATGCTTCAGATCGCTTGTCAGGGAACAGCAGGGACCCTGCTCTGAAACCCAAGCGGTCTCACCGCAAGGCAGACCCCGACGCTGCTCACAGGTACTTGGCTTAAGACCCTTAATAAGGCTAGCAAAGCAGCCCCATGGCCTCGCTTCAGGGTGAGATGGATAGAGAAGCGCCTGGGATAGGTGGCTAGGAGCTTGGCATTGCCCACATTTCTCAAGCTTTATGTCTAGCTCCCCTGGGCTGGTGGCATTGGTGCCATTCACACTTAAGCCCTGATTGCCTGTATCCTCATAAAGAAGAGGTTAGGCCAAGACTCTGACAAGTGGGAATGCTTCATGGCCTGCCCATGATTGCCCTTTTCCAGTCCACTCAGACAAGCACTCTTGTTAGGAGGAAAGCTTGGGACTCAGAAGCTAGCGGGCCAGGGCCCCATTTCAGAGGGACTGGGGACGGTTCTTGAGGAAGTACTATGTAAGCTAAGACCAGACAGATGAGGAAGACCTGTGGGCAGGGCATTGTAGGCAGGAGATACTCATGGGCTGAAACACTGGGACAGGAAGAACTTGGTGGTTTCAGGGGCTAGTGGGGGTAGTGGGCAGAGAGAAAGGAGGAGTAGATGGGTGGTTGAGAAGTGAAGAGAGATGGCAGGACTGTGCAGGGTGTTGGGCTATAATAGGGAAGGCCTTTTTCTATTCGGCAGCCTTGGCAGTGTCCTCGGGCACCAGACTCAGAGCTGTGCAGACCACACAGGGTACTTAGGAAGTGTCTCAACGAATAGGAGACACTTCGTGGGCAGGAACAACAATGCCATTGCTTCTGCCAGTACAGCCCTCTGGGAGAGTGGGGGTGAGTCATCCTGCCAGTGAGGGTCAGAGCTAGGTGCAGAGGTGGGAGGTCCTGCTGCCATGCCAGCCTCTTTGTAACCGTTCCCACCCTGACCCCTGCAGGCCTAGGATCCTGGAGATGGACAAGGAAGAGAACCGACGCTCAGTGCTGCTGCCCACTCACCGGCGGAGGGGGAGCTTCAGCTCCGAGAACTACTGGCGCAAGTCCTATGAGTCGGAGGACTGCTCAGAGGCCGCGGGCAGCCCCACCCGAAAGGTGAAGATGCGGAGGCACTGAGGCCCGCTGCAGCCTCTCGGGAACTCTGGTTAATCCTCACGTAGCCACCCGTTTTTGTTTCGTTTTGAGGGGTTTTGTTTCTGTGTGTTTTTGTTGTTGTTTGTTTAGACCCTTTTATTTTTTCTTGGTTTGTTGCCTATTGAGGCTAAAGAACAGAATTTGGTCTTGGTTTTCCTCTTGGATGAAAAGGCTGACAGCTCACTCTGGAGTGGCTAGTAGAGGAACACGGGGCAACCATCAAGTGGGGCTGTGTCAGGCTGGTTTTATTTAAAAGCAACAAAATGTTTTGGTTAAGAAAATTCTTGTTTTGCTCTATATGTAAATTTTCTCAGTGTTGTGAATGAAGTTGTTCCTCCTCGCCCTCCTCCTCCCCGCCATGTCTAAGCTGGGCTGAGGTCTCCTGAGCCTTGCTGTCCTACTTGTCACCTGCTCTCCAGGCTCTGGAAAGTCACACAACACCCTCTTCCTCTTGCTGCAGAAACATTCAGGATGACTGAGCAGGGGCTTCAATAGTGCCAGCCCTGCACCCCAGAGCTATTGGCAAGCTCAGGGCCTCCTCCATGCCCACTGGCCTGCTTTGCCTACAGGTTCCTGGCTGCAGCGGTCCTGACCTCTTGCCAAGAGCACGCCTCTGCTGGGTTGCTCCTTCCAGGCATATGCGTGTGATTGTATGGAACAGTTAGACTGGCCATGTTGGGACAGTTTTAGAAATTGCTTCTAAATGGGGTATGGAAAACTATTATGTGTAGCAGGATTTTTGTTTTAATTTTTTTTTTTTTCCTTTGGTCTTGTTCTTTTCCTTTTCCTTTCCTTCCTTTTACATTGGCCAGTTTGGGCCTTCTCCCCATGTCACCCCCATAGAAAGGTGCCTGCCTGCAGCACACATCCAAGGCCAGAGCCCAGGTCTGCAGACTGGGTTAGTGTCTCTTCCACCTCGGGGCATGGGAGCTGGGGAAGGGGCTTTTAAAAAATAGTAATAAAAGGGAAAAAAATAGTCTTTGGCAGTTTCCACTCCTCCGATTCTCGAGGGCTGTGAGGTTTTGCTGGTCTAGATTTATTAGAAATGTCTCCTTGCTAGGCCTGAGCAGATTCCCCACGTTGCCACCACCATGGGGAAGACCTTGTTTTATAGAGTCCTAGGCCTGGGACTGCAGAGATCTGGGGCAGCCACCATTAGGAAGCCCTTCTCAGGGCCAGAACTCCTTTGCCAGCATGGATCCTCAAGTTGGAACTGCATAACGAAGGCAGTTGCATTTTTTTTTTTTTTACAGCTCCTCTTCCCCCCTCAATGATTTGTAGTTGCGTGTGCAGCACTTTGCCCTGGTATGTGTGCTCTACAATAAAAACCAAATCTAATATATTTTGAAACAGGTGTCTGATGCTATCATAAAAGAGGGCTTGCCTTTGGTGCTTCCTTCATCCCTTTATTTTCTCTCTAAACTCTGAGTGGGGGTTGGTAGTGAGCAGAGTTTATTGTCCACTAGGGCTCCAGAGCAGACGACCAATCACTGACACAGGGCCAGGGGCTGAAGATGGACTGGACTTCTGATTTTTCTCCCACTCCCAGGAGCCAAGATCTACCCTGCCAAGTTCTGGAAGCTCCTCTTCCTAGGGGTGACCAGAGAGGATGTGTGTTAGTGAAGGAAGGATAGCATGAGCAAAAGCAGGGGGGAGAGCCTGGTCTTTGTAGAAGACACACAAGTGGTTTTGCTCTTTAAACACATTATTGAGTTCTTAAATTCTGGGCAATCCCACACTGTGGCCCCAATAGTGAGCAAAACTATCCTGGTCCTTGCTTTCAAAATTCATACCAGTAGAGTTGTGGTATATGGACACAGGCAGACATTTTGGGATGGAGTGGGATTGGGGCCCAGAGGGTTTTAGTACCTCAGATCCCAGACCTGGCTCCCAGGTTCTGGTTAGGGGCTTTGGCCTAGAATCTCCTTCATTTGCTTCCAGTGCCCAGAGCCAGTCTGCTTGGCCAAATTCTTGCTGTGGAAACTTGGTAAGCCACTTCCCATTTAACAGAGGGAAGTCCAGATGGAACAGTTGTTCAGCCAGGGGTCATTCCTGCAAATTGGTAACAGATCTGGCTAGTTTGGCCTACAGGGGTCAGCCACTGGATGCCCGGAGAGGGGACATTGGAGCTGGAGGGAGAGTGACTTGCCAGGATGATCTAAATATACATGTAGAGGTGCGCACCACCCTCTATGCCTGGGCCCCTGATGAGGAGCATGGAATGGGGGCTCACATGGAACACTGGGAACTGAGAGGGCTCTCTTCTGTAGCTGTGACAAAGCCAGACCCTGGTTCTTCCCAGTCCCTGGGTGAAAGAGGCCCTTTGCCCTGCAGTACTGAGGGACAGAACATAGAGAAAGAGGGTCCTGCCTTAGCAGATCCTGCTGTGTCTTTGGCATTACTGGTCTCTGTGCTTGTACAGAGGCTACTTGGCACCCCATCTCTTGGACTGTGATAATCCCTTGAGCAGTCCCCAAGCCTGCAGAGGCCTGAAGGAATGTGAGATCCCATGCCTGACTCCTTGAATCTGACTGTTCCCAGCCATTTCCTGGGGCACAGCTGTTTGGGCCAGCTGCTGTGTCCACCAGTCTGCCCCAGCCCAGTCTTGTACACAGTAGGTACTCTTAACAACATCTGGCACCAGTACTGCCCACCTGGGGAGCCCATCTCATTCCTCCAGCCCTGTTGTGTGGTGGGGGAAACAGGTCCAAAGTCATGTTCATTCATTCAAAAAATATTTGAGTGTCCTATTGTGTACCAAGCTCTGTGCTGGGTGTTGAGGATACAAGACAGACCTGGTATATGTCATATACACACATGTTATTATAAATTGTACTGATATAAAAGATGTATAGCACATAAAGTACAAATAAAATATACAATATTCTTTATCATAAATTCTCTGTAGCCAGTTTCTCACAGAATGATTTTGTTGATTTTTTCCCCCTGAATTCTTACATTTATAGCCTACCTGTGGTACTAATTCAACCACAGTATGGCAAATGGAATTCCATCCCTTCTACTTGTATTACTTTTCTGTGGCTGCAGTAACAAATTACCAAAAACAACAGAAATTCATTTTCTCACGGTTCTGGTGACCAGGCACCCAAAATTACTGTTACTGGGGTGTTGTCAGGACCTGCTGCTTTTGGAGCCTCTAGTCCTTACCTCTAATAGCTTCTAATGGGCATTGGAATTCCTGGATTTCTCTTCTGTGTTTATCAAATCTCCCTTTGCCTCCATCTTCTTAGGACACTTGTATGATTGGATTTAGGGCCCAGCTGGATAACCCAAAATAATCTCCCATGTAAAGAAATTCAATCACATCTGCACGGTTAAAAAATGTAAAATATAAAAACATGTACAAGTTCCAGGGACCTGATAATTTTATTGATTTCAGAGAGTAAGGGAGGGGGGAGAGAGAGAGAGAGAGAGAGAGAGGAGAGAGAGGAGAGAGAATCACTGATTGGCTGCCTCCTGCATGCCCCCCACTGGAGATGGAGCCCGCTACCCAGGCATGTGCCCTTGGCCAGAGTCAACCCGGGGGCCCTTCAGTCCCCAGGCTGATGCTCTGTCTACTGAGCCAAGCCGGCTAGGGCAGGACCTGATATTTTGGGGGGCCACTGTTAAGCCTACTACACTGCTCTTGTACCAGATTCTCTTCTTAATCCTTACTGGATTAAAAAGAGAATCTGGTACAAGAGCAGTGTAGACATACTGTTATTGGTTTTGGAGAGAGGGAGAAAGAAACATCAATGTGAGAGTGAAATATTCATTTGTTGCCTCCCTTACATGCCCCAACTGGGATCAAACCCACAACCTGGGTATGTGCCTTGACTAGTAATCAAACTCTAAACATTTCAGTATATGGAACGACACTGCCACCAGCTGAGCCACACTGGTCGGCAGCAGTTAATTGTCATTAAATTTGATGCACGACATACAGATTTCTCATCATTGAGCAAATTGTTAATTGGATTAAAATTTCTCAGCCTTAGCACTACTTTTAAATTTAAACTACATCATTAATATTTTTTCCACCTATTAAAATTTTTAAAAATGATTTTAGAGGAAAGGAGAGAGAGACACATCAGTGTAAGAAACATCAATTGGTTGCCTCCTGCATGGGCCCCAACTGGGTATCCAACCCAAAACCTGGGCATGTTCCCTGACTGGAAACCAAACCAGCCACCTTTTGGTGTATGGGATGAGCCTCCAGCCATCTGAACCAGCCAGGTTCCACCTGTTTCTTAAGTCTAGACCTGTGCTGTCCACCATGGCAGCCATTTGATAATTTGCCTGTTGGAACACTTGAGATGTGGCTAGTTTGAACTCAGATGTGCTTTAAGTGTAAAATAAACACCAGAATTTGAAAGTTGGTAATGAAAAAAAAATGTAAAAGATATCCTTAGTTACTTTATATTGATTACATGTTGAAATAGTATTTTGGACATACCAGGTTAAATAAAATATACTATTTAAATTAATTTCAGCTGTCTCCTGTTACTGTTTTAAATCTGGCTACTCAAGAGTTAAATTAGCCCGTCCAGCGGGGCTCATTGTTGAAGCGTCCTATACACAAGAAGGTTGTGAGTTTGATTCCCAGTCGGGCATATACCTAGGCTGCAGATTTGAACCCTGGTCGGGGCAAATATGGAAGGCAACTGATGGATGTCTTTCACTCCCTCCCTTCCTCTTTCTAAAATCAATAAAAATATATCCTAGGGTGAATATCTTTTTTAAAAAAGAGCACAGACAATAGCAAAATACAGTGAAATGAGGAATTGCCTAGTTTTGAACATCACCTTTGCTTTTAATATAATTTAGTTTTAATTTTATATAATTTAATTTTTAATAATGGTCTTAACAACTGACTTGCAAAAATTATTAAAATTACACGGTTAGCTTTTGGAGCCATTATTGGGGTCCTCCAGTTAGGTTTTAGGGTGCTCATTGTGCAGTTCTCCCCTGTACCCACAGTGGGGCAGCAAAGTCCAAGTGATGATGCTTCAGAGTGGGGCAGGGGCAGCTGTCCTTTGCTTTGGATGGGGAACTGAGGCCCAGGGGCAAGAATTTAGGATCCCTATTGCCCTTCTTAGCCACGGACCTCAGGACGCATGGGTGTTCTCCTGATGAGCCTTTGCACATGTGAGTCGGTGTTCTCTGCCTTAGGAGGCTCCTGCTGGGAGTTTCCTCTGTCTTCCAGCCAGCCGCCTTGGGGCTGCCTCTGGATCCCCAGACACTGGCTACCCTCAGCATTAGCCCAGAGTTACTGTGTGGTCCCAGTGCTTCCACTCCAGGCTAGGAGAATAGGCCCTACCTCCCACCTCCTGGACTCTCACTGTGAGTGAGGCCCTTTCCAAATGGTCTCACTTAATCCTGAGGCCTTACTTTGGGACCTGGGCTCATATTTTGACTCTACCATGTACTAGCTATGTGATTTGAGGTAAATTACTTAATCCCTCTGACCTTGGTTCTTCCTTTGTAAAATGAGCATAGGATTAAAGGAATGACTATGGTCCTTGGCACAGACTAAGTGCTCAGTGTTGTTAAATAGTAGCAATTAATATTTACCCCCATTTGCAGATGAGTAAATCGAGGCCCAGAAAGAAACAGGAACTTGGGGCCACAGAGAGGAATGAAGCACAGAACTCTACCTTCCAACAGGCCTGTGACAATGCCCACCTGCTCAGCTCCTGGAGCCTCAAACCTGAAACTCCCTGCAGGGGGCAGGTACTTAATCCCAAAGACCTGTGGCCCAGCATGAGCTGAAAAAAGCACACCAAGTGTAAGGGCTGAGAGCCCTACACCCAGAGAGGCACACTGGCTGGAGGTCCAGAGAACCATTATTATTTATCCCTCATGTAACCTGCCCAAGGTCACTTTTCTCTCTCAATTAAAAAAATACATTTTTATTGAGTTGAGAGAAAGAGGAAGAGATGGAAACATCAATGATGAGAGAGAATCATTGATCAGCTGCTTCTTGCACACCCCCCACTGGGAATTGAGCCTGCAACCAGAGCATGTACCCTGACCTGGAATTGAACTCTGATCTCCTGGTTGCATGCTCGATGCTCAACCACTGAGCCACACAAGCTAGGCAGGTCACTTTTCTCTTGTTTCCTTCCTTATATAAAAGAAGGACAGGCTGGGTCTGCCTAATACTCTTCCCCCAGCCTGTTTGGCTTTTCTTTTTTTTTCTTTTTCTTTTTTTAAATATATTTTATTGATTTTTTACAGAGAAGAAGGGAGAGAGATAGAGAGTTAGAAACATCGACTAGCTGCCTCTTGCACACCCCCCACTGGGGATCTGCCCGCAACCAATGTACATGCCCTTGACTGGAATCGAACCTGGGACCTTTCAGTCCGCAGACCAATACTCTATCCACTGAGCCAAACCGGTTTTGTCCTGTTTGGCTTTTCTTTCCCTGATGCTCAACACATTGTTCACCCTCTGTTGACTGAGGGTTCAAGATCCACCTCCCCTACCAGTGCCCTAAAGAGCGCCCTTGGAACCACCTTCATTTTGCATACCACCCAGGAGGGGGGCTCAACCTTCCCCCTGGCTCAGGCTCCCCAGTGGTCTCCCAGTCAGTCCCTACATCCTGCTTGTTTTTCCTCCTCATTTCCTTCCAACCCAGACCCCATTCCGGGAATTCTCCGGCCTGCCAGACCCCTGGGGGAGCCACCAAGTAGAAGTTGTCTGTGTGATTTGGCACCAGAGGAGGGTTGTGGCTTCAGCTGGGATTTGGGCCAGCTCCTGGAAGGCTGGTCCTCTTCCCTCAACCACGCTCTCCTGGTTTTCCTTCCACTTCCTTGCTGCCCCTACTCTGCCTCCATCTGGGGCTTCTCCCTTTGGCACCCTTTTCCCCTCCTGCCCCCACAGGTCTAGTCACTTCTCTGCCTTGAGCTTCCGTTTACAGTCCGTAAAGTGGAATTATCCTCACGTCTACCTCCAGGATTATTGCAAGCATTCAAAGAGAGAATGCACAGATAGAGCATTTATCTGAGGACACCGTCAATGCATGCCAGTCTGTCTCAGGGCCACCCTATTCACCTCCCTGCCCCCTCCCCCAACCCCTATCAGCAATCATCTCCTCTGGACTCACTTCCTAAATAGTGTGGATTGTTATTTTTTTAAAATATATTTTATTGATTTTTTACAGAGAGGAAGGGCGAGGGATAGAGAATTAGAAACATCAATGAGAGAGAAACATCCATTAGCTGCCTTCTGCACGCCCTCTCCCCCCCCTAGGGGGATGTGCCCGCAACCAAGGTACATGCTCTTGACTGGAATCGAACCTGGGACCTTTTAGTCCGCAAGCCGGATGCTCTGTCTACTGAGCCAAACCGGTTTTGGCGGATTGTTATTTTTTTAATTAAATATTTCAAACACACTGAGAAATACTTAAAATAAGTCACAGAAGCACCCACATTAACATTTTGTCATATTTGCTTTAGATCTTAAAAAAATTATATTTTCTTTTTATTTTTTTCACATTGTGTCAAGTACCTACTGTGTGCCAGGCACTGTCCTAGGCATTGGAGCACAGCAATGAACAGCACTAAAAACCTAGGCCTGGCCCGAGCTGGTTTGGCCCAGTGGATAGAACTTCATGTATTATACCTTGGTTGCAAGCTCGATCCCTGGCCTGGGGCCATGTGTGGGAGGCAACCAATTGATGTGTCTCTCTCATTGCTGTTTCTCTTCTGTCTACACTCTCTCCCTTCTCTAAAAATCAGTGGGAAAATATCCTCAGGTCACAACTGAAAAAAATTTTTTAAAAAACCTGCTCTGGCCCTACCAGGTAACTCACTTGGTCAGAGCATCATCCAGATATGCCAAGGTTGTGGGTTCAGTCCAGGTCAGGGCTCATGCCTAGGTTGTGGGCTTGATCCCCAGTGTGGGGTGGGCAGGAGGCAGCCAATCAATGATTTTCTCATCACTGATGTTTTTATCGTTCTTTTCCCTCCCTCTCTGAAACCAATAAAAATATCTTTAAAACAAAACCAATGAAGTAAATAAGTGGAACAACAAATTGATATTTCTCTCAAATCAATAAAGTTGGATACATTAAAAAAATACCTAGCCTTCAGGAAGCGATTCCTAAGCTGGGGAGTGGAGCCAACCACTACACATGTGCTGAAGTCAAGTAGGTGGTGTCTTGGGGAGGTCAGCAGAATCGGGCAGGGAGGCGTGCAATGGGGAAACAGCCGTTCAGCAGGGAAACAGCCAGCAGGAAGCTGCTTTAAGTGAGACCAAAGGAAGAGAGGGGTTTGCTAAGTGAACCCAAGCTTCCCAGGCAAGGAAAAAATCAAGTGCAAAGGTCCCACAGCAGAAGCCAGTGTGCTAATCTGAAGAATGCCAGCATCTCCTGAAGCGAGTCCTAAAATAGCTGACTCACTAGATACAGACCCTGCCAGGCCCGGTGCTCAACTCCTACTCTGAATCATCCCCTCACAGCATTACAGATGAGGAAACAGAGGCTCAAGGTGGCTCAGGCCTTGCCTGACATCACCCAGCTGGCAAGAGGATATCTTAGGATTTTTAAATATATATATATATATATTTATTTATTTTTCTTTTTTCTTTTGATTTTTCATAGAGAGGAAGGGAGAGGGATAGAAAGCCAGAAACATTGATGAGAGAGAAACTTCGATGAGAAACAGCTGCCTCCTGCACACCCCCCACTAGAGGCGTCCCCCAACCAATGCACATGCCCTTGACCAGAATCGAACCCTGGACCCCCCAGTCTGCAGGCCGACTGTATCCACAGCCAAACTGGTTTCGGTGATATCTTAGGATTTGAAGCCAGGCCTGGGTCCCCCCTCAGCACTGGGTTAGGGGCTTGGGTGGCCTAGGACGAGGAGGGTCAGGGAGAGGCCACCTCGCCTAGAAAATGCCGAGAAGGTAGCAGCTCCTCCCTGGCCAGAGGCTGACCTGAGTTTGAAGGAGGGAGCAGCTTCTCTTCCAACGCCCGCTGCTGCCTCTGGCAGCCTCTCCATCCCAGCAGAGGTGGGTCACTGAAGACCCTACTTCCTGCTTCCAGCAAGGAGCAGACTTGGCCTGGCAACTTGGCCCTGTTGCCTTGGGCTCCCATGGCAATCATAGGTCTGGCTGCCCCAGCTCAAGGGGGAGGAGAAAGGCAGTTGTTAGTCCCCCAGATCCTCCAGCCTGGGAGATGGTCCCCTCCCCAGTGCCATTCCTAACCCTGTCTGGCTTTGGGGATGGGGGCAAGTTGGGCCTGGGAAAGGTCTGTTTTAAAATCCAGAATCTGGGGTCCCACTCCTCAGGCACTCCCATTTGGTGGGCCTGGGATCTGTATTGTGAACAGATTGGGGGAGAGCTCGGACACTGAGAACACTCTCTTACCAGGAGGCCCTCCTCTCCACCTGTTTCCACTCAGCTTGAATTGTGCCCCCTCCCTCCAGGACACCGCCCTGGGTCACTGCTTCTGCCTGGCTCCCCCATCACAGCACTGGGAACTCCTGGTGGCTGTGGTCTCCACTCAGCTCTGTCCCATCCCCTAGACTGAGCAGAGTGGGGATGCTTACCCCTTGATGACTAAGGATCATTTCAAAGAATGAAGATTGTGGAAGGGCAGGGACTTGCCTGGGGTGACAGAGCTCCAATAGCAATTAGTAAGAACTCTAATAATAACAGCTACCACTCACACGGCTCTTCCTGTCTGCCTGGCACAATCCAAGGGCTTTACAAGTACTAATTCATCTCATCTTCACAACAGTCTTTGAGGTAGGTGCTAGTATCCACATTTCTACAGATGAGGAAACCGAGGCAAGAGAGCTTAAGTAATTTGCTCCAAGCTGCTCAGCTTCTAAATGGCGAAGTTGGGAGATGAACTAACAAATTCCTAACACATCTTTGCCTGTGACCCTCACTGTGTGGAAGCAGCATTGGGACTCCTGCACAGAGCTTTTGAGAGCAGTGAGTCAGTTTTGAGTGGTGCCTTACATTTTTCCTCTTCTCACCACCCTGCCCCCTCACCTGTCCCTCTTCCAGATGCAGCCCCAACCCAGGGGAGTGCTAGGCAGGGCTGCCTGGACGGAGAGGGACAGCCAGGCCCCTTTTGCTTGGCAGCTGCCTCTGAGGGTCAGAAGTCTCCCTTAACATAGCTGGTGGGAATGGGGCCAGGTTTGCCCTCCCCCATCTAAGTTTCATGGGACTGGGACCTGAGACCTGTCCAGCCCTTAGCCAAGGGCAGTGTATCGTCAGCCTGGCTGAGGTGGTTGTCCAGATGAGAAAAAGAGCTGGGAGGTAGGTGGGGACAATTCCATTGTCCCCCAGAAATTGTAGGCAGGCACAGTTATATTTATATAGTTTCCAGCACAGGGAAGGCCTTTGCCCTATCTTGGAAAAGCTCAAATCTAATCTCAGGACCCTCCCAATTGTCCCCTCCTGAGGAAAACCCTCTCCGCTTTGCTGGCCCTTGGGCTGATGGACCTCCTAAGAATCCCTGAGCTGCCACATAGAGCCTTTTGTGTCGGGTCCTGAAGGATGTGTAGGAGTTCCCCAGGGGCTTGGGGACTAAGGGCCTTCCTGTGGTCTCCACTCAGCTCTTGACCACACACCAAGGGCAAAAAGCATGTCGGTGGGAGGCGTCTTGGTACAGTGGAGAACAGTCAAAATGGTGTCCCAAAAAACTGGTACACATTGGGTCAATGGCATAGATGGGGAAACGGGCTGAGGGGCCGGGGAGTTGCACCAGTCAGAACTCTCCTGGCTTTCGGGATAGGGCAACCTCAGTGTCTGAATATGCATGTCGCTCACTAGTTAGAGGTGAGAAAAGGCTTCTTCCAGGGTGGGGAGCATGCTCCAGCCCCTTCTAAAGTTCGCCCAGCCATCCACACTGGATCCTCGGCTTTGAGACTACAAGTCCCGGCAGGCTCCGCGCTGCGGCACTAGCTCGGCCGGCGTCTCTTCGCGAGCCCGGGGCAGCGTTGGAGCCCAGTTCCTCCCGTTGTCTAGCCGGCGGGGGCGGGACGGACGGCGCACGGGCAAGCCCATTGGCCGAGTCGTGCTTCACTCGCGTCCTGTGCCCGCCCCCCGGAGGCTCCGCCCCGCACGCCCGAGCCCAGGCCGCCAGGCGCACCTCCCGGCGCCCCGCCTGCGCCTCGGGACCCGCGGGGCCGTGCGGCGCATCCTGCGGCGGCTGCGGCGGCGGCGGGCGCGGCCGGGCGGAGGGACGCAAGATGATGAAGTTTCGGTTCCGGCGGCAGGGCGCTGACCCGCAGCGCGAGAAGCTCAAGCAGGAGCTCTTCGCCTTCAACAAGGTGCGGGCTGGGGGCCCGGGCCGGGCGGGAGGGCGCGGGCCGGGGCTGGGGGCCCGGGCGCCGCAGCCACGTAGGGCCGCGGGGAGGGAGCGCCCGGCGGGAGTGCGCGGGCTGGACGCTCCCCGGCGGCTGCCCTCTCGCCTCCGCCCCTGCGCCAGTCCCAGTGCCCGGGTCTCCGCCGACTTCCCGGTGTGCCTCTCCGGGGCCGCGGGCCGCCGGCCCTCCTCCCGGGGCTCTGCGAGTCTCCGGGGCTCTGCCCCGCCCTCCGACTCCACCGCCTCCCCGCGCTCAGCCTTCGCCCGCCCGGAGGGCGGGGGTCCCTGCCTCGGTCCCTGTGTGTCTGCGTTCCTCTCCGTTTCCCTTCGTCTCTGCCTGTTTCTCTGCATCCTCTTCCTGCTGCCCCTCCATCTGTGTGGGGTTCTCGAATTCTCACTTTGTCTTCTTACCCCTCTTGGAGGCTCCTCCGCACCCCTGCCCGCCTTGGGGCAGCGCAGGGCCGGGTTTGTTTGCTTTCACACCCAGGTGGAGCGGGAGGGGTGGGGAGAGGGGGCAGATGTTGGAGCGGTAGGGCTGGGAAATCCCTTCCATGTTCCTCTCCTCCCTCACCCAGGGCTCCCGACTCTTCCTTGCTCTCCCTGCCCTGCAAGGTGGGGACTCCAGGGCTGTGTACCCAACCGCACTTCAGGTCGTGGGCCTCAGTTTCCCTTGACATGGAGCCACTTCTCTCCCTGCTGTGGCTTCCTGTGCCATTTAGGCCATGCAACCTAGGCCGAGGCGGGATGGAGGGCTGCCCTCCTTTTTTCCCTGGGTAAGACCTCCTTCAGCCCCCTCCTCCCTCTGCCCGGCCATGCCCCTTGCTAACTCCTCCCAGGGTATGAGTCCAGCTGCTTGCACCGGCTGCTCTGGGAATCGGAGTTGTCCCTGTCACACAGGTGAGAGAAGGGAGTCTCAGAGAGGCGAGACTTGCCCAAAGTCACAGATAGAACCGGTCACTTTGTCCTCCTTATTGGTAGGGATTTGACTTCAGCTTTGCGGGGCTACTGTGGTCCCAGAAGAGACTCTTGTCCAGGAGAAAGCTCTGATGGCTGGACGTGGAGTGGTTAAGGCACAGGGCATCTCCTGTCACAGGCAGGGTTCTGAGGGGTGGAGGGCTGCTGCCAGGACCCTCAGACTCTCCAAGAGCCTGCCAGAATCCTGCAGCCCAGAGGGAAGGCGCTCCGGGCCCCTCCTGTGCGTGGCTGAGAGGGAGAGCCTGCGGGTGAGAGAATGAGCTAAGGTGTCACTTCCCCAGCCAGTGACTGGGTGTGAAGTGAGGACATGCCGCAGAAGGTGGGAGGCTAGGAGGCTCCGTGCCCGGCTGGTCCTGGATGGGCAAAAGGTGAGGGCTCCCCACTGAGGAGAGAGGGCCCGTTCTGAGTGGGCAGCAGAGGCAGGAGGGAGGTGGTCTTGGACAAGGGGCTGGCTCACCAGGGGGAGTGGTAAATGATCACTAGAGGATAGATGCCAAAATTAAACAAGGTAAATAAAATAAGAGCGATCAGACCCAGGTTCTCTAGTGGGGTTGGGGGCCAGGGGCAGACATCAACTCTGGACTCAGTCCTGGGCCCACATCCCAGGCCTGTCTGCACGTTGCCTGTGGGGGGATGTCCACTGACACTGAGCTCTGACCGGGTGAGTTCTAGGTGCTGAGGACAAAAGGGACAATCCTCTTCATCCAGGGCTGATGCCATAGGGAGGAGATAGTGAAAAGCCAAAACAGAAGAGTAAGATGTGCAGCAGTTTGGATGGTGGCCAGTACTGTGAGGGCCTGGAGCACGTGAGCAGGGATGGCTGCTGTAGCCAGGATGGCGTAGGGCCCTCTAAGGAGCTGGTGCCCGAACTGAGACCCGATGATGGGGAGTGCAGGATAAAGCACATTCCAGGTAGAGGGACAGTAGATGCAAAGGCCCTGAGGCAGGAAGCTGCTAGTAAATTGGAGGAGATCAAAGGGCCACTGGGCCTAGAATTAAGCGAGAGGGGGCGAGAGTGGGAGGAGGAAGACAAGTCCAGATGTGAGGCCTTACCTTCTCTGGGTAGCTGGGAGCCCGGGGGCGGAGGGTTCCTGGGCAGAGGAGGGGACTGGCCAGTCAGTCCAGTGTTGGCATGGCAGTGCTGGTGGGAGAGGGAAGTTGCCCCCCCCACCCTCAGCCAAATGGGCAACTGTGTCTTCAAGTGACTCCCTGTCCCCGGTGCTCCATGGGAAACTGAGGCTTGGAGAGTGCTGTGACTGGCCCAAGGCCATGCCAGCTGCCCAGAGTGTTCAGTCCCTGCCAGGAGAGCCGAGCAGGAGGGAGGCTGAGGCAAGAGACCTGGAGACCTGGGGATCGGGGTTTGTTGCTTTTTTTTTTTCCTTTTCCTTTTCCTTTTCCTTTTTCCTTTCCTCCCCTCCCCTCTGCTCTTCTTCCTTCCCTTCCCCTGCCCTCCCCTCCCCTCCCCTCCCTCCCTTTTGAGAGAGAGAGAGAGAGAGAGAGAGAGAGAAACAATGTGGTGGAGAAACATCAATCACTTGCCTCCCATCTGTACCCGAACTGGGTATCGAACCCTTAACTTAGGGTGTGTGCCCTGCCCAGGAAAGGATCCCACACCATTTTGGAGTGGGACAACGCTCCAGCCACTGAGCCACATGTCGGGGCGATGAGGTTCCTTATAAAGCTTGTCTGGCTGAGGCAGCGGTCAGGACGATCTGTGCCCTCAGGTGGGGTCCCACTTGGTGTTGAGGACATGGGTTGGGGTATAGGCATCCCAGCAGAGGCCCCAGCTCGGCCTCGGGGAGGAGGGTGAACTTTCTGGGCTGGAGGAGTGGGACTGGTCTGCGCTGGGACTTGGGAGCGAGGACCAGGGGAAGCCACTGCATTATCCCCGCGCGCCCAGCCTCTCGCCACCGCCTCAGGCGGCTGGGACGTGCTGCTCAGCTTCCAGCTGGGAACCAAGTCTGGGGGTGGTGACACCTCCAGGGCCTGCAGGAAGCTCCTGTCTCTGACTCAAGAGCCTCTTCCTAGATGGCCTTGGGGGTTGGCCTCTGACCACGTGGAGCCCGTGTTTGGGAAGTGCCATGGACTTCGGGGGGGGGGGGGGGGGGGAGACCGCATGGTGCCTCCCCGAGCTTCAGGCCGTGCCTCTGGGTCTAAGGGCAGAGCCCCTGGGGCAGTGCTTCCTGGTGTTTCTCCTGTTGGAGCCCCAGTGCAGGGCCGGGGGCTTGGCTACCCCTGGAGGCAGGACTGCCACTTCACAGTGTCCTCAGGCTGCAGGCGCGGAGCGCGGGACCGCTGAGTCCTGGCTCCTGGCACACGGCAGCCGCAGAGCCTGAAGGCTGCCAGGGTGGGCCTGGGCGGGCCAGGGCAGCGGGGCCTGTGCGAGTGTCCCCCTCCCCCGCAGACCGTGGAGCATGGCTTCCCCAACCAGCCCAGCGCCCTGGCCTTCGACCCCGAGCTTCGCATCATGGCCATCGGCACCAGGTCGGGGGCCGTCAAGATGTATCCTTTGCGGGCACAGCCTTCGGGGCTGCAAGGACCCCCTGCATCAGCTGCCTGTGCGCTGGCTCTCCGGGCAGCCCGGCCTGGGAGCCGCGGAGGCATCTGGACCCTGGGGAGGCTGGTGCGCTTCTGCCCTCAGATGCCTCCTCACGGAGATGATGGGGTGGGGGCTCGGCGTCCTCACTGCATTTCAGCCGGCCAGTTACCCAGGCGACCCTGCTTTTCATGTCCCCGCAACTGCGACGGGGGGCTGGGCCGGGGACTGGTCAGTCTTGTACCGGTCAAGGTTGGTGGGTGGGCCAGGGTCACGTAAGTGGGTTTTCCCTGGTGACCGGCTACACATGTGTACCAATGTGAGACACGTGTCCAGCTGCGGGCTGGGGGCAGTGCCAGGCTCTGCATGGGGAGCGCAGCTCGGCCCCCACCTGGCTGCCGGCGGTCGTACAATGGGCTGTGTGTGCCGCACAAAGCGGGCATTTTCCCTGTCAGCCAGGCGGGTGGGGGCAAGCAGACAGCTGGATGCTTCTTGCCTGGAATGGAGCATCACACTTCCCCTGCCCGGAGTGAAGCCCTCCCTCCTTCCCTCCCTCCCTCCGGGAAACAGAGGTGCAGACTGACTGGCACCTGCTTGGAGTGAGGTGCACCCCACCCCTCCCCACGTCACCCTCTGGGTCTCCGTGTCCTCATGAGGGACATCGGGTGCACAAAATGAGTCAGTGCCTGTAGAGAGGAGGGAGGGCGGGCATCGGGACCTGCACTTGGTGAGCTTGCCTACGCCAGGGGGTGTGGCGGGGCCAGGTGCTCCCCCAGCACCATCCGCATCCACTTCCTCACTTCCTGGCCTGCTGCGCCCAGCCCTCAGGGGCGCCCCGCCCACGTGCTGTGCTCCGCGGGTGGTGTCGCTTGGTGCCCATGTCATGTCTGTCAGCCTCTCGCGCTGGCCCTCCTGTGCCCTGTCTTCCTGGGCACGGGCTTCCCGTGCTCACAAAGAACGCGCTGGACGTCTGGGAGAGCCTCAGCGGAGGCCAGAGCTCTCCCCAGTCCCTCCTTCCTCCCCCGAGCCACCCTGGGCTGGGAAACTGAGGCTTGAGGAGGAGGCCTTGCACACACAGGCGCCCCTCCCCCCGTCTCCTCGGTGACTCTGGGTCCTGCCCAGCACTCCTGCCCCCTCTTTTGTCCCCTCTTCTGTGTGCTTCCCGCTCCTGCGGGAATCCTAGCTCCAGCTCCAAGCAACGGCTTGGCTCCTGCATTGTTCCCGGGCGGCACTGCTGACCTCTCCCTCGCCCTCCCCCTGGGCCTCCTAAGCCCTGCCTGTCCCCCCCAAACCTGGCGTGGCTGAGGCTCTGGTCCTGGTGCAGGCACTTGAAGCAGGTCACCCAGCCTCTTCAAGCCTCTGAGTGCTGGTGTGTGACATGGACAGGCCTCGGCCTCTCCCCTCTCGGGCGGGGGCAGTAGCCTGCCTGCCTGACGGGAGGCTGGTTTCTCGCCCGTGGCTGGAGCTGGAGCTGTGGGGAGCAGCAGCCTGGCCTGGCCTCGCTGCCTGGGGCCAGCTCAGTCACACAGACACGTGGGGCCGATGGAGAGTGGGCCGCGTGTGCCGAGCATGTTTTATTCTCACTTCCCCCGTGAAGTGGGAGTCACTGCCCCGTCTCATAGCTAACAGTGTGGAGGTTGCACCACAGCAGGCCTTCCCCGAGCTGGTGAGGCCTGCGTTCTGAGCGTGGGGTCTTCAGGGAGGGCCGCCTGGACTCTGAGGGGCTCTGGTTGGCAGCCTGGCTGGGAGCTCTCCGAATGGCCTGCTCTGCCCTTGACCTGTTGCCTCAGCTATGGCGCACCCGGTGTGGAATTCACAGGCCTGCACCGAGAAATGGCCACAGTCACCCAGATGCACTTCCTGCCTGGCCAGGTGAGCCTGTGCCCCTGCTGGCTGGCTTTTGAACCCTGGGACCCCTCCCAGTCCTACCAGCCCCGTCTTGTCTCTGCACATCCCCTAGGGCCGCCTCCTGACCCTGCTGGACGACAGCAGCCTGCATCTCTGGGAGATCGTCCACCACAACGGCTGTGCCCACCTGGAGGAAGCACTCAGCTTCCAGCTGCCCGCTCGGCTGGGCTTCGACGGTGCCAGGTACGGGTGGGCTTGGCCAGTACGGGTACAGGTGCCAGGAACGGGTGGGCTTGGCTGGTACGGGTGCCAGGAACGGGTGGGCTTGGCCGGTACAGGTACGGGTGCCAGGAACGGGTGGGCTTGGCTGGTACGGGTGCCAGGAACGGGTGGGCTTGGCCAGTATGGGTACGGGTGCCAGGAACGGGTGGGCTTGGCTGGTACAGGTGCCAGGAACGGGTGGGCTTGGCCGGTATGGGTACGGGTGCCAGGAACGGGTGGGCTTGGCTGGTACGGGTATGGGTGCCAGGAACGGGTGGGCTTGGCCGGTACGGGTACGGGTGCCAGGAACGGGTGGGCTTGGCCGGTACGGGTACGGGTGCCAGGAACGGGTGGGCTTGGCCGGTACGGGTACGGGTGCCAGGAACGGGTGGGCTTGGCCGGTATGGGTACAGGTGCCAGGTATAGGTGGGCTTGGCCGGTACGGGTACGGGTGCCAGGAACGGGTGGGCTTGGCTGGTACAGGTGCCAGGAACGGGTGGGCTTTGCCGGTACGGGTACGGGTGCCAGGAACGGGTGGGCTTGGCCGGTACGGGTACGGGTGCCAGGAACGGGTGGGCTTGGCTGGGTCCAGCCGCTAGGCCTGGGGAGCCCCGCTTTGCAAAGGCATGTGGGGCCGGGAAGTCGCCGAGGGGCTGTGTTAGGGCGGCGGGGGCTGTGGAGCTTAGCCTGGGTCCCGCGTTTGGAGCCTCTGTCACTGAGAAGGGCTTCAGGGCCGGGGCGGGTGTTGAAGGGGAGCTGCGGCTGAGCTGAGGGGAGCAGTGGGCTGTGCAGGTGGGAGGTGCACCGGGCCCCAGACTCCCACACCTGCTGGAGGCCCTGCGCTCCCTGCATGGCGGTGGCAGGTGTGGGGCGGTCCCAGCTGAGCTCCCGTTAGCACAGATCCCCTGGCGTGTCCTGGGGCGGGATGACAGGCCACAGTGTGTGCAGGCGAAAGGGTAAGCTCGGGGGCGAGAAGGATCCTGCCAGGCTGTGTGTGCATGCAGACAGGAGGCTCCAGGGGCCGGCGGAGTAGCCTGGTTCCTGCCTTTCCTTCCTGGTGGTGGGAGGGGCTTGGGAGCCCGTCTCCAAGACCAGAGGAGCTGCCTCTATCCCGTCCCCGCCGCCCGCATGCTGACGTCCTGATGCATAATGGAGCGAGTTCGTTCTGATGCCACCACGTGGCCTTCCCCGTTCGCCGGCCCACTGGAGGTCTCCGTGAGCACAGGGCCTCGGTGCGCTGCCCTAGCAGCTGTTAGCGCCCTCTGCTCTCCTGAGCAGGAGCCACACTTCCCTCCCGCTCTCCCCCACAGTGGCCTCCCCCCTCCCTCCCTCTCCCACAGTGGCCTCCCCCCTCCCTCTCTCCGCCTCACCCCCTCCCTCCCTCTCCCCACAGTGGCCTCACCCCCTCTCTCTGTCCCCCACAGTGGCCCGCCCACCCTTGCCCACATCACCGTGATCCTCCTGGTGGCTGCTGGCAACATGGCCGCCCTGGGCACTGAAGGTGGCAGCGTCTTCTTCCTGGATGTTCCCACCTTGACGCTGATGGAGGGTCAGACCCTGGGCCCCGAGGAGGTTCTGCGAAGGTGAGAGGCAGGCGGGCTTCCCACACCCACCGCGGACGGCTCTCCTGCCGGCTCACTGGCTTCCTCCGCAGTGTGCCCGATGACTACCGGTGCGGCAAGGCCCTGGGCCCCGTGGAGTCCCTGCAAGGACACGTGCGGGACCCTACCCGGATCCTCATCGGCTACAGCCGGGGCCTGCTGGTCATCTGGAACCAGGCGGCACAGTGTGCAGACCGCGTCTTCCTGGGGAACCAGGTCTGTGGGGGGGACGGTGCCCACGGCCGGGCCCTCTGCCGTGCTGTCTGCTCATGCCACCTGCTCTGCCCACAGCAGCTGGAGAGCCTGTGCTGGGCGCGCAGCGGCAGCAGGCTGGTCAGCTCGCACAGCGATGGCAGCTATGCCATCTGGTCCGCGGACACTGGCAGCTCTCCAGTAACACAGCCTACAGCAGCCACCATGCCCTACGGTGAGTGCTGGGCAGGCTGAGGGCAGCCCCTGCTCCCTAAGCAAAGGGCTCTCACGAGTGTCGATCCCGAGCTCTGGCACTCACGGGGGCATGCAGGGGGACTTGTGGAAGGTGGCAGCGCCGTGCCAGATCTGCGAGGCGGAGACACCCCTCCACCGTGGCTGTGCAGTCAGGGGCAGTGGGCTCCTCCCTGGGAGGCAGGAGCAGCTTTGCAGCAGGAGTGAAGCGGGCAGGGTGGGAGAGGGGGTGAGAGATGCGACCTGAGGCTCTTCAGTCCTGGCAAGCACAGAGCTGACGCTGTCCGTCCCTGCAGGCCCCTTTCCCTGCAAAGCCATCAGCAAGATCCTATGGCGGGACTGTGCCTCGGGGTAGGTGGGAGCTGGTCCCGGGCGGGCGGCGGGCGGTCCGGCGGGCGGGCGGCTCGGCCTCGGGGCTGTCCTGTGCCGCGCTCTCTGGATTGGGCGGGTGAGCTCCAGGCCCAGGCGGCTCACGCCCCCCCCTCCCCCCCGTGTAGGGGTCACTTTATCATCTTTAGCGGCGGCATGCCCCGTGCCAGCTACGGCGACCGCCACTGTGTGAGCGTGCTCCGGGCCGACACCCTGGTGACGCTGGACTTCACCTCCCGCATCATCGACTTCTTCACGGTGCACAGCGCGCGGCCCGAGGATGGTGCGTTGCCCTCCCCGGCCTGGCCCTCGGCGCCGCCCGGCCGTGCTCCTCACCCTGCCCTTCCGCAGAGTTCGACGAGCCCCAGGCCCTGGCTGTGCTGCTGGAAGAAGAGCTGGTGGTGCTGGACCTGCAGGTGCCTGGCTGGCCGGTGCTGCCTGCCCCCTACCTGGCGCCGCTGCACTCGTCTGCCATCACCTGCGCCGCCCACGTGGCCAACGTCCCCGCCAAGCTGTGGGCCCGCATCGTGAGCGCGGGGGAGCAGCAGAGCGCCCCGCCTGCCGCCGGGGCCTCGGTGTGTGCGCGCGCGCGCGCGGCTCCTCGCCGCCCCCCGGGGGGAGGGTGTCCCTGTGAGAGGTGCAGCCAGTGCAGAGCTGGAGGTGGGATGTGCAGGTGTACTTTGGGCTCAGAAGCAGTTTGGGTCCTGGGTGTCAGCCAGGGTAAAAGGGAGGAGAATTTGTCCTGACCTCCACTGACATCTTCGTCCCCTCCCAGAGCTGGCCCATCACCGGGGGCCGGAACCTGGCCCAGGAACCTTCTCAGCGAGGGCTGCTGCTGACTGGGTAGGGCACACTAGCCCCGTGGCCAAGCACAGTTGTGACGTGTGTGAGTGTGTGTGTGTGCGCTAGTGGGACCGGGTGTGGGAGAGCCCAGCCTAGAGAGGCGGGTACTGACCTGCCCAGTGACTCAGGCCTGGCCCCTGTGGGACCGGGTTCCCCTTCAGGAGGGAGGGCTGGCTTGTAACTTCCTTAGACCCTGTTTCAGGCCCCTCCCTCTGGGTCCTGGGCCTGGAACTGAGCTCCATCACCTAGCCTGCCCTGGGACCGGAAAGTCTGGGCTGCCTCTGCGAGCTGCCCAGGACGGTGCCGAAGAGCCCGGCCTGGGCCTGCCGGTGCCGTGACTCAGGCTGACTTCCTGCCCTGCCCCTCTGCCTGCCTGTGCTGGGAGTCATGGCCTGGCCGCCTCCCTCTCCTGCTTGGAAACTGTTAATCACGGCTTTCGGGGCCACTGGGGCTTCCCGTCCAGCCCCACTTCTGCTCCTCATGCCAGGGCTTCCCACCTGGCAACGCCCCAGGTTTGCCTGCTCCCGCCTCCCCTCTCCCTGCTTTCTGCTGGCCTCCCTGCTCCCGCCTCCCCTCTCCCTGCTCCCGCCTCTCCTCTCCCTGCTTTCTGCTGGCCTCCCTGCTCCCGCCTCCCCTCTCCCTGCTTTCTGCTGGCCTCCCTGCTCCCGCCTCCCCTCTCCCTGCTTTCTGCTGGCCTCCCTGCTCCCGCCTCCCCTCTCCCTGCTCCCGCCTCCCCTCTCCCTGCTTTCTGCCTCTCCCCCATCCTCCCCTGCTTTCTGCTGGCCTCCCTGCTCCCGCCTCCCCTCTCCCTGCTTTCTGCTGGCCTCCCTGCTCCCGCCTCCCCTCTCCCTGCTTTCTGCTGGCCTCCCTGCTCCCGCCTCCCCTCTCCCTGCTTTCTGCTGGCCTCCCTGCTCCCGCCTCCCCTCTCCCTGCTCCTGCCCGCCCCCCTAGCTTTCTGCTGGCCTCCCTGCTCCTGCCTCCCCATCCCTGCTTTCTGCTGGCCTCCCTGCTCCTGCTGCTGCCTTGGGCACAGCTGACCCCTCTGCTCTGTGACCTTTTGCTGGGTGACCCAGTGAGGACAGAACCCCTGAGTCCTCTGCTCCCCGGATCTCCCCTCTTCCACTTCCTGCTCACCACCCTGGCGATTGTTTCTACAACGCTCAGCCTGTTTGAAGGGCCCAGGTGCGTGTGGCCTGCCGTATAGTCTGCACTCAGTAGGTGCTTCCTATTTGCTGTCCACAGCAGGCGTTTGGGCAGTGTTCGGCTTGTGCAGTGGTGCTCAGTGATGAGTGGAGGGAGGATGGAGGGGGGCCCGGTGTGGGCTGATGGCTTCCTCCTGCAGCCACGAGGACGGCACTGTGCGGTTCTGGGACGCCTCGGGCGTGGCACTGCGGCCGCTCTACAAGCTGAGCACAGCGGGCCTCTTCCAGACAGACTGCGAGCACGCCGACTGCCTGGCCCAGGCCCCCGAGGACGACTGGCCGCCCTTCCGCAAGGTGGGCCCCGCCCCGCCCCGCCCCGGGAGCCCGCCCCGGGAGCCCGCCCCCGCTCTGCCCTGCGTCCTCACTCCACCCCACTCCCCAGGTGGGCTGCTTTGACCCCTACAGTGACGACCCCCGACTCGGGGTGCAGAAGGTGGCCCTCTGCAAGTACACGGCGCAGATGGTGGTGGCCGGCACTGCAGGCCAGGTTAGCCGGCGTCCTCGGGGTTGGGGGGTTGGGAGGGGTTTTTGGAAGAGACGTGCCTCAACTGGAGCGTCTGGTGAAGTGGTAGAGGGACCGGCATGGAGGTGGGAGACCGCACTCTGGCTGCAGGGGAGCTGAGGCCTGGGGCCAGGCCGGCGCGCGGGTGTTAGGTGAGCCCTGGAAGGGCAGGGACCAGCAGGGCGTGGCCAGTGCTGTTCTCCAGCACTCAGTACACGGCGGGCTCAGTGGTGCTTTTGTGAAATGGGAGACAGGCGTGGTGGGGGGTGCTTTGCCCTAGCAGGGCAGCGACCAGTGGGTCTTGTCGTCACTATTCCTCCGTGCAGCCCCAGGGCACAGTAGGCATTCAGTAAGTGCTTGCTCAGTGGATAAATGAGACAACCCTGGGGCCTCCCTGACAGTGACTGCAGGCTCAGGGGGCATGGTGGCCCATCCTCTGTGCTGATCCCTCCCTGCCCTGGCTGCGGGCTCAGGTGCTGGTGCTGGAGCTCAGCGACGTGCCATCGGAGCAGGCGGTCAGCATGGCCAGCATGGACCTCCTCCAGGACCGAGAGGGCTTCACGTGGAAGGGCCACGAGCGGCTGAGCCCGCGCACGGGGCCCCTGCCCTGGCCCGCCGGCTTCCAGCCCCGGGTGCTGGTTCAGTGCCTGCCCCCAGCCGCCGTCACCGCCGTCACACTGCACACGGAGTGGAGCCTCGTGGCCTTTGGCACCAGTCACGGCTTTGGTCTCTTCGACTACCAGCGCAAGAGCCCTGTGCTGGCCAGGTGCGTGGGTGCGGCCTGCAGCCTGAGGAGGGTCTGTCCGCCCAGCTGGCCCCGCTCTGTGGGACCTCCGATGTGTCCCGCCCCCAGCCGGGCCTCCGCTTCCTGTCAGCCTGCGGTGAGGCGGCTCCAGCGCAGTCGCAGCGCTGACCTTAGTGGAGGGCTGCTGGCGGAGCGCCGAGCCCCCCGGTGCCGGGGCGGCGGGGCGGGGACCCTTAATGCCCGGCCCCGGGCAGCAGGAGCACAGAGGCTGCTCTGCACCCAGCGGCCCGTCTGCCCCCAGGTGCACGCTTCACCCCAACGACTCCCTGGCGATGGAGGGGCCGCTCTCCAGGGTGAAGTCGCTCAAGAAGTCCCTGCGCCAGTCTTTCCGGCGCATCCGTAAGAGCCGCGTCTCGGGCAAGAAACGGGCTGTTAACACCAACAGCAAGGTGAGCGGGGCCAGGCTGCGGGCAGCACCCCTCGGCGGTGGGTAGACATGGAGCCAGGCCTGGCCCTGGCCGGTGCCCTGTGTCTGCGCCTCTATTGCCCCCCTCAGTAGCCTTCAGCCCCTGGGCGGTCGGGTGAGCTGGGAGGGTGCTGGGCAGTGGGTGCTGGGCTCTGAGGGGGAGGACAGCGTCCTGGAGCCCCACGTCCCCCAGCTGCAGGAGGCCAACGCGCAGCTGGCGGAGCAGGCCTGCCCCCACGACGTGGAGATGACCCCCGTGCAGCGGCGCATCGAGCCCCGCTCGGCCGACGACTCCCTCTCGGGCGTGGTGCGCTGCCTCTACTTCGCCGACACGTTTCTTCGCGACGGTGAGGCCCGGGCGGGGCGGGCTGGGGAACGGAGCGGGCCTCAGCTGGCCATCCAGGAGACGGGCGGTGGGGCAGGGGGTTGGAAGGCGTTACTGTGCCTCCAGGCGGCACCGGCGGCAAGGTGCGGGCCAGCCACACAGTCCCCCCAGGATTCCTGCTGGAAGGGGTCGGAGGGGAGCCACAGGACCTCAGACTGAGAGCTCAGGGTTTGGGGCGGGAATGCCGCACGGCCCGTCAGCAGGGAGGGAGGGATCCGCGAGGGTCTGTGCTGTCTGCCCCGCCAAAAAGCTGGCCTTACCCCAGCTGGCCGGCCCCTGAGCGGCCTCACACAGAAATGGGTCGCCAGGTTTATTAATTCATCGGTCCGTTTCTAACTCACATACTGGGACTTGAACCCTCCACTCACCAGAGAGTAGTCACCTGTGCTCTGTCGCTCCTTTTGCCGGAGTGTTTTAACTGGAACCAGCGGGGGACTTGAGTTTGTGTCTGACAGCTGTGACCTACAGCGAGGTGCCCGCCCGCATTGCGCCCCGGGCAGCGGATTCTGATTCTGGGGGTGGCTCTGTCTCCTTTCTTCTTAAAAGTGCCTTTTAGGGTTGGTGCTGTGTCCACCTCCAGCCTGCAGGGGGCATTTCAGTGATGTGTCTTTTAGCCTGTGGGTGAGCGAGGCCCCCTCTGGTGTTGTCGGGGGTCCTTTATCCCGTGGATTTTCCCGTTTGGATGTGGCAGCCTGGGGGGCTCCGCCAGTCACCGTAAGAAGGCCCGTGGGGCTCCGTCCTGGCTGGCTGGGGGTGGTGTGAGTGCTCAATGCCTTGTTGCTGGGGTTCGGCTCCCCGATGCTTGTTGCTGAGGTCGCCGTTCCTCCAGGGCTGGCCCACCTCGGCGCCGGTTCTCTAGCTGGGATTCCCCACTAAAGGGTCTCCCCAGAGGTTCGGCTCACACGGGGCGAGAGGCGAGATGGTCCCAGCTCGTTTTAGCCCAGGCCTGGGACGTGGTGTCTGCTGCCCGGACACACTGGAGGGTGGGAGTGAATCGGGGTGCGGTTGGGACCCTGAGGCACCTTTGGGGTGAGGACCCTATTCTGAGTGTGTTGCTAGGGCTAGTAAGGGGATGTGGGGGTGGGAGAGAGGGGGCTCTGTAATGGGGCTGAGGGTGCCGTGGGCGGGGTTGGAGAGGCCAGGGTCCAGTTTGTGTGCCGTTGGCGTCTCCGCGGAGGTGCCTCTTTAGGAGAGTGGTGTCCGAGCTCGGGTTGTGGTCAGCAGTTTGGAGAGGGTGCCCAAGGCGACGGAGCTGGCTGGGGTCACCCCGAAGTGGAGCAGGAGAGAAGCAGACCTGGGTCCGTGCAGGAGCGGAGGGGCGGGATCTGCTGTGTAGGGGCTGATGCCTGCCCTCACAGCCTGTTGCCCCACAGCGGCCCACCACGGACCCACCATGTGGGCAGGCACCAACTCGGGCTCTGTGTTTGCCTACGCGCTGGAGGTGCCGCTGGCAGTGGCAGGCAGCGAGAAGCGGGGCGAGCGAGCGGTGGAGGCTGTGCTGGGCAAGGAGGTGCAGCTGATGCATCGTGCGCCCGTGGTGGCCATTGCCGTGTTGGATGGGCGCGGCCGCCCGCTGCCTGAGCCCTTCGAGGCCTCCCAGGACCTGGCCCAGGCGCCCGACATGCAGGGTGGCCACGCAGTGCTCATCGCGTCTGAGGAGCAGTTCAAGGTGAGCTGCTGCGGATTCCGCCAGGCTGCTGCCTCCCAGATACCACGGGACCCTAGAACTCTTGCCCTGACTATTCCTTACCTGCTGAGCCCCCCGCAGGACCCACCAGCCAGCGGAGGTGCTCCTGCAGAACCCCGATAACTCCCTCAGCTTACCCACTGGGTCCCCACCAGAACCCCTGACCCACTCCTCTGGGCCCTGGCAGGAGGTCCTGGTGTGGGGCATACCAGCCAGCTAACCCTCACAACCCAGCGTGACTGGTTTTGCCAGGTTCTGAGGGAAGGGCCTGGGAGGCTGTAGGAGCAGTGTGGAGCCGGGCCAGGACAGGAGGGCAGCTCCAGGGGGAGGGTGTGCAGGCAGAGGTGCTAGTGGCCAGGGGCAGGGCCTGTTGGCAGGCTGGGCTCTGCGTCGGGGCTGGGGGTGTGGACCGGACCAGGCTGTGCTCACTGGTCATCTGCCCGCTGCCAGGTGTTCACATTACCCAAGGTGAGCGCCAAGACCAAGTTCAAGCTGACAGCCCATGAGGGCTGTCGTGTGCGCAAGGTGGCACTGGCCACGTTCGCCAGCGTGGCTTGCGAGGACTACGCCGAGACCTGCCTGGCCTGCCTCACCAACCTGGGCGATGTGCACATCTTCTCGGTGCCGGGCCTGAGGCCCCAGGTGCACTACTCCTGCGTCCGGAAGGAAGACATCAGCGGCATCGCCTCCTGTGTCTTCACGCGCCACGGCCAGGGTGAGGGAAGGCTCTGGGACAAGGGCCCAGGCGGAGTGTTCCCGAGAGCAGCGGCGGAGGGGTGCCCAGTGGGGCACAGCACCGGCCAGGGGGCGGGAGGGCCGTCAGCACGTGTGGGTGGAACCGTCTCCTGACTTCACTCTTGGCTCCTTCTCTCCCGCCCACCCAGGTTTTTACCTGATTTCACCCTCGGAGTTCGAACGCTTCTCCCTCAGTGCCCGGAACATCACAGAGCCGCTCTGCGCTCTGGACATCAGCTGGTCCCACGGTGCTGCCCAGGCCAGGTGCGTGGAGGTCTGGTCAAGGCTGCTGTGGCCCCAACCCCAGATCCTGCATGGAGCAAGGGCGGCCCTCCCCGGTGTCAGCACTCTGTAGTCCCAGGTCTCAGGATGCGAGGACAGGGGTTTTGGTCCTTTGAGCCTTGAGGTGCCTGGCTGTGACCCCATCATGGCCCTGTCTCTGCAGCTACAAACTCCAAGAGTCGCCCAAGCTGAGCCAGGCTAACGGGACCCCCGGCATCCTCTTGGCCCCACAGAGCCGTGATGGAAGCCCTAATCCTGTCAGCGGCACAAAAGCTGGTGAGTGCTGGGCACGGAATGGGTGGCAGGACCCAGCCAGCCAGCCTGACGGAGCTTCTGCAGGAGGCGCAGCTGGAACGCTGGGGAGGGTGCACCAGGCCAGACAGGGGCAGGGGGTTCAGAACTGCCACATCCTGCTATGGCTGGTTTGGGGCCTGGTCCCCAGGTACAGAGGGCCCCAGAGGTCCTAACAGGCCTGACCGTTTCCTCCCTGCAGGCACCCCAGAGCGGCCCGAGGCCACGCTCTCACCCATGTCCGTTGACTCGGCCATCAGTGCTGACACCACTCTGGACACGACAGGGGACATCACGGTGGAGGATGTGCAGGATTTCCTGGGGTGAGGTGGGCGGGCAGGATCCACAGAAGGGCTGCCTCGGCTCCCCAGCCTCCCTCCCCCACCCTCAGGTCTGAGCTGGGCACTCGGGACCGAGGGGGGGCCTCACCCAAGTCCTGATCGCCGCCCCCTCCCCCAGCTCCTCGGAGGAGGCGGAGAAGAACCTGAGGAACCTGGTGGAAGACGAGGCTCGAGCCTGTGCCATCCTGATTAAATGAGGTGCTGCATGTGTAGCCACTCTGGGTCTGCTGGGTTCCCTGCCTCAATCCCAGGGGCCGCCTGCCTTCCCATCGGAGCCCAGCAGGCCCCTGGGACGCCAGTGCTCCGAAGCCTGCTGCTCTCCAGGCTGTGCCCGCAGGGCTCGGGGCCCACAGATGGGATCTGCACTGTTTCGTATTAAACAGCCAGCCTGCCAGCCCCTGGGTGTCATAGGTTGTGTTTGGAACAAGAGGTGGTGGCAGTTTGGACTCGGGGTGGGGGGAGGTTCGGCTAGCTCATTTCAGCAGCTGAGATCACCCAGGCACAAGGCGGGGCCCTGTGGGCTGAGCCTGGAGAACGGGGCCTGGCCTGAGACTGGCCACCACTCCAGCCTCAGTGTGGCCCTGTCCACGTGGGGCTCATAAGCCTACCCACCCTATTTGCTACCTAGAGCTTCCACCCCACCCCCCAATCAGGTGCAGACCCCAGCTGTTTCTTGCTGGGGACACCCCAGCCAGAGTGGGTCACACTGAGGCTTGGCCAGCCTTCAAGCAGTTACTGCAGCAGGGTCCTCACCCAGAGATTGGGGGGGGGGGGGGGGGTTCGGCCCTTTGCCTACCTGGAGGAGCCTGATAGGTGGCAGCCAAGGAGCCAGGTTGTCTGCCCTTTTGGCCTCCCTGGACCTCTGCTGACCCTTCTCTTCCTCTCCAGGGAGCCAGAGCTGCCCAGCTGCACTGCCTTGCTTGGAGCTGGGATCCGGATCTGTGTCTCCTCCCGGCCCTTCGCACAGCTGTGCCTGCTAACCTGTGGACCGAGGCACCTGCCCGTGTGGGCCCCAGGGTGTGGGCCTGGGACTCTGGGGTCTTGGACTGGCCTCTCCTACAGGCGAACCTGGAAGCCGGTGCCACAGGGAAGGACAGCTGGGCTGGCAGCCCATGCCACCTACTCCACACACCAGCCTTCCCCTCCTTTTGCAAAGAATATTTTTCTAATGCCTGGACTGGACAGTGCTGGGCTGGACACTCGTTTCTAAAACTATTTTGGTACTTGTTCCTGGGCTAGCATGTCCTCCTCCCACCCTCTACATGAGTGTGTGTGTGTGTGTGTGTGTGTGTGTGTGTGTGTGAGAGAGAGAGAGAGAGAGAGAGAGACTGGGAGCTCCCTTGGCACCCAGGACGGGGGCCCAGTCAGGTATGCGTTATGTGGGGTCAGGATGGGTTTCCCTGTAGATTGTACCTTGGGGGTTTTCTGTAATTTTGTTAACATTAGCCTTGTTTTAATATGAAAAATGCTGATTTTTAATATTGAAAATAAAAGCATTTAATATCTCTTAAAGGCAACCGTGTCCTTTATCCCTGGCAGGGAGGGGCTCACACCGGAGGAGTCTAATTGCCAGACAGGGTGCCCCATTGTCACTCGGGCTGAGCTGCGGGGGGGCTGTGGCACGGGCAGGACAGCAGGGGCACTGCAGGTGGGCGGCAGCTGCTCTAGGCCAGGGCCTTCCGGAAGGTGCTCCAGGCGTGGAAACAGCGGGTGAAGGCGTGCTGCTCGTTACCCTTGCGGACCAGGCGCAGGCGGCGGGGGTGCTCGTGCTCTTTGGCGCGCATGTGCTGGATGTACACCTGTGGCAGGACATGCGTGAGGCTTGGGCAGGCCTTCCAGGCCATTCGGGCCGGCTCTGCCCTCCCCCACCCAGCTCACCTGGCAGGCTTTCAGACTCAGCTTGATCTCCACCTGACTCGTCTGGGTGCCCACCCACATGTAGACCTGTGGGTAAGACGGGAGGTGGTCTCAGGGGGACTTCTGGGCTAAGGGTTCCCACGAAGGGTTGGGCTCCTTGAATGGGCAGGGTTGGCAGGGGCCTCACCTCTCGGCCGTTGTCTAACAACATGATGTCATCATCTGCCAGGTCATCTTGGCAAAAGTCAGAACACTTCTCAGTCACTGCGAAGTAACCCTTCTCATTGGAGCACCTGGGGGCCAAGGTCAGGCAAAGAGTCAGCGTCCCCAGCAGCAGTCCCAGGGCGCAGGAGGAAGCGGGGAGGTCTGGCCAGCCTCACCGGAAGAGCCGGGTGTGCTTCATGTACTCGGCATCGTCGTCATAAGGCTTCTGCGCGCCCAGGCCCACCCAGAAGAAGTTCTCAGGCTCCTCGCCTTCGCTGATGACCTGCGGGTGAGAGGGTGGCTCAGCTCAGGGTCCCTACCTGCCTCGCTGGCCCATGGCCACTGCCTGCCTGGTCACCTGCTTGCTGTAGGAGGCCTCAAACATGGTGTTCAGTATGTCCTCCGCCAGCTTGGCCTCGTCCGGGTCTGACGCCCGGCCCACCCACGCGTACACGATGCCCTGGTTGTCCTCACTCTCGAAGGGAACCTGGGAGTATGCAGAGGATTCAGGTCAGGCCTACCCTGCAACCCCCACCCGGACCCACAGTGCTGGTCATTTCCACAACCCCACCTTGAGGATGAAGCAGAACTCGGAGTTGAGGAGGCTGGAGTCGGTGTTTATCTGGATGCACCTGGGGGGGGATAGAAAGAGGAAGAGGAAGGGGGGGTTAGCAAGGAGTCAGGGTGGCTCACTGAGCCCACCTGCCCACCTGCGCCTCTCCCCAGCCAGGCACCGGGTACAGAGGGCGCTGCCGTTGGTTCGGATCTGGTAGAGGCTGGGCTGCAGGGCACCCTGAGCCGCCTTCCTCCTGCCCCGGTGGATGATGAACTTCCTCTTGAAGTGGGACAGGAATTTGGGGTTCTCCTGCTGCTGCGTCATGCGCACCACCTGTGTGTATGGGAGTGTCAGGGGCAGCTTCGTGGAACCCCCCTACCTTCATGGGCCAAGCCTCCTCGGGTCTGAGCCCCAGTCCCACAGACACCCCCGCCGCCCCGGGCTGGGGGGTGTGGCGCTGCGCGTAGGGCAGGCGGGCGCACCTCGAGCTTGCCAGGGAAAAGGCTCTCGAACTTCTTCTGCAGGCTGAAGGTGAAGGTGAGCCAGCCCATGCTGGAGGCCTCGCGGCCCTGCCAGAAGTACACGACGCACTGGAAGTCCTCCTCAGGCTGCTTGTCTGCCTCGGCCACCGCCGCCTCGCCTTCTCCGCCCTCGGCCCCGGCCTTCTCCTCTCTCTCTTCCTTCTCCTCCTCCTCGTATTCCACAGGGACCCAGTACCTGCAGGTCAGAGGGCAGTGAGCAGGGGCTCAGAGTGGAGGCTGGGCCAGGGAGGCGCCAGGGGACGGCACCTGCAGAGGAAGACGTAGCAGTCCTGCGTGTAGAAGTGGCCGAACTCCTCCTCGGGCAGCCGAGCGAACTTCTTTCCCTCCAGCACGAAGCCCTCCATGCCATCCAGGTCCTCGTTCCACTCCTCCATCAGCTGCTCGGCCTGCGTGTGACCCCACCCGCCGGTGGGCCTCTGGAGCTGGCCCTCCTCCTGGGCAGGGGCTGCGCAGAGCCTCCTCCCAGGGCCCAGGGCAGCCGCATCCATTCAGCATGGGCCGTCACCCAGGCCCGCCCCACCGCCCAGGCCCCGCCCACCACCTAGGCCCCGCCCCACCACTCAGGCCCGCCCGCGTCCTATACCCGAGGCCCCGCCCCCACCTCTGCCAGCGCCATGGGCGGCTGCCTCGGCAGGAAGAGTGCAGTGAGGTCGGCCTTCATCTCATCTTTCTTCTCGGCGTCACGCTTCACCTTCCCGGCAAGCCCCTGGCCCTGCAGCACGGCCTCTGCGTTGCGTGTGTAGTCCACCGTCAACACGTCATCCCAATTCTTGAACTTGGCTTTGAACACCTGCCAAGGGGAGAAACACGAGTGAGGGTCAGCAGTTAAGGCTGCAGTGGAAGTAGATGGGGTGTGAAGGTGGAGTCTAGACACCAGAAGTGGGAGGAGCAGGTCCGGGAGGGGTGGAGTCCAAGGGAAGGGGGACTGGGAAGCCCGAGAGGAGCTGGAGGGGCGGGGCCTAGCAGCAGCACAGAAGCGGTGGGCTTGGGCTCAGCCCAGCAGGACAGTAGTGACTCAGAGGGTCTGGGCTGTGAGGGATTCTCAGAATCCCGGGGAGGAGGCCGGAAGGGGGGAGGGTGTGGCTCGCACAGCTGGACCGCACTGCTACCTGTGCTTCAGTGCCCTCAAGGCTGCGGCTGACCATGGCGTAACGGGGTCGGTGCAGCATTCCGCACAGCTCCTGGCCGAGCTTGAGGGCGGCGGCGCGCACCAGGCGTGGGGACTTGCGGCCGAGCCAGATGAACACGTCGGACCAACAGTCCAGGATGTAGACACAGCGCGTGTCCAGCAGGCTCTGCAGCTGGGGGCCAGAGCGGGGGTCAGCCAGTGCTGGGCCAGAGGGGAGGGTCCTGCCCGCTCGCCTCCTCCCTGTGCGTCTCACCAGCCGCATCCCGGGCATCAGCTCCACCTTGGGCGGCTTCTTATGCTCCACTGACAGCTTGTAGTTGATCTGCGGCAGCTCCAGGTAGCCCAGGCCCAGGCCCACCTAGCAGGAGGAAGGTGAGTGCTCTAGGGGCGGGGTCTGGGGACACAAGCCCCGCCCACAACCAGTCCTGACTTGGAGCCTGGCACTGCCTGGTGTGTGCACTCGGGTCCACTGCCTCTCCTCTCTGGGCCTTCGTTTCGTCCCTCCACTCCAAGGCCATTTTAAGGGCACCCTATCAGTGGAAGGACTTTAAATGGTTCTTTTCCTGCCTACTTGCTCCAGAATTTACTATTGTTTCTAATTTTCTAACTTGTCCTTTTTCTGCTCAGACACTCCATGGCTTCGTGTCGCCTACAGAATGAAGGCCAGGTTCTCAGGCCTAGCACCCAGGCACTCAGCCTCCCTCTGCAGCTCCTTCCAGGAAACACAGCCCACACTCTGCTGGTGGCCTCAGAGCCAGCCTCCAGATCTTGGCTCAGCTGTTCTGTCCACAATGTGGCACCAGCCGCCATGGTGGTCCGCGGCCCACCCCACCTGGCCGCCGGTGAGGCCGGGCAGCGTGGCCACTCACCTTGTACAGCTTGGGCTGCGGCGGCCAGAAGTCGTCGGGCACGTGCTTCTTGATCTCAGAGGGCTCGCCCCCCAGTGCCTCCCAGAACTCGGGGGGCTCCTGGCCCTGCACCAGCAGCGTGATCTCTGCCTTCCCTTTCCGCTCGTTCTTGTTAATTTTTTCTGCAAAAAGCCTGGGGACAGATACAAAGCCCTCAGCAAGGCCACGCCCTCCTTAGGCGACAATTCTGCTTTGCACGAAGCCCTCCCAAGCGCGAGCAGGGCGCAGTCTCATACCTGGTTTTGGTAGTGCTGCTCAGCGTGGCCTGGGCCCCCCGCCACACATAGATGTCCAGCCCGCGGTCCAGCAGGAAAACAAACCTGTGATAGGTACAGGCAATGACTGTTCAGAGCCTCCCCCCACCCCACACCCCCATCCTGGGGCTAAAGGTCTAAAGGAGCTGCTGGAAGGCTGCTTCTAGAGCCACCTCTGCCCCCCCGGGGAAAGGGGAGGCTCAGGGTCAGGCAGCCCCACCTCATGTCGCTGGCGCTCACCTAGGGTCCAGGGAGGCTCCCTTGAGTGGCACAGGCTCCAACTTGATGTTCTTTTTCCCGTACACACGGTACATCCTGGAGGCCGGAGCAAAAGTGGACTGGAGGGGACACCATGGGACCAGTGCACCCCAACACCCGCCTCCAGTCCTTCCAAGCTGGGTCCAGGTCCGTGCTGCCACCCACACACCTCCTCACCTGGTGACGTAGTGCGTGTCCTCTACAGTGTAGAAGCCACTGGCTGTTCCACCCTCAATGTAGGCAATGTCGTTATCAAACACCTGTGTGCGAGGATGCAGCCGTTACCGTGAGCTAACGCACCTCCCACCAACCCCACCTCACTCAGCTGTGCTGGTGCCAAAATCTGTGATGAAGCTAAAGAGGAGAAGCAAGACCTGTGTCTATAAACACAGACACATCCTGGGTGGCAAGACGGACAAAGGGAAGGCTGTTCACTCCTGTGCAGCTCAGATGTGCTCAGCATGCTGAGGTGTGTGTGCGGGGACAGAGCAGGCTTATGCAGGAGGGCACACTGGGCGAATCTGTAAAATCAAGTGTGGCCTCATCTACAATTAAGCAGCTGGAAGGAGGGCCAGAACCACTCACTAACCCTTCGCACTGGACTCAGTCCAGCCCTTGGCCCTGCCGCTTGGTGTCCAGCTGGTGGCTCCACCCGCTGGCCATATTGGCTTGTTCCCCACCTCCCTTGGCCTCCAATGACCCAGGCTCCCACCTTCAGCCTTATCTCGCTCCCCTGCCTTCACCATTCTGTCCCTGCTTCCTTTCCGCTTCAGGTCTTGACCCCAAAACCCTTTGGTCTCAGGGCCCTGCCCACCCCCTTCGCCCGCCCCTTTGCCCCGCCCTCTCCAGCCCGCCCAGCCCAGCACCTGCAGGAACTCCTCGCTCTCGTCGCCCATCTCCTCACGGGCAGTGCGGCACTCCGCGCCCAGGTAGTTGCGCAGGTTCACCGCGTGGATGGCGGAACAAGCCTTCTTGTCAAGCGTGGCCTCCCCACCAATCCAGTAGTAGATCTCCCAGTTCAGTGAGCCGCTGTCGTCCAGAAAGGTCTGGGGGCCAGGCCTGTCATGTCAGCCCTCCCAGCCAGCCCTGGCGCCCTGGCTCACCAGAGGCTCCCCGCACCAGGATGGGATGGGGCCACACCTCCGCCTGGGCCACCTCCATCCGCCTCCCCTACAAAGCCTCCCCCTCCCTCCATGACCAGCCGTGGGCCTGCCGAGGACGCCAAGCGACCTCAGGCCCGTCCCGGGCCGGGCCGCCTCACCTTGAGCACGATGTAGCAGTCGGCCTCGTAGAACTTGCCGTGTAAGGCCTCCTCCACAAGCACGGGCACGAAGTTCTCGATCTGCCAGATGGTCAGGCCGGGCAGCTGGCCCACGTCCTCTGTGAAGAACTCGGAGTAGTCGAGGCGCGGCTTCTCCAGACCCTGGTCCCAGCGCCGCACCTTACCGCCGGGGGCTCGGGCCTCCGCACTCTCCTGGGGTCAGAGTCACGGCAATGGATTGGTCTGTGCAGCCACTCACGCTGCCGTCTCCACGCTTCACCCGCCTCAGGGCCTTTGCCCAGCCCCTTCCGTGGTGATCTGGGTCACACAGTCTGTCTTGACCAGAGTCCAGGGCGGCCCAGCCCTCGGCCTGACTTACCTCCTGCTTCCTGTTCTTCTCCTGGGCCACGTCCGACATGCCCTTTAGCACCTGCTTGGCCTGGTCGTCCTGGGCCGAGTCCTTGCGCCTCCGGAGCCGCATCTTTCGAGCCAGGGGGTCCTTAGACCCACCGCCTGCTTTGGGGAAGGCAAATGGCTAAGCCCAGCTTGACCTGCCCCTGGGCATCCAGCCACCCAGGGCCAACCCCACCGGCCAGTGTCCAGAGCGCTGTGTCCCACCCCACTGACAGATGGTGAGGTGGGCCCAGAGAGCAGCCCCCTCAGCCAGACCTGCCTGCTTACCGGCGGCGGCGGCGGCGGCCACGGTGGCAGGGGAGGCCCCGGCCAGCCGGAGCTGGTTCTGCAGCGAGAAGTCGATGTTGTAACATTCAGCAGTGCGGTCCGTGGGCTTGGGAGGCATGACCAGGCTGGGGTTCTCCCGAACGTCCAAGACCTGCCTCACGGAGGAAGCAGAGGTGGCGCTGAGCCTGAGTCCCACCTCCTGGCCACACCAAACTTGGTTTCCACTCTGCAGCCACTCAGGCTGCGCCCAGGGGCCTGGCTCACATCCCAGCTCAGTGAATGCCCGTCCTGGCCTTTGGGTTTCCCTTCCATAGGACTTAAATGATGCCGTCCAGCATGACATGGATACGGATGTAGATCACCTTCTCCTCAAAAGCACCCCGGCAAGGCCACCCCTGCAGGAGGCCCCTCATTCCAGTGACACGCCTGTGCTCGGTCTTTCCTGAGGGTCTGTCTGAACCCCCCACTCCTGCTGGCCTGGGCCTGCCCCAACCTGGATCTCTGGCAGGAAGTGGATGGCCTCTGGGAGGGTCACCAGGCGGTTCTTGTTCAGGACAAGTTTCCTCAGCTTTGTGCACCTGTGGGAACAGAGCCAGGCCTGAGACAGGTGATGGGGGCAGGGGAACTTCAACTCGGGGTGGAGCAGGCAGGGCAGAGGCCGGTGGCCTGGCTAGTGAAGGAACGGGCACTCTGAGGTGTGGGAAGGCGGGGAGGCGGGGAGGTGGGAGCATGTGGATGGCACCTCCTCACGACTAAGTGACTGAATTCTTTCTGTGACACTGACAGGGAAGTTTTCCAAGTGACCTACAGGTTAAGGGCCCTGGATACAAGCACCAATAATATGTTCTGCTCAAATTAGTTTGCAAGCTGCTGAGGGGTCCCCAGCTCTCTGCCTGGGGGTGTGCTCAGAGCCCGAGGCCAACGGGTGGGAAGCAGCACAGCCCCTCTGGCCTCATGCTATCCGTGTCCTCCCAAAGGTGCTCTGGGGACCCGAACTAGGAATTGCTGGCCCGCCCGTGCGGGGGGGTCGCCATCCACAAAGCCAAGTTAACTCGTCCATTTTGTAAGATGCCAAAGGCCACAGGGTGGGCACCAGCCATCCTAGGGTTCAGTGCTGTGCCCTGCCCCGCCGTCCACACCTGCAGAGGCTCTCGGGGATCAGCTCCAGGTTGTTGTTGGCAGCCATGAACTCCTCCAGGCTGGCCAGCTTGCCGATGCCCGAGGGCAGCCCATCGAAGTCCAGGTTGTTGGAGTTCAGGTACAGCTTCTTCAGTTTGGTCAGCTTGCAGATGGCTGACTGGAGAGAAAGCAGGCAAGGCAGTCAGGGCAGCAGCCAGGGTGGCCCAGTAGCCTTCCTGCCCACCTCCCCAGGGCTGGACGCACAGGCAGGGAGGTGAGTTGATTTCGGGACAGGTTCAGGGTCTCCACATGCACCCACTGGTCGATGCACAAGGACAGCTCTGCAATCTGGTTGCTGCTGAGGTTGAGGCGGCGCAGGCTGGAGAGGGTGTACAGGCACTCGGGCACCCGCGTCAGGTCGTTGCAGGACAGGTCCACATCTGGAGCGTGGGGGGAGGGTGCATCAGCCAGGGCCCGGCAGCTCCAGTGCGGCCAGGCCTTGTCCAAACCCTGCCGCACCCCCTCCAGGCTCTGGCTTTCAGCTTAACCTCCCCGAGCCTCCGGAGAAACTCCTGACATGGGCATCTAAGCATAAATTGGGTGCTCATTTGTGTTTTTACTAGTCACCACGACATCGGGAGAGCTAATCATAACCGCCAACCCTAAACTTCCCTTTCGGGAGAGGGTCAGAGAAGCAGGCTGCATCCCTTCCTGCAGCGGAGGTGAGGGGCCTGCGGGCAGCAGAGGCTGAGGCCCCGGAACTGCACTGACCTGTGAGGTTGCTCAGGCCCTCCAGGCTGGTGGGGAGGTTGCTCTGGGTGCGCTGGGTGTTCCTGAGGTGCAGGGTCTGCAGGGCCGTCAGAGCTGGGAGCTGCCTGCAGGGAGAGGGGTGGTCAGGTCAGGGGAGGGTGCACAGGACTGAGAGGGCCTAGGGGACAAGGTCAAAGACAGCTGAGGGGTGAGGCGGACCCCAGGTGGGTCTGGCTAAGGGACACAGCCCACACCAAACCCAAATGGGAAGGGTCAGGGCTCCTGGGAATAAGGAGCCAGGCCAGTTCCGGGGCTGGGTTTGGAGGGCGAGGTGAGCGCCGCTGACCGCAGCTGTGCGTGCAGCAGGGGGTTCCCGTTGAGCACGAGCGTCTGCAGGTGCACCAGGCGGCGCATCTGAGGGGGCAAGCTCTCCAGGCGGTTCTCGCTGAGGTCCAGGTACAGCAGGTCAGTGAGGTTGATGAAGAGCTGGTTGGGGATGGTGTCAATGCTGGGCAGGAGGGAGGGAGGGAGAAGAGCATGAGGCGACCAACCAGCGGCACATGCCCACCTGCCCCCAATGTGCTGCGGCCCACCCTAGCACATCCCAGCCTGACGGGCACCTGTTATGGCTGAGGTTCAGCACCAGCATGTTCTTGGCGTTCTCCAGCTCCCGAGGGCACTCCGTCAGCTGGTTGTAGCTTAAGTCCTGGGTAGGAGGGATAAGGCCAGGTCAGGGGCCAGGATGAGCACTCAGAGGGGAGCAGATAAGGGGGCTTCAGGGCCAAGGGAGACAGCCAGACCCTGGCGGGAAGGGTGCCTAGGTTAAGAATCTGACTGCATGAGGAACCTTGGGCAAGGCACCGACTACGCTAAGCCTCAGTTACCCCAGTTGTAAAATGGAATAACAACGACTCAGGGACCATCACAGTGGGGGAGAGCCACTGACCAGAACTGAGAGGTCATCCAGCTTGAAGATGTCATCGGGGACTCCAGAATTCTTCAGGCTGTTGGCTCGAGCCACGATGGCCTGGGATAAACCAGGAGCAGGGAGATCAGGGAAGCCACCCCTGAGTGATTATTGGAGGCCTGGCCTGAGTGCTACCCGACCCTGGCCTTGCACACAGTCCCTCCCCCGGGCAGGCTCTTCCTGTTCTCCCTATAAGCTCCTATTCATGCCTCAAAGCCCAGCTCAAATGGGCCCCAGAGCCCAGATCTCAGGGAACTTTTTCTGGTAGAATATCCCTCTTCTGCTCCTTTCCAGAGGGCAAGACAGGGCTGTGCTCTGAGTTGGCTGCTAGACAGGGAGGGGTGGGCCTAGAGACCGGTGTGGACTGAGTTCGTTCTCCCCTTGGGACTGAAACCTCATGTTACAGACGTGCTGAGAGTGTGAGGGGGAGAGGAGGCTGTGATTACAGGCAGCAGCAGGGCGCGGGCTAGGCCGCCTCTCCTTCGCCAGGCTGTGGGGTACCCACGGGACCTCCCCAGAAAGTGGAAGGGGCCACGTGGGCAGGAAGTGTCAGAGCTGGCTTGAACTTAAGCAGCCTGAGTCCTTAACATCTCAGGGTTTGGTTTTGGGTGGGAACGGCCTTTGCCAAGGCCCCAAGGTCTTGCCGAGCCTGTGCTCTGAGTTACCGGAAGCTCTGTCAAGAGAAGCAGTATAAGCAGGTCCTACTGACCACCTCCCCTTCAGGCAAACACCCCTACCCCAGCTCTGCCACTGCCTGGCTCCGTGACCTCTGGCAAATGACCTGTCCTGTGGCCAAATGTCCTCATCTGTTCTCTTGGTAGAGGTCGGGATTATAAGAAAAAACCCACATGGAATAGCGCTTAGCCACTACCAGTTATTATTGTCGCTGTTGCCCAGAATAGGTGGGATTTGGGGTATTCCCTCTCTTTTTTACCCAGAGGCTACACAGGACATTATTATACTCTCTCCCCTTTGGGAAGGATGCAGGCAGGGGTGATGGCCCAGCTTGGGGTCTGGCCCTGCCCTCGCACCCCTGGCTAGACTCCAGTCCCCACCCCGAAGCTTGGTGGCCGCCGGCATCACTCACCCGAAGAGATGGCAGGCTGGACAGCTCCCCATGGAGCGTGGTCAGGTTGTTGTGGCTCACAGACAAGTGCTCCTGGGCCAGGACGAAGGAGCAGGGACTCAGTGGGGTGTCTATGGCGTCTCCACCTGCCACCATCACTGCACCATTCGGGGTCCCTCGGCCACACAGGCCCAGTCCACCTCTAAGCGCCCTCCCGCACACACCCCGCATCTCCCTGAGGCGTTCACCTGTCACCACCGTTCTCGGTCTGCTTTGTCCACCTGCCCAGCCCCCAGGGCACCCACCCTGCCCACTGACACTCCTTACCAGCTTCTGCAGGGCAGCCAGCTCCTCTGGCAGGTAACAGAGGCCGGTGCGGTTCAGCTTCAGCCACCGAAGACTGGTCATGGCCTTGACATTCTCAGGGAAGTAGCCTCCCTGCGGGGATTGATGGTGAGGCTGGTCTGGGAGAGGAACGTCCCTGCTCTGCCACCCTCTATGGCCCCCGAATGCCCATGGGAACCTCTGGGGAGCAACAGAGCCAATTTCACCCGCTGTGTGACCCTGGACAAGGCACTCTGCCACTCTGAGCCTCAATTCCTCACCATAAAGAGGGCTGATAAAAGCCCCCTGTAACAGAATTGTTGTGAGGAATGACTAGTTATTAGGATGGCTGTTGGCCTAAGATAGTCTCTTGCTGGAGGTTTGGGATGGAACACCTCCAGCACCCAGCTGTGTGCTCAGCTTGGCTCAAATGCCTTCACCCAGTGTTCCAGGCTCTGCCAAGTATGGGGGTGCCCCTGAACCTCTGCGTAGGTCCTACCTGTGCCCTTACCTTGCCATCAGCCTACAAGTTATTTGTGGCAAGATCCAAACCCCCAGTGCAAGGCCCCAGCCACCGGCCTACACAGGCACCGCCTCATTCGTCATTCATTCCACCAATTGGAATGCCCACCTCAGCACCCCAGCCCTTGTGGCAGGAAGCCTGGGGAGCATATGCTTTTAGTGCCCTTGGCTGTGTCCCCTTCCCCACACACTACATTCCCAGCCAGGGACTCAGACTTCCAATCTGGAAAGGACACGTGGAGACCCCAGGTGAGTGGAGATGGAGGTTGAGGAAAGTGGTGTGGTCACCTGTGCAAGGGGTCAAAAGTGTGTGCACATGTGGATAAATGCAACCTGCCTCCTCCTCAGTCCTGACTAGACAGGCCCTGCCCCCAGCAAGTCTGGGCTCCCCAACACTATACAGACTCGGGTCTAAGCCTGCCCACCCCCTCCCTTCAGCCTGGGCTGACCCCCTGTTCCAGGCCAGCTCTCACCTCCATCCTGGCCTGCCTCCTCAGTCACTGGCCCTGCCCACCTCCTCCCCGCCTGCTGCTCTAAACCGCCTCACCCACCCGCTGGCTGGCAGGCTGGCAGGCTCCCGGTGGCCTGGTCATCCTCCCACCTGCCTCCCACCGCTGCCCGGCGCTCCGCCCGCGCCCCGGCCTCTGGAGGGCCATTCTCAGCCCCGTTTCTCTCGGAAGGAGGAAACCGCGGAGCCCCGAGGGGAAGTGACTTGCCCAGGATCACACCGGAACGGGCGGCGGCGGAGGGCACCAGGCCCGGGGGCATCGGGTGCCGCTGCGCGCAGGGAGTCGGGGCCGGACTCCGCGCGACCTCGGCGGGGCCGGGAGCAGCTGGGAGCGGAGCTGAGGCCGCCGCCCGGGCCCCGCCGCCAGGACCGGCCCGGGCTCCCAGCCCCCCAGCCGGACGCCCAGCCCAGCGCCCGGCCGGCCCCCAGCCGGCCTTCCCGGCGCCCCGGAACGGAGGCCGAGGGGAGTCCTTCCCAGCGGGAGATGGAGGCCCCCGAGAGCCCGGCCCGGCCCGGCCCGGCCCCGCCCAGGTCGGCGGCCCAGGCCCCGCGGCGGCGGCAGGAAGCGGGCGCGCGGGCCGCGGCGGAAGGGGCGCGGGGAGGAGGCGGCCGCCGCCGCGCCGCTCACCTTGAAGTCGTTGCCGCTGAGGTCCACGCCGCGCACGAACGGCAGCACCCCGGTGGCCTCCATGGCGCCGCGCTCTCCGCCGCGCTCTCCGCCGGGCGCGGTGCGGGGAGCGGGCCCCGCCCTTCACCCCGCCCCCGGCGAGCGGGAGGCGGGGCGGGCCGCACCCTCCAGCCCGGCGCCCGGCGCGCCGCCTTAGCGCCGCCTCCCCGCGCCTCAGTTTCCCCGTCTGCGCGAGGAGCGGAGGAGCCTGCAGGGTCCGGGCGCCCCCGTGCTCGCGCGGGAGGCTTCACCCCCTGCAGGCGCCGCCCCTGCGCCCCGGGGGGCGCGCCCGCCGCACCCGCCGCCCTGCGCCCGCTGAGGGGCCCGGCCCGGCCGCCGGGGTCTGTCCGCCCGGGGCCTGGCGGCGGGGGGCCATGTCGCCTGGCCGGGGCTGAGGCCCTCGAGCGCCCTCAAGCCCAGGCCCGCTCCGGCCGCTCCGCCCGGGAAATGCCGCCAAGGTTGTCGCCAGAGACACGAGAGCCGCAGGTGCAGCTCGGGCACAAGCAGGCGCGCGATGTGGGCGCGTTATGACTCCCCGTGGGGCCGGCATGCCAGGCGGACAGCACATCTTCGCTGTTCGCTGTCCGCCCTCCGCCGCACACAGGCCCCATAAGTAAATGCCGAGTGAGTGATCCGCGGGCTGAGCACAGTCACCCTCAGGGTGGGGGCTGGTGTTCGTGTCACACGAGGGGAAACCGGCCCGCGCGGAGAGGCCCAGAGGTGAGAAGAGCGAGGCCACCGGGCGGGCCTCTCGCAGAGGTGACCTCAGGGTCACCTGACAGCGGACAGCGCGGCCGGCAGCCGCCTGACCGCCCGCCCCTGGCAGGAATGTGGGCCCGGAGCGTCCCCACGGCGGAGGCTCGGGTTACAGGCCCGCGCGTCACCGCGGGCTCCGGGGGAAGGACGGCCCCGCCCCGCGCTGCACGTCTCCGAACGCAGCCCGGCTCCTTTAAGGCCGGTGCACCAGAAAGTCCCGCCCCCAGGGAGCGCGCAACCGACGGGGCGTGGCCTGGCCGCCATTGGATGAGTCGCTCAGTGTTTTGGAGAGAGAAGGCGGGTCTTCGCGCTCTGATTGGACTTGGGGCCTGCTCGTCTGCGTGCCTGTCGGAGTCGGCGCCGGCTCCCGGGTTCAGATTCCACGCTCGGGCAGCGGGGAGCTGGACGCGGGAGGCCCGGGGCGCCCGCCGGCAGGTGCGCTGACACCAGGACGCAGGTACGACCGCAGCCAGCGGCCCGCGCGGGGTCCCCGGCCCTAGGCGAGGCGCGCAGGACGCAGGCCTCACGGAGGAAAGAGATGATGTGGCCTGGCTGGGGCCTCCCAGCCGGGGTTCGAATCCCGTCTCTGGCCCGTCACTCAGTTTCTCAGGGCTTCGTGTCCCTGTGGACCGACCCGGAGGGGCCCTTGGAGCCTGTGCGGGGCCCGCTCAGCCTGACCCCGGCGGGCAGAGGGGAGAGGACAGGCGGCGCCGGGAAGGCTATTTTTAACCGCCTGTCCGCGCTCCCTCCCCCGAGTTGGAGCTGCGGGCTGGGCCTGCGTGGCCCGCCAGGTGGGGCAGGCGGGCCGGAAAGCTCTTCGCGACTTGTAAAGGGCACTCCTGGCTCCGCTGGAGGCGGAGGCAGCTGCTGCGCCCAGGTGGGCGCCCCAGCCTTTGACCAACCCAGGCCCCGGTGCCTGTTGATAGTCTGAGACTTGGAGGGTGGTGCTGGGGCTGAATCCCCAAGTGGTTCAGGCTTCTCCCCCACCTGGCAACAGCCCTGGGCGGCCCACCGCCCGCAGCTTATCTTCTCTGTCGCTTGGCTCCCCACACCGAGGACAGCTCCCCATCCCCAACGTCCCAAGCCCAGGAGGCGCAGAGAGGCCCCTGTCGCCGAGCCCCGGCCAGTCCTCTGTTTGGATCTGTGTGTGCAGTTCCTTTGCCCGCGGGGCAGAGGCCTTTGGCCTTGACTGGCACATACCCACTGACAGGCAGCTCCTGCCCAGGCAGCCTGGGCCCTCTCACCAGTCCCGTCATTGACTTGATAGCTCTGCCTTGGGGCTACTCTGTCTAGATTTGGAGGTAACTGGCCTCACTGAGATCCCCCAAAGGTCTGAGAGGCCCTCCAGGGCAGGCTGTCTAGGGTCATGGTTGGCAAACTGCGGCTCTCGAGCCACATGCAGCTATTTGGCCCCTGGAGTGTGGCTCTTCCACAAAATACCAGCTGTGGGCACACACATACAGTGCGATTGAAACTTTGTGGCCCATGTGCAGAAGTTGGTTTTCAACTCTCAAAAGAAATTTCAATTGTTGTCCTGTGGATATTTGGCTCTGTGGACTAATGAGTTTGCCAACCACTGGGATAGGGCTCCAAGTCGTGGATTTCCCTGGGCCTTGCTGCCTCCTGCTGTGCCTGTCCTGGTTCACCAGGACGCGGCCGCCTCTAGGACCTGTCCGGAGGGCCTCTCGGGGGGCGAGACCCTGGAGGGTTTGCTGTTGTGGGTCCACAGACCCCCTCCTCACTGTGTGGTCCAGCAGTGTGTGTCTGTAAAGCTGGAGTGATGTGAGACCTTCCTATTGGGTCTGTGATGTCAGGAATCCCGGGGCCGGGGTGCTGGGCTCCTTTGACATGCCTTACGCACTTGCTGGTGGGGTAGGTTGTTTGCAGGTTGGGGAAGGGGTTCACAGAAACCTGTGAGTGGCCACTTTCTGCGGAAGCTCTCAGGAACCCCCTTGTGGGCTTGAGCCAGCGACCCCAGGATGATGGAACAAGAGTGCCCACCCTCGCCTGCCGTGTCTGCCTGGCTGCCCATACTCAGTGGTCCTTGCACCCTGGCTCTCTTTTAGGCAGACATGGCAGAGTTCTCCCAGAGACGGGGGAAGCGGCATGATGACGACATGCTGGGCAGTGCTGTGGACTTCCTCCTGGCCAATGCCCGCCTGGTGCTGGGTGTGGGCGGGGCTGCCGTGCTGGGTATTGCCACCCTGGCTGTGAAGCGGGTAAGGCCACGGTGGACCAGTTACACCCGGGGCTCCCAGAGGAGGATCACAGGGCTGGGGCCTGCAGTGGGGCCGGGCGGGGGCTGGGGACCGCCCAAGCTGGCATCTGCTTCTCTACCCAGCAAGCTTGCTTGCTTTGCCCTGGGGCTTTGCTGTGCTGCCCAGGCTTCAGGTGCTCTGATCTGTGCCACTCTGCCCGCAGCTCATTGACAGGGCTGCCAGCTCTCGGGACGAGGATGACGCCAAGGCAGACGCCACGAGCCTGGAGGACAGTTGGAAGGAACTGAATCTGCTCAAGGCCACACCACGCCCACAGCCCCGGCCCTCACCTGCTGCCCACAGCCAGCCTGTGCTGCTCCCAGTCCCCTCACATTTTGCCTCAGGTGAATGGCACCCTTCCCCTCTAACCTGGTGGGTCCCCCTTTGGTGGGCACACTCAGGAGATGCAACTCAGGCTCTGCCACCAACTGACTGTGTGCCCTGTGCAAGCCCCTGTCCCCCCAGGACTGTGGCTCCCTGCATGTTTCATGGTGTGTGTTTCTGCCCTTCTGCCACCCACTGGGACACGTGGACTTTGGGGGTGATGTCGCAGTGGGGCAGTAGCCTTATGATATGGGGGCTCAGATCAGGAAACAGGTCCAGGACCCCACTGCACTCTGCATGAACTGTTTTGGCCCCAAAGAGTTGGGGAGCTGGGGCAATGAGAACTTGTCATCAAAGTATTCTTTCTACTTGAGGACTTGAGCTGGGTGCCACTTCTCAGCTGGTTCTTACAGGTGAGGGGAAGGAGGCCCAGGCCAGGACACACCTGGTGACCTGGGAGATTCGTGGCTCCTCACAGGGCCTTCTGACATGTTCCCTGGCCCTTTCACTCTGCAGAGGGGCCTGCAGGTGCTGACCCTCAGTCGTCTCCTCAGCTTACCTCCCCAGGACTCTTGTGCCTGACCTTCCAAGAGAAGCTGTTGGCGTTCGAGCGAGACCACGTGAGCATCCCAGGGTCCCACGTGGCTCTGGCCAAACAGTTGGCTGGCGACATTGCCCTCGAGCTGCAGGCCTACTTGCAGAGCAGGTTCCCAGAGCTGCCCTTCGGGGCGCTTGTGCCTGGGGGGCCGCTGTATGATGGCTTGCAGGCAGGGGCTACTGACGACGTGCGTCTCCTGGCACCCCTGGTGCTGGAGCCGGGCCTGTGGAGCCTGGTGCCTGGCATGGACACCGTGGCCAGGGACCCTCGCTGCTGGGCTGTGCGTAGGACTCAGCTTGAATTCTGTCCCCGCGGGAGCAGCCCCTGGGACCGCTTCTTGGTGGGTGGCTATCTCTCTTCCCGCGTCCTGCTGGAACTGTTCCGCAAGACACTGGCCGCCTCCGTCAACTGGCCCGTGATCGGCAGCCTTCTCGGGTGCTGGGTCCGGCCCAGCGTGGCTTCGGAGGAGCTGCTGCTGGAGGTGCAGCACGAGCGCCTGGAGCTCACCGTCGCCGTGTTCCTGGCCATCACAGGCGCCAGTGCCGACGACCGGCTCCTCGTGGCCTGGCCCCTGGAGGGGCTGGCTGGGAACTTCTGGCTGCAAGACTTGTACCCGGCAGAGGCTGCCCGGCTGCGAGCTCTGGATGGCTGTGAGGTTGGGACCCGCCAGCGGCTGCTGCTGCTGCTGTGTCGTGTCTGCCAAGGCCATCCGGCCCTGAGGCAGCTGAGCCGGGGCCACCTGACCCAGGTGGTTCTCCGTCTGGGCGAGGAGGAGGCAGACTGGGCGGAGGGGGTTTTGGGGGAGCGCTTTCTGCAGGCTGTGGAGCTGCTCCTCAGCAGCCTGGAGCAGGCCAGCCTGCCCTGCCATTTCAGCCCCGGTGTGAACCTCTTCGCCAGCCTGTGCCCGGAGGAGGTGGACAGCCTCGGCTACGTGCTGTACCGCGGTCTCCAGGCCCCTGAGGGGCTGCTGTAGACGGGGCAGGCAGGCTGCGTGTGTTCTGATGCTGGAGAGCACCCTTCCTCTTGCTTTTAGCCAGGATGAAAAGGTGTTGGCTAAGGCCGGGGTTAGCATGTGCATAGGTAGCCATCACAGGGACCTTCTGAGCCCAGAGAGCTTGGGCTGCACTGCCTCTCAGGCAGCCTGGAGGGCCAGCCACTCACACCCACTCCCTCAGTCCTCTGGGCCGACCCGGGACCTTGGGCTTGGTCCCTCATCACCAGCAGTGGATCCCCTGACAGCAGATGGTCTGCTGTCCTCGGCAGGGGTAAGGCCAGCTCTGTTTTTCTGTTGAGGGTGAGTTGGTGCTTTCCTCGGGTGCCAGCTCCAGGCATCTCTAGGCGCCTGGTGCAGGATGGTGAACACCCGGTGTTTGTGCATCCCCACGGGCCAGGGTCACCTGGTAGCTGTGGCATGGAATGCAGCTTTTTGACAGACTTCGAAGCTGGTGTTTTCTGATGTCGTCTGTGGTCTAGTTTGCTTATTGAGCCCTCTCCCCCACCCTGGAGTGGGGGCTCAGCTTGGGGTGCTGCCCACCTCACACCTGTGAGGCCCTTTCCCCTCCATCAGGCGAGTTCTCTCATGCAGAGGCAGTCGGAGGGCCCTGCGAGAGCCCCTGCCCGCCGGGAGCCAGGGCTCTGCCCGCCTTGCCCAGAGCCAGCTGTACTGCGCCAGCCAGAGAGGGGAAGGCCTGTGGGGCAGGTGGGCCTGGGCCGTGCCACACGGACAGCTCAGCCGACTCCTGTGTTCTCCCTGGGCCCGCAGAGTCAGGGATAGGGAAGGGAGGGCTGCCTCCCCTTCCCGTGTGCCTCCTACCTTGGTGTCCTTCCTGCTGAAGCCGAGCTGTGCCTCAAAGAATGTGAACCAGAATAAAAGAGAAAACAAGCCTTGGTGTGACTCATGCTGTCTCAAAGCAACTGTTGGGAGTTCTGGAAGCTGGGCCAGAGGGGCTGGGAATGGACTGGAGGGGCTCATTTCTCTGGAAAAGCTTATATGGAAGGAGGTTACAACATTGCGGGTGTGATGTTCTGCTTTTGTAATGGGAACCAACTCGGGTTTTGTATCTTCCCGAAGCCTGAGTTTTTTATTCGAAGCCCCTGTGCTTTCTGGGATTGTGCCAGGCTCTGGGCCAACGCTCCTGCCAGCACTCATTCCAGCTGGAGCTGCCCCAAAGCCCTTCGCCAGGAGTGACAGCAATGTGACCTCTCTCTCCCTGTCCAGACGGGGAAGCAAGTGCATCAGTGTCCATTGCTGGGCTTACTGCCTTTGTCAGCAGATGACAAACGAGGCCCTGTCCTTAAGGTGTGGCCACCACCGCTATGCTCCTCCCCTCCTCTCCTCCGCACCCAGTGTACTTCCTAAGTAGTCATCCAAGGGACGCCTATGGGACAGGAACCTGGGCTGCCCCTGGAAATTATGATGACTGCACTCAGAGGCTATGACAAGGGTCAAAGGGCAGGAGACTGGCTTAGCTGAGGGCCATTCAGATAACTTGTCTCAGGAGCTGGTGCAAAGAGAGCCTTAAGCAGCTGTTAATGGCAGCCTAGGGTTGGCAAGGGACAGGCTGGAGGCAGCAGCTGTGCATTGTATTCTCGTCATAATACCTATTTCCTAGGGTGGCTGCGAGGAGTAAGTGCTGGTGGGAGCGTTAGTCCGGAGCCTGGCCCAGAATGAATGCCTCCCCAAACCGGAGGCTGCTGGGCCTTGGTGCCTCGCTCACAGACGGAGCCGGAGCACAAGGATGCCTCCGCCACCAGGCTGCCTCTGCCATGGCGGGCTCCTAAGGACATCTGGTACCTGCTGGAGGCTGGCCTGGCGTGGCTGGGACGGTGCAGAGACCTCCCACTTGAGGTAGCTCTGAATTTCCCCAAACACCGTGATTTCAGTGAAAAAAACAGGGATGAATTAAAAGAGAAATGAGGTGTTTGTGGTTACATCGCCGATACTCGGTTAACATCTGGGACTTGACTTTCTAGCCGAGAGCTAGAAACAAATCACTGTTTTGCTAGGAGCCTTTGCAGGAGCTTATGTCTGGCTGGCTCAGTCCTGGTCTGTGCCAGGCGCAGGGGTTGTTGCTACCATTACACGGATTCCCTTTGATGCAAGGATGATGCCAGCTCTGTGCCAGGTGCGTCTCGGTCTGAACATCGTGTACGCAGACCTCAGCTGTAGTGGGCAGCCTGACAGTTGTCGTCCTGGCCTGTTTTAGTGTTGCCCAGGGCCCAGGCCCGCAGTTGTGGTGCCACCTGCTCAGAATGAAAGTCATGGTTTGAAGTGTCACCCACATGGCTCAGGAATAACTTCCTGCATAGAAACATTTCCTTTTACTTCACTCCTAAGGGTGCCTCCTCAGAAGCACTTAGCTGCTCAGAACAGCAACAGAATCCTCAGCTGCACAGCATCCTCTCTGCTGGAGGAATAGACATCCTTGAGTAGACCTGCCATTTGTTTTAGCCGTAAGCCCTGAGGTCTTTGTGCACAGTGTCTCCCTCATTAGGAGATTCCTGGCCATGGAAAGCATTCAAACTTGTTCAGATCCTGAAGGATCTCAATTTTTTAAAATACATTTTTATTGATTGCAAGAGGAAGGGAGAGGGAGGGATAGAAACATCTGTGATGAGAGAGAATCATGGATCAACTGCCTCCTGCACACCCCCTACCGGGAATAGAGCCTGAAACCCAGGCATGGGCCCTGACCGGGAATAGAATTGTGACCTCCTGGTTCATGGGTTGATGCCGAATCTCGGCAGATCCTGAAGGATCTTGCCAAACTGCATTCTGAAAGGACTTCAGCCAGCAGCCCAGAAAACCACCACGCCCTGAGCTGTGCCGGGCCAGAGCGGGGCAGAAAGGGGAAGTGGCTGCCTTACGTAGACAGAAGCATGCAATCCACCTCTAAACCAGCACCAGCCTTCACTGCCGTGTCCCGCATTCTACTCTCCCTTAGTAAGATCTTACTTGGAGTGGAGAATTTAAGTGTGACTCCTCTCCCACTAGCGATGCCTGTGTCCGGGGCTCCGTCTCCCTGGTATGAGCTGAGGCAAAATGAAGCTGATTCAGTGGCAGCTCAGGAACCCCTGGTTCAAAGACCTTAGCAGGCCCGAGTGTACCTCCAGCATAACTGCCTGTGAGCTAGCGTGCAAGCCACACTAGGAGAGCACCTCCTGCCTTTTGGGTCCAGATGGGCCCTTGAAACCCCAGCACTTAGCTGGCTGTGAGGCCAGGCGTGGAGCCCAAGGGAGCAGATCAAGCTCCTCCACATATGGGAAGGGCACTATGCCCAAGGTCAAGAGACCAGGCCAGGCACAGCTCACCCCAGAGTCCGTAATCTAGGGCTACTACTCCACTTTTTTTTTTTATAATATATTTTTATTGATTTCTTACAGAGAGGAAGAGAGAGGGATAGAGAGCTAGAAACGTTGATGAGAGAGAAACATCAACCAGCTACCTCTTGCACACCCCCTACTGGGGATGTGCCCGCAACCAACATACATCCCCTGACCGGTATCGAACCTGGAACCTTTCAGTCCACAGACCGACGCTCTACCACTGAGCCAAACTGGTTTCGGCTATTGCTTCACTTTTGCTCCGTTTTAAAACAAGGGGCCTTCAACTTGGTACATGACACATTTGCATTTTTCAAAAATATATATATACTAGAGGCCCCTCTGAGTGGCCTGCAGGGATTGGGCCGAAACCCACAGTCCAATGCCACCTGCAGCTCCTACCTGCCACTACCACTCATCCTGGCCCCACTGTGCCTGCCGTGGGCTTGCGCCCAATCAGTCCTGATCATGAGAGGCTCTCGCTGCCACAGCAGCGCTCGCCAGCCATGAGCCCTGTGTCTGACATCCTCTCAAGAGGAGTAGCCAGCAGGATTGGGCTAAAACCAGCTCTCTGATATCCCCCAAGGGGTCCTGGATTGCCAGAGGGCACAGGCCAGGCTGAAGGACCCCGCCAGTGCACCATTGGGCCAGGGAGGGACCGTGGGAGGGCTCCAGGGCATGTCCAGCTCATCTCGTTCAGTCCTGATCGGCTGGACCCAGCAGCAAGCTAACCTTCCAGTCGGAGCATCTGCTTCCTGGTGGTCAGTGCGTGTCATAGCGAGTGGTTGAGCAGACTTAGCATGTCATTAGCATATTACACTTTGATTGGTTGTTTGGTGGTTCCTGCTTGGTCTATTTGCATATTACCACTTTATTATATAAGAATATTAGTGTCCTGATGCAAAGATTCATGCACATTGAAAGGAAATTAATTAAAAGTAATATTTTAATATCACTATTCACCCTTTATAATAGAAGTGTCAACCAAATTTATAATCGACAATGACAGATTGAAACACATGCATGTGATTGGCACCAGTGAGAGCTTTATACGTATCATGCATGTGCTAGTCAACTTGGCCTTTTATATATGGAATAAACTTGCTTAATTAGACCTGCTTTCTGATATAGTTCAACTTTTTCCAGCCCAGTGAAGCACTCCAACATCTCTTCCAGGTATTTAACAGCAACTCAGCAATAAACATCAACATGAAGCAGATTATTATTGTAGATCATGCAGGGAAAACAAAGGGTAAAATATTTAACTTGCAGCAGTGTTTGACTATATTCTGCACAATGAGAAAACCTGAAGTAATTTTCAAGGTCCACCACTTCTTACTTCTTTTCAGTTGGGTCATCTCCGTTTTCCGGCTAATGAAAATAGTATTCCCTTGAGTCTCCTATCTCCCTACTCCAGGACTTCTGTGAGGATCAAATGAGATGAGGCATGGAAAACACTTCACAGACATTTGGTTAAAGTGTGAAGTGTTTGCACCTGGCTATAAAGCAAGTCATGTTCCTGGACTGAAGAAACTGCAAGGAGGCTAGTCACTAGGGAGAGGAAGCTGGGAATTGCTACGTAATGTCATTATCCCTGTGTTGAGCATCTGCCCCCTAGTGGTCAGTGAGCATCATAGCTACCGGTCGGACAGACATTTGGTCTTTTATATTTATAGATTTTTAAAAGTATTTTTATTGATTTTAGAGAGGGAGGGAGGGAGGGAGGGAGGGAGGGAGGGAGGGAGAGAGAGAGAGAGAGAGAGAGAGAGAGAGAGAGAGAGAGAAACATCAATGATGAGAGAATCATTGATCAGCCGGCTGCTACTGGGGATCGAGCCCACAACCCAGGCATGTGCCCTTGACTGGAATTGAACCTGGAACACTTCAGTGCATAGGCCAACACTCTATCCACTAAGCTAAACCAGCTAGGGCAAAAAAATATACTTATTTTCTAATCAGAAAATTAGCTTTTTAAAAAACCCCGGTAACATCACAATTTGGTTGCACTTAGTTCAATGAGGAAGCTAAGGGTGTCGTGGATGACACCCAGAGTGTATTCCAAAGCCAACAAATGGCCCTGCGGACGGTGTTTGGGTCACCTCTGCACTGCTGCCAACTTCCTGAGGTAACAGTGTGGTTGGCTGGAGCCTCACAGCAGGAAGGCCAGAATCTGACTCTCCCACTTGTGTGCTTTTGCACCAAACTCTCCAGGCTACCCCCAGCCACCTCCGTGTGAACTTGAGTGGTCCGAGGCAGGCATGTCCCTCGCAGGATGGCCAATGGGGCACGTGGCACCACCCGGTGTGCTCATTGACCCATGCCGCCTGTGTATTCGTCAGAGTCCTTGGTCCCGAACAGCTGACGTTCTGGGCTGCAGCAGCCCTACAAGGGAAGGCAGCTTTCAATTCGCCCCAAAGGGGAGCAGGCCTCAGTGCCGAGCTGATGCCTGAAGCGACTGCAATGCTGAGACTGTCTGGCTGCCAGGGTGACAGAACTTATATTTTTAGATTCCAGCTGCTCAAGAGCAGTGAGCATCCAATTCAGGCGCCCTCCGCCAGCAGCAGCTGTGCGATGCGGCCACTCTCACTAGTTCTCAGACTGGGGCAAGAAGGGGTGCCTCAGGGAAGTGCAAGATACATCAGCCAGAGCGCCTCTTCTCTGAGGCAGCGGTGGCTGTGGCAGAGAGAACACTGCATTTCTAAGAGGGTAGCATGCAGGCGGAGACAGTTTCAGTCCGCTTAGCTGCTCGGAGAGGAAGAGCCTGTGTCCCTTGCAGTGGAGCTGGAGGCTGAGAAACAGCGCAATTAGATGGCCTAGTTCCTAGTTGTGGCTCATGGCTGGGGCTTAGTAAGTGGGGGTCATTTTATCCTGTCCTGCCTGTGCAGCTGTAGATGGGGTTCAAATCTTCTGTCAGTCGGGGGAAGGATCCACTTCTCAGTGCGCCGAATGCTGCTAGCATGAGTCAAGAGACACAAGAAAGTCCCTCACAGGCTTTTATTTCTATATGTTTCCCTCACAGGCTTTTATTTGTGAAGTCCTCACTACAGTCAAGCCTGGAATCCTCCACCAAAGCGTCCCCAGTTGACTAGCACCAGGTGTCTCAGGCGAGGCCACTTGGGTTCAGTGATGAGGGCACAGCACTGTCATTGGGGCGCCAGGACCTGAGCTGAGTTTGCCCTGGCACAGCCCAATCGAGCAGTTCTTGGTCTTGGCACATATAGGCGTCACCTGTACAAAGAGTAGAACTCACAAATGCCTCTAGTATCTCGAGTCTGTAAAGAACTACAACTCAACAATGAAGACGACCCAATTGAAAAATGGACAAAAGACTTGAGTAGGTAACTGTCAAAGATATACAAATAGCCACAAGCACAAGTTCAACATCAGTGGTCATTTTGAAAATGCAAGTCAGTACCACAATGAGCTATCACTTCACACACACTAGGGTGGCCATAATTTTTTAAAAAGGAAATAATTATTGGTAAGACTGTAGAGAAATAGGACCCTCGTGCATTGGTGATGGGGATGTAAAATGGTATAAAGCTGCTGTGGAAAACCATGTGTTAGTGAAACAGAATTACCACGTGACCCAGTAATTCCGCTCCTACATATATACTGGAAAGAATTAGACAGGTGTTCAAATACTTATACTTGAATGTATATAGCAGCACTATTCACACTAGCTAAAGGTAATTAATAACCCAAATGTCCATCAGCAAATTAATGAACACAATATAGTACATCCATATGATGGAATATCATCATAATAAAAGAGTAACATGCAGATTGACCATCACTCCAACACACAAGATGGTTGTCCCCTTGTGGTCAAAGATCCTGCTCCCATGTAGACACAAGATGGCCACCACAAGATGGCCAGCAGGGGAGGGCTTTTAGGAGGGACCAGGCCTGCAAGGGATGGCAGTTGAGGGTGATCAGGCTAGCAGTGGAGGGCAGTTGGGAGGGACCAGGCCAGCAGAGGGAAGTTGGGGGCAAATAGGCTGGCAGGGGAGCAGTTAGACATCAACCAGGCTGTCAAGGGAGTGGTTAGGGGGTGATCAGGTTGGCAGGCAGGAAGCAATTAGAGGAAATCAGGAAAGTAGGCAGGCGAGCAGTTAGCCAGCGCTCCTGGATTGTGAGAGGGATATATGACTGCCTGTTTAAGCCCGATCCCTTGAGGGGTCCCAGATTATAGAGGGTGCAGGCTGGACTGAGGGACATGCCCCCATGCACAAATTTCGTGCACCGAGCCTATCTATAGTCTATATATATAAAACCCTAATATGCAAATAGACCCAACGGTCACTATGATGTGTGCTGACCACCAGGGAACATTTACGGAACATGGTGGGTGGTGGCCGCGGTGGGATGATGGAGCAGGTGAGTGGGGGTGCCAGACCAAGCAGGGACCCAGTCACTGTCATCAGGGCAAGATTCTGGTGATTACTGAAAATTCTTTGCTGCTGTGCACACAGTCCTGCCCGGGGGCTCACACCTGCTGCTGGTGCCCAGTGATGGCCCTGGTCACTTGGCACCATTAGCAGGTACGAGCAGCTGCTGCTAGCCCTGACTGCCCCTCAGGGCTTCTTCACCTCCCCCTGCCCCTGTGCTGGTGCCCAGCCCCGGTCCCTATTGCTTGGTACTGTCAGCAGGTGTGAGCAGCAGCTGCCTGCTCCAGTCACCTGGAGGGCTTCTTCACCTCCCCCTGCTCCCGAGGGGTGATCAGGGCAGCAGTGGCTGCTTGCACCTGCTCAAGGTGCAGACCCCAATCGCTCTGCACCATCAGTGGGTGTGCGCAGAGCCAGTGCCGTTGGTGTGTGGCAGCGGCAGCAGCAAGAGTGGGGCTGCTGGTGGAGGGGACAGGGCTTGGGGGCTGTGGAAGATGGGCCGAGACCTGCCCCAGTGGCCACTGCAGCTTTGGGGCCCATGTTCCTTTCACGATGCACACATTCCTGCACTGGGCCCCTCGTTCAGTCATCAAAAAGGAACGAGGGTCCAAGGTTCTATGTGGATTAACCTTACAAAGCACAGGAGGTCATATTCTGTATGACTCCATTTATTTTAAGAGAGGAAGGGAGAGGGAGATAGGAACATGATGAGAATCATTGATGGGCTGCCTCCTGCACGTCCCACACTGGGGAATCAAGCCTCCAACCCAGGCATGACCCGAAATCGAACTGGTGACCTTCTGGTTCATGGTCAGCCACCACTGGGACACACTGGCTGGGCACTTACGATTCCATTTATATGAAATGTTCAGAATTGGTAGGACCAGAGATAGAATATGGACTGGTGATTTCCGGGTCTGGGGGAAGCCCAAATCCTCTAAACGTCGTCCGCCTGCCTCCCCTCCCCCACCACCAGCGCAGCAAGGCGCCCCCCCGAGGACAGGGCTGGGCGTCCCCCCGAGGAAGGGCCCGGGCGTCCCCCCGAGGACGAGGCCGGGAGTCCCCCCAGAGGATGGGGCCGGGCGTCCCCCCGAGGACGGGGCCCGGAAGTCCCCCCAGAGGACGGGGCCAGGCGTCCCCCCCCCCGAATGGGCCCCGGCTTCCCCCCGAGGACGGGCCGGGCCGGGCGTCCCCCCCGAACGGGGCCGGGCGTCCCCCCGAGGACGAGGCCCGGGCGTCCCCCCGAGGACGAGGCCCGGGCGTCCCCCCGAGGACGAGGCCTGGGCGTCCCCCAGAGGACGGGCCGGGCGTCCCCCTGAGGATGGGCCCAGGCATCCCCCCAGAGGACGGGGCCGGACGTCCCCCCGAGGACAGGCCCGGGTGTCCCCCCGAGGACGGGCCCGGGTGTCCCACGACCTAAGGAGTCACTTGTTCGGCAGTTGGACGTGACTGGCGGCTCCCACCGCTCTGCTGGCCTCACCCTCCCAGAGCCAGTGCGCTGAGTGCTGTGCACAGGGCCGGTAACGGGGCAGGCACGGTGGCCTTTGGAGGGGAGGGAGGCAGATCTGAATCGCACTGTTACCTTCCCTGCAGGACAAGGTGAGAGAAGCTGGGCTTACCGCTTGCCATGTTGTCGGGAAAAAGGCACCGGCTGGAGGGAGACCATGAGGGCCAGAGGCTGGCAAGAGTCCCCTGGGCACTGGCTGTATCTACACCCCCTGCTTCTGCCACGTTCCCCAGACTCCGCACCTGAGCCGCCAGAGTGAAGGGTGAAACTCTTTATTAAGGCACCTGAGCAGGCGTGTCCTGGCCACAGAGGCTTCTAGATCAGGGAGAAAGACTTCTGTAGACAGTTCTAGAGCAAGAGCCCCTTCCCAGTATGTCAGTGGAGAAGCCCTCCCTGCGCCTGAGCCACGGTGTGCTGGTCTCAGGGAGGCGCCGAGGCCCGGAGGCCACAGCTGCCGCCAACAGGACCTCGGGGGCGGGGATCCCGGCAGCTTCGGGGCCTCCTCGGCAGCGGCATGGCCACCTGGAGCCCAGGCACAGGGTGGCCTTCTGGAGGAGCAGCCTGGACCTGACTCCTTACCACAGGCCGGCTGCAGCCCCCTGCCCCCCAGGGGGTGAAGGGCCGCTGGGTCCTAGGAAGACAGCTCCTCCGGGAAACAAGAGGACATGCCGTTCACCCTCCTCGGCCCTGAGGGCAGAAGGGGCGGGTGTGTCCAGGCTGGTGGCAAAGGCTGCATTTCCGAGGTTTCTTGGCCGTGGAACCTGGGTCGGAGGAGCCGGCCCGCGCTCTCTTGCTCGTGGGCTGGGGCCCGTGGGGTCTCCCGCCGCCTCCTGGCCAGGGCACGGCTCCAGAAGTCCCTGTGGGAGGAGCCAGGGAAAGTCACACTGACCTGGAAGGAAATGCAGGTTCCTTTCCATACTCACCGCCACCCCAGACCAGGCCCCTGCTCTGCACAGCACACAGACCCCTGCGGAGGCCCTGAGCTCTGGAGGCGGCCCATGTGGTGCTGGAAATGAGCGCTGCCCCTCCTACTGAAGCGGAACCCAAGCAAGAGGCTGGCCTGAGGTCAGGAGGTGGGGCAGCAAAGACAAGAGGGCCTGTGACCACCCCGTACCCCACCTTCCACGCAAAGAAACCCGCTCTGGGTCCTGCCAGTCCCTCCGCAGCCTGTGCTGACGGCCTGTCAGCCGGGGAGCGGTCAGCTGGCCTGGGGGGCAGACCTGCTTCCTCTCAGCGGGAGGAGTGGCTCTGCGTCTGAACTCTCCACGCAAATGGGAGTCTGTCCCAGCAGGGCCCTCTGGCTCTGGCAGCCAGCCCTGCACTTTAAAAAAATTTTATTCACTTTTAGAGAGAGGAAGGGAGAGGGATAGAGATAGTAACATCAATGGTGAGAGATTGATATTAGTCCCTCTCTAAAAATGATCATTGATTGGCTGCCTCATACATGCCTCCCACTGGAGATCAAACCTGCATCCCAGGCATATGCCCCGACCAGAAATCAAACTGGCAACCTCTTGGTTACTGGGTCGACATTCAACTGCTGAGCCACACCCGCCAAACCAGCCCCATACTTTTTTACTGAGCCTTCTGGGTCAAGCATGTCAAACTTGTGGCCCGTGGGTCTCATGCAGCCACAATGAATATTTTTGCAGCCCAGCCAATATACCCGTATGAGCAGTTATTTGCAATCGTGGAAGGAACTATCTCCTGTCAGATCCAGAGTGACTTTCACCTGGAGTCAGTTTTGAAAGTGATCACTGCGCCTAAGCTTCCCCCCGAGGCGGGAGGGCAGGGGAGAGGCCAAGCCGGGAAGAGAGCATCCTTCCCGGGACGCAGATGGCTCATGGGCTTTACACTGGACTCTCCAAACAAGCCCGTTTCTGTGGGAACAGAAGCTTTTGTTCTTTTGCGGCCACATACACTAACCCTTGTTTGGCCCGTGTTAGCCTTTGCATTTGACCTGCTTGCTCTGGGTTCTTCCTGTGTGTTCAGAGCTGTGACATGTTAGAGCCACAGCCTGAGACTGAGCGCCTTCAGGAGCTCTGATGGAGACAGACAGGTGCCCATCTTATTGAGGAAACCAAGGCTGAGACCAGGTCCTGTGTTCAAGGTCAAACTGCTGGGCTGTAGGACCAGCACGTGACAAGCTCCCATGAGGCCTTTGTCTTGCTCAGAACTTACGCTCTGCTGCACACGAGAGCAGGCAGGCCACTTCTCTGTGCCTTCACTACCTCCTGGACCGACACCCGGTGCCGGTCTCACAGACCCGTTTGGGGTGCCACACTCAGGCCAGTTTATAACCTTGGGCAGGTTCCTAGACATCGTCAGAGCCAGTTTCTTCCCTGAAGACGAGGCTGATGGAAGTGACCCTGCAGGGTTACAAAGGCTACAGGGTTTCGGGGCGGGGATTAGGCCGACCTACTCTCAAGTCGCTGTGAGACCCTGAGCAAAGTCACTTCCTCATGTGTGTAACTGTGACCAGGCTTACCGGTGAGGATGGAGGACAGCAAGCTACCAGACTCCCGTGGGCACCCTTTGTTTTGGGACACAGATGGAGGAGCAAGCCAGCCTGATGCTCACACTCCCATCACACAGCTCCGAGGTCTCTGAGCAGGGCCCGTCCGCCCGCCCACCCAGCCCCCTGCCCCCTGCCCGCTGCGGGCCGCTGGGGGGAGGCCACTCCTCACCTGGCGCCACGTTCTCGTCCACCCACTGAAAGAAGCCGCACTGCTGCTCCCTCGGCTTGGCACACGTGTGGAACTGGCGGCCCTTGTTGGGCCCGTCCTTCTGCACCGTCCGTGTGACAGTGGCCTGACTACAGAGGCAGGACGTGCCACCGCCAGAGTTATCCCCAGGGCCACCAACCCCACCGGGGCGGTTCCCCGAGCCAGCGGGCCGTCCCAGCGAGCCGCCAGGGGGTCTCGGTGCGGAGGGAGGGTCCGGATGGCCGCCGCTGGCCCACAGGAAGAAGCTGCAGCTGCCAGCAGGGCACTTGTAGAACTGCCGGCCCTGGTTGGGGCCCTCCTTCCGGACGGTGAGCAGCACGGCCTCTTGGCCACAGTTGCAGACCACGGAGTCACTTTCACCAGCACCAGTGGCTGGTGGTAGATTCTGGACCAGAGCCTTCAAGGGCCTGGGCTGCCTGGTGTCGGGGGGCTGCGGGTGGCCGTGCTGGCTGCTGTCCATTCGGTTCAGAGACTGGCTAGCCTGCAGGTAGCCAGAGGGCTGGTTGGCAGGCGGGCAAGCTCTGGGGGGGCCCTGGGAAAACCTCAGGTTCAAGATCTCCCTCAGGGTCTCATCACATCCGCCGATGCAGCCGACAAACTCCAGAGGCATAGTCGGAGGAAGGCTACCACGTTTAAACTTTAACTTCAACCTAATGAGGCCAGAAGGTAAGGAGACACATTTACTACCAGGTGCAGAGTCTTCTCCTTGTCCCCAGAGGGCGGGACCTGCCTGAGGTCTCCCCTTGGCATCCCATAATGCACCAGCCAACCACCAGCCCCCCTGGTCTCCACAGGAGCAGAGGGGCCTCTGCAAGGCGCAGCGGCACCAGTGGCTTCCAAGTGCGCGCCAGCGGCCTCTGCGCTTCCTGGCCGTTCAAGGCGAGGCCGAGCGTACTTTGTAACAATGCCGCGTCTGCTCTGCTCTTACTCTTCCAAGGGAGCGCGGTGGGGTTTCTCAGAGGCTACAACACATGCAGCGAACCCAGCAGACAGTATGGGAGCAGGCATGCGAGTCCAGTTGTCTCCCTTAAGCCAGGCATCAGACTTCCAAAAATGGAAAGCTATGCATTCTTATTACTGTTTTGCTTTGGAAAATAGGCATTTTAACTTAAAAACATGTTATTTATGTTAGTGTGCAATGTACGTTATAAACAAATTAATAAGCTCAATTTTAGATGTCTACACTTTAACTTGGTGAGTACTGATAACATCCCTCAATGACTGTTACCAATGGAAGGGGTCATGGCCAGGTGCGAGGGCCACCCTCCGTGGGAGCTGGGCTGGGAAGAGCGTGGGGATGTGCGCCGTGCGCACACGTTGGAGATCGAGCAGAAGAGGCCAGGCCCGGGGCTTCATGGTTCCTCCTCTTGAGGCGACCCAGGACCTGACTCCCACACCGACAGGCACCAGTGGGACCTACCCCAACGGAGACCTGCTGCCTGGCGCCACGAGCAAACACTCCGCGGGCCTGGGAACGAGAGGCCCTGAGTGTGCCCCCCTCCTGATGCCGGCTCCGGCCCGCTCACCTGTGAACGGGCTGTGGCTGGCACACCGGGCACACACTCTCATCCCTGCTTGCCTCCAGCACGAAGTCAGGGAGCCACACGACTGACCGACACTCCGGGAAGCCCGTGCAGCTGAGGTAGAACCTGGGGGCACAGGGACCAGGGTCAGGCAGAAACGGGAACTGGGGGAGACAGTCCCAGCTGTCACCCATCTGGCAAGAACATTTTTTTCTCCCCCCCACCCCCTCAGAATATGAGAATTTATTCAAAGTCCAGTATAGACTGGCCAAGCTGCCTTCTACATGAACAGAAAGCCTGCGAAGACAGAGTTGTTACAAGATAGCTCAAGCCCAGAATGGGTGGCTCAGGGCTGGGCACTGTACTGTGCCCTGAAAGGCTCCAGTTCAATTCCCTGTCAGGGCACGTGCCCAAGTTGCAAGATCAATCCCTAGTTGGGGGCGTGCAGGAGACAGCCGATCGAAATTTCTCCCTCTTTCCCCCTCCCTTCCTCTCTAAAATCAATTTAAAAATGTACTGAAAAAATAGCTTTAATTCAATTCTCTCCACATTACAAGGTGCCAGGCGGGCAGTGGGATATGCCATGCACCACATTATAGTTCTAAGCCTGGAACTGCTGGGATCAACACACACATCCATGCCACCCTGGAAGACGCACTTGCTGCCCCTCATGTCTCACACCGCCCCCCCCCCCCTCCCGGACACCAGGGGTCCAGGCCCGAGAAGAGGCGTTGCTCAGGGAGGCCCTGGGCCGGGAGCAGGCCCACTGCAGGCGGAGGCGACAGGCTGAGCGGCTGTCCCTCCGTCAGGCCCAGCACCAGAGGCGGGCACGGGCAGCAGTGAGCCCTGGCCCAGCATCCGCAGGAGGAAGACACCCGACAGGTGAAGGGCTGCCGTCCTCCAGACAGAGGCAGGCGAGGTGTGAGGCGACGGGAGGGCTCAGGCCGGGCCTTCCAGGGGGACAGGCTGCAAGCGTGCGTCTCTGCAGCAGGGCAGAGGGCATGCGCCCGGAGGACGGACATAGACACAGTCCTTGGAAGTGAATCACTTGGAAATACCGCCGGCATGTATTGCCCGCCGCCCTAAAAAATGAACTGCTCGCCGAAGCCAGTTTGACTCAGTGAATAGAGCGCTGGCCTGCGGACTGAAAGGTCCCAGGTTCGATTCTGGTCAAGGGCATGTACCTTGGTTGCAGGCATGTACCTCCAGTGGGAGGTGTGCAGGAGGCAGCTGATTGATGATTCTCTCTCATCGATGTTTCTAGCTCTCTATCCCTCTCTGTAAAAACTCAATAAAATATATTAAAAAAAAAAAATAAAAAAAAAAATGAACTGCTGCCCTGGCAGGTGTGCTCAGTGGATAGAGCATCGGCCTGTGGACCAACGGGTCCAGGTTCGATTCCGGTCAAGGGCACATAACTCGGTGGCAGGCTCCTCCCTGGCCCAGGCCCTGGTCGGGGCTCGTGCGGGAGGCAACTCACATCGGTGTTTCTGTCTTTCCCTCACCCCCACGCCCTCTAAAAGCCAGGGGGAAAATACTCTGGGGTGAGGATTAAGGAAAGAGAAAAGGGGGCGGGCAGCTGTCTGGCCAAACTGGCAGGTGCGAGGCGAGCAGTGGGGCCAGGCTGGGCACTGACCCGCCACTCTTCTTGGTCTTGAGGACCATGTCCTTGTTGCACTGCGGGCACTTCCTGACAGGAGCTGGCATCGCTGGGTAGATGGCTTCTTGCTGAGGCACCTCTGCCCGTTCCCCAAAGTACTGGGACAAGGCTTCGTCCAATCTGAAGAAACAGCAAAGCATTTGCAACATTCTTATGTGCATTTAACACGTGTGACCCGGGAACCAGCTGGCTGCCCAGCCCAGGCCGCTGCACAGGAGGGAGGCGGGCACAGGACTGCACTGGCCATGCGGCCCTGGCCTGCCTGGGTGACGGACAGCACCAGGGAGGCAGCCCTACCGGTCAGTGGCCTCACATCAAACAAACCGCACAGGCCCAGGCTCCGCCCTGAAGTCCTGTCTGGTTCCGACCAGCTCATTCATTCACGAAGGGCAGAACACCTTCTAACACACACTCGCTGCTTGCTGAATGGCCCCTCCCTGAGAACAACTCCTACCCCAGCACCTGGCTTACTGGTGTATGACTGTGCGCTACTAATTCAAAACAATTGAATCAGGAGGATGGTGTTTGGCCAGGAGCCCAGAATAACTGGACCAGGTCTCTCCGTTGGTTTCAATATTGACAAAACTCCACGGAAAGGAACACGCTGAGCTCAGGAGGAAATGCCGGGGAGGAGGCAGGCCGAGGCCGCAGGTGAGGATGGACTGGCCTTCCCACCTCTTGGGGAAATGTGCCTCCCCGCGTGCACTCACTTCTTAGCTTTAGCCACTGCTTCGGTGAAAACCGTCCTGTATTTCTGGATCTGCTGCCTGAGAACCACAGACTTATCCTTCTTCCCCTCGCAGATCAGCTTCAGGTCGGCTTCCAGCTCGGCGCGGAGGTCCGGCTTGGACATCTCGTAGCCCATGGAGTCATAGCCTGCGGAGAGCGGTGCTCTGTGTGGCCGGCAGCACAGCTTACATCTCAGTGAAGCCTCCCTGGACCCCCTGCCAGCCCCTCCCTTACCTCCCACAAGCCCCTCCCTTACCTCCCACAAGCCCCTCCCTTACCTCCCACAAGCCCCTCCCTTACCTCCCACAAGCCCCTCCTTACCTCCCACAAGCCCCTCCCTTACCTCCCACAAGCCCCTCCTTACCTCCCACAAGCCCCTCCCTTACCTCCCACAAGCCCCTCCCTTACCTCCCACAAGCCCCTCCCTTACCTCCCACAAGCCCCTCCCTTACCTTCCACAAGCCCCTCCCTTACCTCCCACAAGCCCCTCCCTTACCTTCCACAAGCCCCTCCTTACCTCCCACAAGCCCCGCCCTTACCTCCCACAAGCCCCTCCCTTACCTTTCACAAGCCCCTCCCTTACCTTCCACAAGCCCCTCCCTTACCTTCCACAAGCCCCTCCCTTACCTTCCACAAGCCCCTCCCTATCTCCCACAAGCCCCTCCCTTACCTTTCACAAGCCCCTCCCTTACCTTCCACAAGCCCCTCCCTTACCTCCCACAAGCCCCTCCCTTACCTTCCACAAGCCCCTCCTTACCTCCCACAAGCCCCGCCCTTACCTCCCACAAGCCCCTCCCTTACCTTTCACAAGCCCCTCCCTTACCTTCCACAAGCCCCTCCCTTACCTTCCACAAGCCCCTCCTTACCTTCCACAAGCCCCTCCCTATCTCCCACAAGCCCCTCCCTTACCTTTCACAAGCCCCTCCCTTACCTTCCACAAGCCCCTCCCTTACCTTCCACAAGCCCCATGCCCAGGTGCCCAGGGAGAAAGCGCTTGTCTGGGGTGAGCCCGACGTACATCCGGGCTTTGATCGTCTCGATGTGCTCCGCGTGAGTGGCATCAGTACCTGAAAGCCATCCGTTACTTGGTTAATCCAGACCTCCGCCCCAGGGGCCCTCCCTCTGCCTAGATGGCCTATTCTCTGCACCACTCCTCCAGTCACCTCTGGACCATCTGGAAACCACGACGGCCACTGCCCCCTCCCTCACACCCTCCCACCCACTCACTCACTAGCACTATAACTCCAGCTCTGAAGCTGCGTCTTTAAGTTTCCCCCTCAGCTCAGTTGGAGCCACAGCCACAGGCCCCTCACCCAGCTGGTCAGGACACCGCAGGCTCCGTTTTCTGGTCTCTCCCTCTACCCGCCTGTTCTTTATGCTGGGGCCAAAGAGATCTTTTATTTATTAATGTTTTAAAATTTACTGATTTAAGAGAGGAAGGAAGAGGGGAAAGGGAGGGGAAGGGAAGGGGAGAGAGATCGATTTGTTGTTCCACTTATGCACTTGTGGCTGATTTTGTATGTGCCCTGACCAGGAATCACAATCTTGGTGTGTCAGGGTGATGCTCTAACCAGCTGAGCTACCAAGAGAGGGCCGAAGGGAGGGACTGATTTCAGAGCGGAAGAAAGAGGGAGAGGGAGAGGAAGAGGGAGAGGGAGAAGGAGAGGGAGAGAGAGAGGAAGAGAGGGAGAGGGAGAGAAACATTGATCTGCTGCCTCCTGCATGCCCCCCTACTGGAGAGTGAGCCCCAAACCCGGGAATGTGCCCTTAAGAGGAACTGAACCTGGGCTGGGCTCCTCGTCCACAGGCCGACATTCTACCCACTGAGCCCAGTCAGCCTGAGCGCCTAGTGCTGGTTTGGTTTGGCTCTCCTGCTAGACCAGCCCCTGAAGAGAAGGACCAGGCCTTGCCACTGTGCCCCGGGGCCCAGGCCTCATACTTCAATGCATCCGTCATGGGGTGAACTGCCTCTCATTTAGCTAAATGCACGGGCTTTCTGGACAGTCCAGGGGTGGCCAGTGGACTCAGGTCAGGGCACGTCTTCCTGCATCACCGAACTGCAGCACTCACTTTGCAGTGAGGAGCTGCACCAGAGGAAACAGCCTGCTTCCCTGACCCCCAGGGAGCCCCCTGGCCGAGGCTCAGACACCGTCCTCAGAGCTGTGAGAAGAGGGGCCAGTAGGCCGGTCACAAGAGAGTCACCTGTAACGCTTTGGCTACAGGGCTTGGTGGGAAAAACAATTATGGCCTGGCTTTTCTTTTTAAACGTACTTCATTTCTAAAAAAATAATTTTTAAATTTACCATTATTGTTGACATACAATATTATGTTAAGTTCAGGTGTACAACCAAGTAATCAAACATCTATATGACTTACAAAATGATCACCCCGATAAACCTAATATAAACTACTTTCTAAGTCTGAAACAATTACGGGAAAGGCTTTGACCAAAACCGAAGGCCATGGCCATGCCTGGCTAACACAGGGCCTGGCTGGCGGGCGGGCAGGCGGGTGGGAGCCACGTGAGCAGCGGGGACCGGCATCTGGAGGAGGTGGCTGCTGCACAAACCCAAACCAGAGACCCTGGGGAGATGAGGCTCCGGCTGCGTGGCCTCCTAAGACTTCAAAAGGCTGAGAGGTTTCTGTGTGGATTTCTCAATTGTCACATGCTGAGACCTCATTTAACACAAACAAGTCTCAGCCTGCGCCCCCAATACTGCGTCTACGAGAGCCCCGCCCCCAGCGAGGCCGGTGGGAAATGGCTCTTTCCAGGCACCTCACCCCGCGTCTCATGTGCACCGAGCAATCCCTCCCTCAGGAAACACACGGCACAGCTCTGGAGCTGAGATGCTGGTTAACACCTTTTAGCAAAAAGTGTTTTCAAATTAAAGTATATACATTTAAGACATAATGCTATTGCATTCCAGTCCAGTATAAACCTAACTTCTGTATGTGCTGGGAAAGCAAAAAACCTGTGCAGTGGTCTAGACCCGGGTCGGCAAACTGCGACTCGTGAGCCACATGTGGCTCTTTGGCCCCTTGAGTGTGGCTCTTCCACAAAATACCACAGCCTGAGCGAGTCTATTTTGAAGAAGTGGCGTTAGAAGAAGTTTAAAAAATTTGACTCTCAAAAGAAATTTCAATCATTGTACTGTTGATATTTGGCTCTGTTGACTAGTGAGTTTGCCGACCACTGGCCTAGACCAAACCCGCAGCAAGTCACGGGAGCGTGTGTGTGTGTGTGTGTGTGTGTGTGTGGTGCAGGGTCTGAGGCGCCTGTGTGTGTGTGTGGTGCAGAGCAGAAGTAAGAGCGTTAACTGAGGAGTTATTGGAACCTACATTTTAATAACCCACAGTTTGAGACGTCAGGTTAAGTCATTAACTTCTCTGAGCCTCACTTCAGCTATAAGGCAAGGTCCACATTATAGTAGTTATGCTTGAGAACTGCTAGTTACCATGGTGATGAGCTACTGACCAATGCCATGCTTCTCCATGAGGGCAATGAGGTCGGCTTCAGTGAGCAGCTGGGGTGGACTGGTCTCCCCGTCCACCATCTCCACAGTGCTGGGCTGGAAGTGGGAGCCTCTCTCATACACAGGAAGGGTCTACAGAGAGCAGAAGCGTCAGTCAAACCATTGTGCCACGGCACTCAGCAAAAGACAGCTTCCGGTTCGAGGAACATGCCCCCGGTTATGCAATGGCCGGCTATGCAATGGCTCTAGGGTGGGACCACAACTGTCTTCCCGCCCTCTCCCCACAGAGGCCCATGGGTGTCTGACTGCACCTATGATTTATCACCTTGTCACTCCAGCGGTCATATGGGTACACATCCAGATAGTTTCGGGCCAGAATCACAAGACCATGGGCCACAAAGCGTTCCCCAGAGATGTCAATCTCCACCGTAGTCTCCTGCCCCTGAGCATCCTGGGAGCAGCAAGCTAGGAAATGGCGAACGATAAACTCATAGAGCCGCTGTTCATCTCCCTGTGAAGAAAAGAAAGCCTGAAACTCCCTCCAGAACACCGCTCAGGTCTCAGCAGCACTGCCGCCCCGGTGTAGGTCTTTCCAGGCCACAGCCCCGTGAGTTGATGGGTGTGGGCTCATCAACTTCACCACTCTAGTCATCAGGCTGCCCTCAACAGCGGGAAGTGACTTTTTGTCCGTAAACCCAACCTAAACAGACAGCAAGGTGAAAGCGTAAGAAGTACAGGCACCCTCGTACATAGAGATACAGGGTAGATATGCACCCAGCACCCTACACCAATTTCATGAACATAGGGTTGGTGATTTTCTACCAATTCAGCAATCCAGCATTTGGTGAGGCTAAATCTATCAGAGCCCATAAGATGTTCATGCTTGTATCCATTAGTGCTCCTGCTAAGAATGTATTAGAAGAAAATAATGAGAGATTTGCACTAATATTTATGTATACACCTGTTAACTCTAGTACACCATGTATCTAAAAGTTGGAATAACTTAATCCTTCAGAAACAGACTCGGCAAAATAAGTTACAGACCAGCTATGCAGTCATTAAAACATTTCAGCATGTGGGAAAACATAAAATGGAAAAAAATAGTTTACAAACTATTTAAGGCTGCAATTTTAATGCAAGAATATAATATACATGCATAGAAAACAGACAGTTCTCAGGAGGAGATAAGATTAGAGGACATTTTATTTCTTCCTTACAATCTTCTGCATTTTCTAATTTGTCTAAAGTGAACATGTATTACTTTTAAATCAGAAAAAACAGACTGGCTGTGTCTCTCAGTGGTTGAGCATCAACCTATGAACCAGGAGGTCAGGGTGATTCCCAGTCAGGACACAGGCCTGGGTTGTGGGCTTGATCCTTAGTGTGGGGCGTGCAGGAGGCAGCCGATCAATGATTCTCTCTCATCACTAATGTTTCTATTTCTCTCTTCTTCTACCTTCCTCCCTGAAATCAATAAAAATACGTATTTTTTAAAAATCAGAAAGAATAATGTGTTACTAAAGGAGAAAGAGTCCTAACTGGTTTGGTTCAGTGGATAGAGCATCGGCCCTCAGACTGAAGGGGCCTGGGTTTGATTCCAGTCAAGGGCATGTACCTTGGTTGCGGGCTTGATCCCCAGTGGGGGTGTACAGAGACAGCTGATAGATGTTTCTCTCTCATTGATGTTTCCAACTCTCTATCCCTCTCCCTTCCTCTCTGTAAAATCAATAAAATACAAAAATAAACATAAAATAAAAAAGGAGAAAGAAGCCCGGCTCAGTGGATTGAGTATTGTGCCATGCACCAAGAGGCCTCTGGTTCGAGTCCTGGTCAGGGCATATGCCTGAGGGTGTGCAGGAGGCAGCCGATTGATGTAGTTCCTGCAATAAGAGCCCCCTAGAGTAGATTCCAATACCAAATGGACCCGCACCTCCTCTGGTGCCAGGGGCAGCAGGGCCAGGGAAACCAACCTGCAAGCTGTTGGTGTATTTGGTGGGGTGGATGGGAGGGTGAGCTTGATCAGATTTGTTCCCGTTGCGTGGGGTGGGGCCCCCCCGCTCTAGAATGCTCTGGGCAAAGGGCCCCCAGCGTGGATCCGGGGTCTGCTGCTCCACCAGCGCCGTCAGGTTTAGGTCTCTGGGGAAAATGTTTGTTTCAGTTCTGGGATAGCTGATGTACCTAAAACACAGGCACACAAGCAGAACAAGAGATTGGCTCATAAAAAATTGAATTTGGTTGAAAATACCTGGCGACACCTGCAATCATTCATCTGATCCAGCCATGCAAATTTCCGTGGTCACCTACACGGACAGAAGTCCTGAGGCGCGCCCCCACAAAGGGGTGAGAAGCAGCAGGCTCTCCTGCGATGAGACGCAAAGAAGCCAAAGGATAAAGTAATGGAGGGCACAGCAAGGGCATACTCACACAGCTCAGCTCTGCCAGCAGCTGTGTGCGGGCACCTCCAGGGCCTTCCCTAGGCCAGTCTGACAGCAGCCCCACGATGGCCCGAAAGCTGCCAGTGTGCACCCCGCGCTGCTCTTCAGCACAGAAAGCAGTGCTGCTGTGAGCCGCACGGAGGCCCCACGTGGAATTAAAGCTTCCCGGTGGCCACTCCCACATTGCCCAGATTGTCCACGTTCTCCTTTCCATGCAAATCTTTGAAACCCAGATTATATTTCACACTTCAGCACGTCCTAATTCACACACCCCAAATCTCAGCACTCGGCAGTCAGCCGTAGCGTGTGGCTGCAGTACTAGTCTGTGGATCACACGGTCCCTGAATGGCACTGGGGGCCACGATCCCTGAGGCAGGATGGCTTACAGCAGGCAAACAGCTTCTAAAGGTAAGGTGCTGCCTGCCGCCTGCCAGGGCCCGCAGGAGTTGCTGAGGGATCAAGACTGGGATTTGAACTTACTCAATGGGCCTTTGCTTTAGAAGAGATTCTGAAATAAATTTCCATTATTAGGAGAGAAGTGTCAAAATTCTACTTCAGAGCTCAGGTGACAGCTAGACAGTGTGTTTCCCCATAAACTCTATTTCTAGAATATTCCACGCTGAATAAGGTGCATCAAATTCTACCCATAGGGGAGACACTTACCCTTGAGTGTAGAGCTTCTCGGCGATCCTCATGGTCTCCTTGGCGCTTATTCTCAGCTTGCGAGATGCCAGCTTCTCCAGCTCCTGTGAACGCCAGCAGCACGTTAGGGTGCAGTGCAGCCAGAGGGCACGCACAGCCACACTGTTCCCTCCGGCCTGGCTGGGCCCGTCGCTCCGCTGCTGTCACTTAGAGGGAGCAAGACTCCCTCTGTTACCCGCTGCGAACGCTGTGACTGGGGATGGAACCCTTAACCTAGGTATGTGTCCTGACTGGGAACTGAAGCCACAACCTTTTGACGTAGGAGATGATGCTCCAACCAACCGAGCCACCCAGCCAGGGAAGGAAATCTGCATTTTTAACAAGCATCCAGCACAGATTCTCACAGACAGCCTGGGCACCCCAGTCTGGGACACCCTTCGGATCCTGGAAGTTCCCCTCAATGATGAATGCCATTCTGCCAGCCTCGTGCGGAAGAGCCGGCTGCCCCTTCAGCTGGCTGACATCCTGCAATGCTGGGGACGTGGCAAGCAGAGCCGCCCGCGGGGGAGAGCGCTGCTGCCTGCGGGCTGGAGCCCATGCTCACTCTCCCGCCCCCGCGGCGCCCTCCCGCAGTCGGGCGTTCCCGAGCGGCGCTGGCTGGTCTTCTGCCTCCGGGGTCAGCCTCGGCAGATGTTCTCTGACTTCCTGCACTCGGGTGGCTGGGAAAGGGAACCCCGATGTGTTTACTCGGGCTGTGTCCCATTGGGTGGGGCTCAGAGGGTCAAAACATTTGTTCTTGAGTAGGCTCATATAGTAGATATTTAAATACTTATATATTATGCAGAAACATTTTTTAAAAAAAAGAACTTAGCTAGGAAAAACAAAGTATTCCAATTACAACTCCGTAAAAAATAAGCATATGAAAAAAGGAAGACACCAAGGTTACATCAGAAATTACATAAGAATGGTGAGGTGATGGCTCTCTCCCTTTTTTGTTTCCCGAGCTCCACATAAAATAGTGACATCGCACGGAAAACTTAACTATGCAAGAGCAGAGGCCAAGCAGGCCCAGGGTTTGGAGTGTGTTTTTTCCACACGCTTTCCTGTGTGGCCCCCTGGAGAGTGATGTCACTGGGCCATCGTCTGATCCGCAAAAACAGGAAGGCAGGGCTGGCGCAATCCCCAGAACATACCACAGTGTCCAAAGCTTGAGGCCTCCACTTGCTCTTTGCCTTAGAACTGACCTCCACCACAGTCGCCCTGGGGTCCTGGAAAGCCGAGAGAAGCAGAGGCATGGGGATCTGCGGGCACCACCCTCTGCCGCCTTCCTGCAAGGCCAGGCTCAGCATGCTGCTCACCCACCATCGGCAGAGGCCCTCTCATCCCGTGGCAGCGCTCCATGTAACTGGCCCGTCGTCCAGTGTGGTGGGCGCCATCACCACCTTCCCACCCAAACAAGACCAGGAGGGGAGCTTCACAAGCCCTCCGGTGCCTCCTCGGGAGCGTGTGAACGACAGCAGCCTGCGCCTCAACTAAGTAGTCTCCAATCTTGCATGCATGGAGCTACTTATTTTTTAATTCCTTTTTTTAAAAAAAATATTGATTTTTTATAGAGAGGAAGGGAGGGGGATAGAGAGTTAGAAACATCGATGAGAGAGAAACATCGATCAACTGCCTCCTGCACATCCCCTACTGGGGATGTGTCCACAACCAAGGTACATGCCTTTGACCGGAATCGAACCTGGGACCTTTCAGTCCGCAGGCCGATGTTCTATCCGCTGAACCAAACCGGTTTTGGCTATTTTTTTTTAAATTCTTAATAATACAGAATTAGAAATAGGAGAAATTACATAATACAAGATGAAGTTGGTCTAATTTTAAGACAACTTCACACTTTTAATAGATTTCAAGTACAAAAAGAACTCAACTTAAGTGATTTGGTAATGAGAATATTTGTATATCAAAATCCAAATCTCTTTCCAAATAAACTGGGACCAGGTGCTCTTGATAAGGAGCTCATCCCACCTGCCTTTTTTTTCCACCATCCTATCCTACATAACAAAAGTGTAGTATGCAAATTGTCCCCTCGACCGGGAGTTTGACCAGGGGACAGGGCTGGCCAGGGAATGGGAGGGGCCCTGGCCAGTGGTGGCAGTGATGAAGGGTAAGAGGGGAGGAAGGGAAGCTGCAGTGGCAGCAGACAGACAGGGGAAGGGAGGAAGTACCTGGTGGGCAGCCAGCGGCCACTAGGAACCCTACCAGTGCACGAAGTTTGTGCACTGAGCCTCTAGTATCCTAACAAAGCACGTAAAAGGTCAGGTCTTTTTTACTGAACAGATAAGTGTGCAGGGTGGCTGTGTGACCTTCACAGTCAAAGGGTGAAGTTGTGGACAGACAAGTGACTCCTGGGAGGCAGCGTGGTCTGCAGGAGCTGGAGTCAGACACACTGGGACCCAGCCCCTTACTGGCTCCAATGTGTCTGTGCAGTTCCTTCACTCCCTCTAGCCCCTCATCTCTAAAATGAGACCACCACCCGTGTAGGCAGTATTCTAAAGAAAGTCACATGTTGAGGGGGGGCAATGGTAAGATATGTACACATATAATACCTTAATAAAAAAAAGAAAGAAAAAAAATCACATGTAAACACGGTGTGTCTGGCACAAAGCAGGTACTCAATATCTTTACTTTCCCTTAGCAAATTAATGCTAAACCTGCCAACGGGCTACAGCTGAGAAGCACAGCTGACGCATCAGAGAGCTCCACGTTTTCTTGAGGTGCCCCCGCGTGCAGCCCCGGGCTAACACTGGCAGTCACGTGCTGACTGGCAAGAAGCAGCATGGCAAAGTGGACAGTCAGTCTAAGGGACACAGCTGAGGCCCGGACTGGCCTGTGGCTGAGCCATTCCTATGCATGTGCTGTGCTCTTGATCGGCACACGCTTTCCCAGGGCCTCCTGTGGGGCCTGCTGCTGATCGCTCGGCCTTTCCTGACATCCTTTTCCTGACCACCATGCCTGGAATAGCCACCTTCCTGCTCCCCCTGGCATTCTCCATTCACTTATGCTACTTTTACCTCCGGTCCTTCATCACTGTGTAAAATGAACCTGCTCACTCATTTAGATTGTCATCTCTTTAGATTTCCTCTGACCAACAGCCAAAAGAGTCAGACCAGCTGAAACCAGTTTGGCACAATGGATAGAGCGTCAGCCTGCGGACTGAAAGGTCCTGGGTTCGATTCCGGTCAAAGGCATGTACCTTGGTTGCGGGCACATCTCCAGTAGGAGGTGTGCAAGAGGCAGCTGATCGATGATTCTCTCTCATCGATGTTTCTAACTCTCTATCCCTCTCTCTTCCGCGCTGTAAAAAATCAATAAAATATATTAAAAAAAAAAAAAAAAAAAAAAAAAAAAGTCAGACCAGAAGCTTCCCAGCTCCTTCCATTCTGAGAGCGCGCGGCCTGCACTGGCCCAGCTGGTCCTTATTGGCTGCTATGACAGCTTCAGGGGAGAGTTTAGTAAACATTTCTCATTTTACCTAAACGTTCCACAGGCCCTTTTCTCCCACAATTTTTAGTGCTGTTTTCATGAGGTTCTACTCTTATTGGTCCCCAAAAGTGATATCCTGAAAGCTACAGCTCAGGGGGAGATGGGACAGAATCACCTCCACCAACAGAGAGGGACTGACTTGGGGAAATTACAGTTTTCCCAGATCACTGAGATTTCAAAACACTTCTTACCTCCATGCACAGCTGATAGAGGACAAGACACGCTGTGTGGTTAAAGAGACGATGCCTTTTCCAACTGAATTCTACGACGCCGTCTCTGTGGTCATGCGTTACTATCGGGGAAACACAAACAGGAAGGCGGGGCCTCAGCCGCATGATAGGACAGGTAAACTAGGAGCATTACAGCGAAGGTCAAAAGCATAGGAAATAGAGAAGGTCACTGAGGAAATGTTAAGTGGATTCTGAATATGGTAATGGGGTAGAATAAAGATCAGCACTAAAACTAAACATTTAAGTAACGCCACCGATGCTCATGGAGCCCTGGTCACCCTGGGCCTGCGGTTCCACATCATGAACACCTCCCCGCCCTACCTTTAATTTTGTGAAAGATTTCTGGCACAAAAGCCTGAATGGCTTTAAACCTCTCCACCACAAACCCCAGTGTCGGGAACTGGCAGCTGCCGTAACTGATTAGCTGCTCTGCCAACACCTGGGGGAAAATCTTCTGCAGCCTCAGGGTCTGGAACCTCGTGAAGGCAGCTCCTGGAAAGTGAGGAAGGAAAGGAAGAACAAGAAAATGGTGACCTGCAAGGTCAAAGCTAGCTGCACATATTTACACCCAAGCCTCATTCTTGGTTCCATAACCAAAACCCAAACGGCTGCACGGCCGGCTGAGGAGCGGGTGGGCCTCACCGATCCTCAGGTCCAGCTCCTGCCGCACATCCACGGCATCGCTCACTCTCTGGTCGGGCTGGGTCAGGTGTTCACAGGCCATGGTGACGGCTCGGGGGGTGATCTCAGAGAAGCGGGCCCTCCACACCTGCAGGCTGGGCTTCACTGCAAACAGAAATGGTCACCAAGGTCAGAACCAGGTCACACTGCCCTCTCATCAGAAAGGGCTCCCTGGAACGAAGAAAGCTGTGAAGCATCCAATCGAATGAGCAATATGCTTTCTGAGAGGGAATTCATTATAGCGCCAAGGTGAGCACTGCCAGCCACTATAGCGGGCTAACTTTAGCAATTAACTGAGACCGTCTTGGTGAGCCTTTCAAGACTTTAATTTCACTTGGTCTTAGACCTTTTGGGAAAAGATAAATGTTAATTAATAAGTCCTATGAGGGAATTTCATGTCCTATCATGGAAATAACATATATACTGTGTTTCCCCGAAAATAAGACATCCTCCGAAAATAAGATCTACTTACAGGTTTCCTTCTGAGTGAAATATAAGGCATCCCCCCGAAAATAAGGCCCCCCTAGGCTAAACATGAGAGATTTGGTCCACTGATTCTGAAAGAAATGGAGTCACAAGAAATTCACCAGGAAATTCAGGAATTGGATTGTTATGATGATGTTCCAGAAGATGATATGATTGTCATTGAATGAGTAAATTCTTGATACTGTAGGATTCACAGTTTGTCTGATTTGTGTTGACAACTACCATACTACTGTTTCGTATACAGGTAATAAATTTCCTTTATTTTCATTTAACAATAAATGTGTAACGTATTCTTCTTCATGGAAAAATAAGACATCCCCTGAAAATAAGGCCTAATGCATCTTTGGGAGCAAAAATTAATATAAGACACTGTCTTATTTTCGGGGAAACAGGGTACTATACCTGAAAGTTAATGCATTTAAGAGTCTCATGCTCTATCGACTGAGCTAGCCAGGCACTTCTGAAAGTTAATGCATTTAAATGCCAGGTGTCACCCTGGCTGGAGTGCCATCACACACTGAAAGGCTGTGGGTTCGATGCCCAGTCAGAGCCCATACTCAGGTTTCAGGTTATACTTAGTTGAAGTGCATACTGGAGGCAACCAATCGTTTCCCACTCACATCGATGCTTCTCTTTCTCTCTCCCCTTTTCTTCCTCTCTCTCTCTCTCTCTCAAAATAAATAAATAAATAAATAAATAAATAAATAAATAAATAAAAAATCAATACAACAAAATTTTTTTTAAATTAAAAAATTTCAGGAATCATTATAACTTCAGACTCACATTTAAGTTCACTTCACCATTTATTAATGTTCAGGTGGTAAAATTAATATAGATTTTTTAAAAATGAAATTTTGCGCTGGTAAGTGTGTTAAGTGACCCACCGGAGGGTCTTGGGTTTGATTTCTGGTCAAGGGCATGCACCTGGGATGCAGGCTCCATTGCCACCCATAGTTGGGGCAAGTGTAGGAAGCAACACATCCACGTGTCTCTTCACATCAATGTTTCTCTCTTCCTCCCTCTCCCTCCCCCCTCTGTAAAAATCAGTGGAAAAAATATTCCGACTCCTTGGATGAAAATTAAAAAAAAAAAAAAAAAAAAAAAAAAAGGAATCTTACATGTTATTAACCAATGTTACCTCAACAAACGTAATTTTAAAATTGATTTGAGAGGGATACACATCAAACTGTTGTCCATTTATGCACTCATTGGTTGGTTCTTGCATATGCCCTGACCAGGAATACAACCTTCTTGTATTGGGTCAACTTTCTAATCAATTGAGCTATCTGGCCAGGGGGGCTATTGATTGATATTTCTCTCTCTGCCTTTCCCTTACTATCTCCCTTAAAAAGAATCAATAACAAATATTTTAAAATAAAGTCCCTGTTTCCAAGGAGCTGGCAATGTACTCGGAGTGAATGATAGTAAGGCCTGGGCTGTGGAGCGCTGCGTGGCTGCGCCGGGAACTGCGCCAGGCGGCCGGCTTTCCAGGGGAGGAGGCCGAGGCTCCACGGCATCGGTGACGTGCTCGGGGACACACAGGAGGAAGGGTATTGGGAGAAGCTCAGGCGCAGCATTCACACATCCATGCCGGAGAATGATCTGGATGCATTCCCGAAGAACGGAACTCAGAGGGGTATCACTTACCAGCCTTGCATACGTGGATAATCTCGAACCCAATATTTTCACCCTCTCTATCACAGTCGGTCCAGATCACCAGGGCCTGGCACTGCCGAGTCTCTCGTTCCAGCGTTTTCTGAAGTTCGCAGGGAAAGAGCAGTGAGAGCACAGCCCGCAGCGGGATTCCTCTGTCTCTCTCCACAAACAGGCCCACTGAGCATTAACAGTGTTCTTGGAACGGGCACCATGGTGAGAAAAAGAAACCGAGCAAACGATGCTCACCAGTTCTAAGGGTGTGGAGAAACTAGCACACGCTCCAGCTTAGAGTCACACTCAGCACTGAGCTTCCAGAAGCCTGGGTTAATGCAACCACACCAGCAAAGTGACCTAAACTCCGTTCTCAGCACATGCGACTCTAGTGCCGTGGTCAGCAAACTGCGGCTCGAGAGCCACATGTGCCCCTTGAGTGTGGCTCTTTGGCCTAGGCGAGTCTACTTTGAAGTAGTGTTATAAGAAGTTTAAAAAATTTGGCTCTCAAAAGACATTTCGATCATTGTACTGTTGATATTTGGCTCTTTTGACTAAGGAATTTGCTGACCACTGCTCTGGTGGGTCTGCTTATGTTCTGGTTAAAAAAGAACGGATCCCTAATTGAGATTCATCCCAGGGTTTCCCAGTCAGCTCTGGATTAACTACAGGTGCTCTGACTGCTTGAAAACTCACAATTTACTGTCAAAGGACCATTGACACACTTTGTAGACCCTTCATTCTAACTAGAGATGGGGTCAGCGCTAGAATTAGTAATTTAACAATACTTATTCTTAGAGTTTATTTAAACAACTATTATTCATAAAAAGGCCGACTCCAGTCCCTTTGCCACTTAGTTCCAATGGCCTCATTTTGGGAATCCTTTTTTTGAATCATGGCACTTAGGCTGGCGGGGAACTCTGCTTCTGAATTCAACACACAGAAATCACTCGTTCAATTATCTGTGGTTGTTCATCTCCACTGCCACGTCTTCCGAAGGATCCCACCTTGATGTCTACGAAGTTCTCTGGGCAGTACTTTTCAATTTCTGCTTCAAAGAGGAGAAGAGGATTGCAGCTCTGCCTAGAAAGGAAATAGAAACAGACAAAAATCTCACCTCAGCACGACGGGAATCCTCCATTTTAATGAAGAAACTTTACCCCACTGACTCAGGGGGGGCTCCCCACAGAAAAAGTCCCGCATGAAAATGCCAGAGGATCAAAAGCAAGACTCAGACTCTCTGCACAATGCACCTCCCACTTCCCAGGACCACTAGCAGGAGCTGCTGGGGAGAAATTCTAGAAGTCTCCCATGCATATCTGCTGTCAGATAAATGCATCCAACGACTGCATGACCAAGTCCTGGCTATTTTGGGGCGAACACTACAAGAGGCTCTTTATTTTAAGCCTATGGTGAGCCTGTTCATCCTAGGTCATTCCTACAGCCTCACACTGTTTCCCCAGAACTCACACTCTGGAATGCTGACACCAAAGTGATGTGTTAGGAGGTGAGGCCTTGGGGGTGATTAGGTCATGAGGGTAGAGCCTCAGGAGTAGGACCAGTATGCTTACAAAGAGGCCACACGAACTCCTTAGGCCTTCCACCAGGGAAAGGCGCAGTGAGGCCAGCGGCTGGCACCCGGTCCCTGCTGGCACTCTGACCTCCTCCCTCCAGCCTTCGTAACTGAGAGAAGTAAGTTTGTTGTTTATAAACCAACCCATCTGTGGTATTCACTCTAACAGCATGAACTAACTCAGTCATCTTAATATTATAGGTTACACAACAGGATCAATACGCCTCAAAATTCCTGTAATGGCCCAACCGGTTTGGCTGGGTGGATAGAGTGTTGGCCTGGGGACTCAAGGGTCCCGGTTTGATTGCAGTCAAGGGCATGTACCTTGGTTTCGGGCACATCCACAGTAGGGAGTGTGCAAGAGGCAGCTGATCGATGTTTCTCTCTCATTGATATTTCTAACTCTCTATCCCTCTCCCTTCCTCTCTGTAAAACTATCAATAAAATTTATTTTAAAAACTCCTGTCATGTTCTACAATTTACTATAATAATCTGCAAGTTCTGCTCCCCAAGAATTGTACTGACCATTTACGAAACTGCATCTGGAAATCATGAGCCAGCAAATGTCCAGAAACCGAAGTCATTATCATGGTGACATTCTAAATGGCAACAAAATTTGAGTCAGTCTTTTAGCAATTATATTTGCTACATCATTCAAATAAAAGGGAGAAACTTCTATTGAGGAAATGAAAATGGTTGTGAGGGGATTGAAATGAACAGGCAGTGTAGAGGATTTTGGGGCAGTGGAAATAATGATGGAGACATATATTGTCCAAACCCAAAGAAAGTACATGCAATGAACTCTAATGGACTCTGAGTGATTCTAATGTGTCAAGGTAGGTTTGTCAGTTATAACAAATGTACCACTGTGATGAGAAATGTTCTTTTGTTTTTTCCTTTTCTTTATGAGTGTTGATAATGGGGGAGGCTGTGTGTGTGTATGGGGGTGGGGACGAGCAGAGGGTATGTGGGAACTCTCTGTACCTTCCTCTCTGCTCAATTTTGCTGTGAATCTGAAACTGCTCTAAAAAAATAAGTTTATAAAAAAAAATACACAAACAAAAAAAACCCAGATGATCGGGAAGAAACAAACATAAATACAGTTCTTTGGAGACAAAAGCCATAGTAATACAATAAAATCACCATTTTAATTCTAGTATCCTGATGCTTTTTGTAGCATTTAAAGTTTCTTCAAACTGTTACACATTAGCTTCTTTCTTGTTATAAAAACAGCTGAGATGGGGCCACATATTTTATTAAAAAGAGACTTCCTTACAAATTATAAAGCAGTCATCTGTAACCAAGGCTCTTTAGATCATAACAATAGTTATTCTTAAAAGATGGTGCATATTCTACAATGGCCAGGCTAACTCTTCTTAAGTAATTCTAAAATACAAGCAATTTAGGGAGAACTTGTAGTAAACAGCTGCTCTTTTTAGTCACGATTAAACATGGAAAGAATGTACACCAAAGGGGCAGCTGATCTGAAAGCACGCTGTTGTCCGATAGAAATACTGTACCACCCACCTGGCCGCACAGGTGATAATCAAATTCATAGATCTTGTTGAATTTAGAAAGTCCTTCCCTCTATAAAACAAAACAAAGAAAACACATAAATTACAAAAAAAAAGATTCTTCAGCATAAAGATCAAGCAAAACCTTGCTAAGTGAGAATATTAAAAATGGAACAGCATTTCCTACAGAGGCCGGGCTAACTTACCAACACCATTTATTTTTATTTTTTATTTTTTTTAATATATATTTTATTGATTTTTTACAGAGAGGAAGGAAGAGGGATAGAGAGTTAGAAACATCGACGAGAGAGAATCATCGATCAGCTGCCTCTTGCACCCCCCCTACTGGGGATGTGCCCACAACCAAGGTACATGCCCTTGACCGGAATCGAACGCTCTATCCACTGAGCCAAACCGATTTCAGCACCAACACCATTTATTTAGTGGTCCCTCAAAACACAGTTACAAGCATGGACCTGATAAAGCCCATGGAGTTTCCATGCTGAGCTTTGAGACCAGCTAATACAACGTCTTTTTATGGATGAGAATAGACTTGTCTAAGGTCACAAGACAAATTAATGGCAGAGAAAGGATTAGGGCATAACTTTTGATTTTTTTTCCCCTTTCCACATATTTCTTTTCTTGTTTTTTTTTTTTTTTTTTTTTTTTTTTTTTTAATTTTTCTCAGAGAGGAAGGGAGAGGAATAGAGAGCTAGAAAAATCGATGAGAGATACATCAACCAGCTGCCTCCTGCACACCCCCCACCGGCGATGTGCCCGCAACCAATGTACATGCCCTTGACCAGAATCGAACCTGGGACCTTTCACTGCGCAGGCCGACGCTCTATTCACTGAGCCAAACCGGTTTCAGCTCTCCACATATTTCTATTACTTCCTGGCTATAAAATTGTAACAATAAACCGTAAATGTGGGCAAATCATTCACCTTTCTGAACCGCAATTTAGTGTTGAGTGAAGTTACCTCTAAGGTGTCCGCAGCTCTGAAATCTATGGGCTCTATGAGACCAGTCAGGACTGGGGTCAGTCTACACAGCACTCCAGCCGCACTTATGCCTGAGCGAGAGCCTCTCTAAGGCGATCCCCTCCTCTTCCTCAGAGGCCAAAGTGCAAGGGACCCCTGCACAAGGTGGGGGCTGGGTGCTGATCTGAACAGGATGGGATTGGGGCAGCAACCCCTACTCAGTCAAACCTTCATATGACTTTTTAAAATTCTCACCTGAGGTTATGTTTTTACTGATGAGAAGGATGGAGGGACAGAGAGAAACACTGAGGTGACAGGGAAACATCAATCAGCATCCCTGCACGCACCCCGACTGGGAATTAAACACAAACTTTTGGTGAACTGGAAGATGCTCCAAGCATCTGCGCCACCAAGGCCGCATATAACTTCTGACTCCCCCAAAACTTAACTACTAGCAGCCTCCTGTTGACCGGCTTATGATAACATAAACAGTTAGCATACATTTTGTAATATGTATTTTTGTAAAATATAATTTTATTGATTTTGTACAGAGAGGAAGGGAGAGAGATAGCGAGTTAGAAACATCGATTAGAGAGAGTCATCGATCAGCTGCCTCTTGCACACCCCCTACTGGGGATGTGCCCGCAACCAAGGTACATGCCCTCGACCGGAATCGAACCCAGGACCCTTCAGTCCCCAAGTCAGTCTGTGCACCCAGAGGTGGCCAGTTTGATTCTGGGTGAGGGCACATGCCTGGATTGCAGGCTGGATCCTTCATACAGGGCATGCAGGAGGCAACTGATGCCTCTCTCCCTCTCTCTCAAATCAATAAAAACACATTTTTAAAATTTTATTTAAAATATTTTCTCCTGAATGTAAAGATAAAACTATGAAAACTATAGGAAAGTCCTCAAGGACCTGTGGATCATTAGCAGTGATTACTGGGTGGTGTCCCTCACCTGCTGCAGGGGAGGAAGTTGAGTAAAGGTTATTGAAGAGGCATTTAACAGAGCCCTGAAAGATAGGTGTAGACGGGCCATTTTCTTTTCTTTTCCTTTTTTTAAAAAAATATATCTTATTTTTTACAGAGAGGAGGAGAGAGGGATAGAGAGCTAGAAACATCAATGAGAGAGAAACATGGACTAGCTGCCTCTTGCACACCGCCACCGGGGATGTGCCCACAACCAATGTACATGCCCTTGACTGGAATCGAACCTGGGACCTTTCAGTCCGCTGGCCGGCGCTCTACCACTGAGCCAAACCGGTTTCGGCAAGATGGGCCATTTTCAAGAGGCCCAGTCCCTATAAGTCACCAGGACTCTTGGCACTGAAAAGCTGAAGCTCTCAGCTAGCACCTCAAACAACCTTGGCTCCTACTCTCACTAGCCACACACTAGAAACAGAGGATCCTGGGACTTGAAAGAAAAAAGAGCAGAGAACTTCTTATTCCATGCTCTCAGAATGTTCTCCCCAATACATTTTTTTAAAAATATATTTTATTGATTTTTTACAGAGAGGAAGGGAGAGGGACAGAGAGTTAGAAACATCAATGAGAGAGAATCATCGATCAGCTGCCTCCTGCACACCCCCTACTGGGGATATGCCTGCAACCAATGTACATGCCCTTGACCGGAATCGAACCGGGGACCTTTCAGTCTGCAGACCGACGCTCTATCCACTGGGCCAAACCAGTTTCGGCAAGAATCCACTCTTTTTTAAAAACATATTTTATTGATTTTAGAGAGGAAGGGAAAGGGAGAGAGAGATAGAAACATCAATGATGAGAGAGAATAATTGATTGGCTGGCTACTGTATGCCCCACACTGGGGATGGAGCCTGCAACCCAGGCATGTGCTCTATGGCCGGAATCCAACCTGGGACTGTTCAGTCCACAGGCTGACACTCTATCCATTGAGCCAAACCAGACAGAGCAAGAATCCACTTTTGTTATTGGGAGATTTTCTTTTAAATATATATTTTATTGATTTTTTTTTTTTTTTAAAGAGGAAGGGAGAGGAATAGAGAGTTAGAAACATCGATGAGAGAGAAACGTCAGTCAGCTGCCTCTTGCACACCCCCTATTGGGAATGTGCCCGCAACCAAGATACATGCCCTTGACCGGAATCAAACCTGGGACCTTTCAGTCCACAGGCCCAAGCTCTCTCCACTAAGCCAAACCGGTCAGGGCTCCTGAATAGTTCTTAAGACCTTCCTGTCAACTCCCTTCCAAACCCTTTCTCACAGTCCCCTCCCTTTGTGCCCCCAGAGTGTCTAGAAACATCTTACCCCTTACTTGCCTCTCTCTGAGAACCAGTTTGAATGCCAGTGTGAACCCTGAGAAAGAAGATACCTACTAGGAAGGACTCTCGTGGCTAAGTGGGCTCAAATTTAAAAAACAAACAGCCCTGGCCAGTGTGGCTCAGTTGGTTGGGCATCATCCCATGCACCAAAGGTCACTGGTACCATTCCTGATGGGTCACAAACAGGTCCATCCCCAGAAGGGGGCGTGCATGAGGCAGCCAATGGAAGTTTCCCTCTCTCTAATTAAAACCCCCCACAAAAACACACAAAAAACAGAGCCCACCAGCCATTTCTTCACAGGGGCCTCTCACGCAATTTGCACTTCACAGAGAAGCCTGCACTGAACTGCCTGCATACACTGTTTTGTCGCCTAAGATGGCCCTTACTAAGGAGTTTCTGGAACAATATTTCAACCAATGGGAATGAGGCTTTCCCCATCCAATCGGAGCAGTGTTGCCACAGCCTCATCAGCTTCTCCACGAACCAATCAGAGAACCCCATTCTGACCAATCATAGTGTCTTTGGGACCAATCAACCTGAGGTGAGAGTCGGCGCGAAGATTTGCTTGGGGAAGGACTAGACAGGGACTGGAACCCTTCCCCTCCCCACCTAAGACAGTTTCCCAGATGGAGCTGAAACTGTTCTGCCCTGAATAGTTTCCTTCTTCACTGTGACCCCAAATTGGGAATTCCTGTTGAACTGGCACCAAGGACCACGGGTTGAGGGCTGCCATCTGCCTCTAAGCCCCAAACCTTACATAATGTTGCCCTGCCAACACACACTTGGAGTCAAGTCAGCGGCGCTGCACTGCGCAGAGGGAATGGCAGAAAATAGGAGGGCGAGGCTACCTGGGGAGGATCGGGCAGGGCGTGGCTGCTCAGGAGTTTGGTCAGTGCTTCCCAACTTAACCGAGTTTTAGAATCCGGAGGGAAAAACGTTGAGACACAGATCACCGGGCCTAGTCTCACTCTAGGTCCACCGAAGAGCCACTGCCCCAGTGGTTTTGAGGATCAGACAAGTTTGGCAACCACTGCTGTTGGCAAGGAAGATCCAAGGCTTTAAAGCATTTGAGTGAAACCTCAGAACTACATTGTTAAATGCACATCAGTCCTAAGAGAAGACAGGAGGCCATTGCAATGGTCTGGGGGAGTCAGAAGTCCCACAGGTGGGAGAGAAGTCGCCTTCATCCCTATTCCCCGTACCCACCAACACTTCCCGCTTCCCGGGCCCCAAGTACCGCTGATCGGAAATGCGCCCCCTTACCCGCCTCATGCGACCCCTGGACAGCAGGTCGGCGATCCCCTTGGCCGCGTCGTTTTTCTCCGCCACACAGAGGACTTTCCGCACGCCTCGGAAGGCCACCTCCATGGCGGAGGTGGGGAAGGTCCGGCCCCCGGGCCGATGCAGACACCGGAGCGCGCAGCGGGAGACGGGGAAGATCATCCCGGGTGCCCGCACATGCTGGGGAACACAGAGGTGAGGGTCACCCCGCGCCCACCCTACGGGAACCAGAGCCTACGAGAGCCGCCAGCGCTGGGCCGCGGCCCGGTCTCCTCCCACACGCCCACCGGCTTCGGGGCTGCGGCCACTGGGTCTTCACCTCTGCTCCCGCCGCGTCCGCTTCCGCCCGCCTTCTCCAGCCACTTCCGCCCGGCGCGAGTCCACCTCCCCGCGAACTACAACTCCCACACCGCCTCGCGCTCCTGGGACCCTGGTCCCAACACATTTCCGCTTTCTCGCATCATTTCCTTTCTTTCCTGACAGTGTTATTTAATCGATTGGTCCTTGCTCTACAGCCCCGCCCCGAGCCGCTCAATCACAACCTTTTTCGCTCTGGCTCGGAAAACTCCGCGAACGTTTCCGGGTCACTCGGCGCCGATACCGCGAGTCATGTGATACCAAGATGGCGGCGCCGCTGTAGCTGTCTTTGGGTTGTGGCGTCCAAGGAGCGGGGACCGTTTCTGCCCTCGGGTCGTGGGGGCGACAGACGCTTGACTGGCCCATGCGGCAGCCTGTAGCCCACATTAGGTACCAGGTCAGGCCCGGGCTGTTGCTGTCACCGGTGGGTTCGGGGAAGTCCCGGTGACCTCGCTGCAGGTGTTCTGCGCCGGCCGCGCTTGCCAGGGGAAGAGGGCGGCCGGCCTCCCTGACTTCGGGACCTGCGGAGTTCATGAGGCCTGGAGGGCCCGTGAGGGGATACGCCTCTGAGGGGCTGCGGGAGTTTGAGTTCTCGGGTGTGTGAGAGGCAGGCAAGTCCCCCCAAGGGCGCAGCGAAGGCAACGAAGACTTTGCTTCCTCTTGCAGAGGCCTGGCTTCCCCGCGTCGATTACCTCAGCGTTCTTTCTCACTTCCTCTCAATGTTCTCTCTGCATACCTGGAAATATGATCAGCGCCCCTGACGTGGTGGCCTTCACCAAAGAGGACGAGTATGAGGAGGAGCCTTACAATGAGCCGGCCCTGCCAGAAGAGTACTCGGTGCCGCTCTTCCCCTTCACAAGCCAGGGAGCGAACCCATGGTCCAAACTCTCCGGAGCCAAGTTCTCTCGGGACTTCATCCTCATTTCCGAGTTCTCGGAGCAGGTGGGACCCCAGCCCTTGCTGACTATCCCCAATGATACCAAAGTTTTCGGTACTTTTGATCTCAATTACTTCTCCTTACGGATCATGTCTGTGGATTACCAGGCTTCCTTCGTGGGCCATCCTCCTGGTTCTGCCTATCCCAAGCTGAACTTCGTGGAGGACTCCAAGGTAGTGCTGGGAGACTCCAAAGAGGGAGCCTTTGCTTACGTGCACCACCTCACGCTGTATGACCTGGAGGCCCGTGGCTTTGTGAGGCCCTTTTGCATGGCGTATATCTCAGCAGACCAGCACAAAATCATGCAGCAGTTCCAGGAGCTGTCAGCTGAATTTTCCAAAGCTTCAGAGTACTTGAAGTCAGGCAACAGGAAGGCCTTTGCTGTGGAACTTGAAAAAAAGCTGAGAGACTTGGATTACACTAGGACAGTGCTGCACACCGAGACAGAGATCCAGAAGAAAGCCAACGACAAGGGCTTTTACTCATCTCAGGCAATCGAGAAAGCCAATGAACTGGCTAGTGTAGAGAAATCCATCATTGAACATCAAGACCTCCTGAAGCAGATCCGCTCATACCCTCATCGGAAGTTGAGGGGGTCTGATTTGTGTTCTGGGGAGGTGGACCATGCTCAGGATCAGCCTGGCCCGGCATCCACTACTTCTAACCTTGATGAGTATGCTGACCCAGACCCTTACACCTGCAGACCTGCCTACACCCCAAAACTCATCAAAGCAAAGTCCACCAAGTGTTTTGACAAGAAGTTGAAGACCTTGGAAGAGCTCTGTGACACTGAGTATTTTACCAAGACCCTGGCTCAGCTCAGCCACATTGAGCACATGTTCAGAGGAGACCTGTGCTATCTCTTGACTAGCCAGATTGACAGAGCACTACTAAGGCAACAGCACATAACAAACTTCCTCTTTGAAGACTTTGCAGATGATGATAGGATGGTAGAGAAACAAGAAAGCATACCCTCTAAGCCCAGTCAAGACAGGCCACCTTCCAGATCTCTAGAAGAATGCCCAATTCCTCAAGTGTTAATTAGTGTTGGCTCTTACAAGTCCAGTGTGGAATCTGTGGTGATCAAGATGGAGCAGGAGTTTGGCGGTGAGGACTGTAAGGAAGTGGAGGTGGCAGAAATGAACAGTTTTGATCTCCAGGGGAACTTAGACTACTTGGATATGGATATGAAAGGGAGTGTCAGCAGTGGTGAAAGCATTGAGGTTCTGGGCACGGAGAAGGCCACCTCTGTGCTGTCGAAGTCTGACAGTCAGGCCAGCCTCATGGTGCCACTGAGCCCCCAGGTGATCCGGAGCAAAGCAGCCAGCCATAGGACCATCAGCGAGGACAGTATTGAAGTCCTCAGCACCTGCCCCTCTGAGGCCCTCATCCCTGATGACTTTAAGGCCAGCTACCCAAGTGCTATTAATGAAGAAGAATCGTATGCAGATGACAATGAGGGAGCCATCCACTTCCAGGCAAGCATCAGCCTAACCAAGCTGGGTGAGCCAGAGGAGGGCAGTTTAGAAAACACTTCGTCACAAGCAGACTCCTGCTGCACTGGGAAGGACAGCGACAGTCTGCTGGTGCCACTCACCACTCCAGTCCACGCACTCTCTGACGAGGATGGAGTAGTGAGCGTCCCGCCACAACGCTACAGGCAGAAGGACCCGGGGTTCTGTGTGGACTTTGCAGTGGAAAACGCCAGCCCTTCTTCCCGAGACAACAGTTCTGAAGGCTTCCCTGCCTATGAGCTGGACCCAGGCCAGCTGCTGGCTAGCAGGGATATCAGTAAGATCAGCCTGGACAACTACTCGGACACCACCAGCTATGTGAGCAGTGTAGCCTCCACCAGCTTGGACAGGACTCCCTCATCTGCTCAACTCACTGAGAGGACTCCCTCATCTGCTCAACTCACTGAGAGGCATAAAAAGAGGGCCGGCCAGAATGCCTTAAAATTCATCCGCCAGTACCCCTTTGCCCACCCAGCCATCTACTCCCTGCTCAGTGGGAGGACACTTGTGGTCCTGGGGGAGGACGAGGCCATAGTCAGGAAGCTTGTGACAGCATTGTCCATCTTCGTCCCCAACTCCAGCTGCTGTGCCAAACCCGTGAAGCACTGGGTCTCCTCCCCCTTGCACATTACGGATTTTCAGAAGTGGAAGCTTATTGGCCTGCAGAGGTAATGGTACAGGTAGTGGGGAAGGGGCCTGTCCGGTTAGAGATGAGACTTCAAAGGCACATGCCTCTGGGTGAGGCCAAAAGTTGGTGTGGTGGACCCAGAATCGGGAGGCCTGGCTTCCAGTCTGGGCCAGCACTAACTCACCATTGCTTTTGACAGCTCATTCCCCTCTGGTCTTCTGTTTCCTTTTTTATTAGTCCCATGAAGGGATTGTAGTTCCTAAGTGGTTGCCAGTCCTGGATTGCACCCCGTTGTGCCAGAATTATGGGAGAATTTCATTTTATTTATTTTAAGACATGTTTTTATTGATTTCAGAGAGGAAGGGAGAAGGGGAGAGAGAGAAACATCAGCAGTGAGAATCTCAATTGGCTGCCTCCTGCACGACCCCCACTGGGATCATGCCTGCAAGCTGGACATGTGTGCAGACTGGGAACTGAACCATGACCTCTGGTTCATAGATTGATGCTCAACCACTGAGCACGCTGGCCGGACTTCTGGGAAAATTTTAAAAATCACAATTCCTGGGCTCCACTTCCAGAGGTTCTTATTCAGTTGGCCTGGGAAAGACTGGTCTTCTAGGTCTCAGGGCCTTGTTTATCCTCAGATTCACACTGTGGTGTAAATGGCTAACGAGATCTGCATCTGAGAAAGGGCTGTGGTAATAACAGGAGGGCAGCCATCACTGGCTGCTGAGAGGGACATCAGAGGGCTCCAGTGGCTTTCACTCCACTGTCCTGTTTGCGTTTGAAGGCTGTCTTAATAAGGAAATGCAAAAGCCAATTTATTCTTCCTCTGAATGCTTTCTATTTCATTTCCTTGTGCTTTAACAGGTTCTTTTTGTTTTTCCAAATACTGCTTGACAAATGTCTGACTCCGGGGACTCTTCTTCAGTGTATGCACTGTGTTCAGTGTCCTCAGTCCCTTCTCTGCACCCCACTCTGCTCATCTGTAAAACAGGCTTTGAGTAAGGTGATCAGCAGAGCCCCTGCTGACACATGGGAAGAGCAGACATTTCCATACGGCAGTGAGCCACCGTTGTTCTAATTTTTTGACTTCCCCTTTACATGGGTTCCTAATACCAGTGAGTCACCATCCAGAGTCTCCTTGTGTCCACACTTCTTATGAAGTCACCTGGACTTAGCTAACCCCTTGCTGCATTAGGCTTTCCTCAGAGTCATCGTGGTGGGATTCAAGCAAATACCGCTTCCATGTCATGACTTGGCTTGTTGAGGACCTACAGCCATTCTGGCGGGTGCTGCGACATCAGCTGGAGGTACCCGAGCAAGGCCATTGCTCTGGAAAACTTTGTAGTTTAGGAGAGAGGGCAGACGGTGACCGGGGCCTTGCCACACAGAGAGATAACAGGTGTTTTGTGTGTCCTAAGAAAACAGCGTAATTTAGTGGCAGATCGGAAGGAGGAAGGGAGACTGGAGAAGGCCTGGGGTCTCTGAATGACCTGGAGGGTGAACTTGCCCCTGTTGGGAAGAGTGACATCATGGGACGTGGTGTGCTGTGCCTGTGACACGTGGACAAGCTCATTCTTTGGGCATCGTAGGAAACCATTAAAAGCTTTGCTTACAGCCGAAGCCGGTTTGGCTCAGTGGTAGAGCGCTGGTCTGCGGACTGAAAGGTCCCAGGTTCGATTCCAATCAAGGGCATGTACATTGGTTGCGGGCACATCCCCGGTAGGGGGTGTGCAGGAGGCAGCTGGTTGGTGTTTCTCTCTCATCGACGTTTCTAGCTCTCTATCTCTCTCCCTTCCTCTCTGTAAAACATCAATAAAATATATTTAAAAAATAAATAAATAAAATAAAAGCTTTGCTTACAAATGCAGAATCTGAGGGTCACTAGGTTAGGTGATGGCACTGACTGCTCTGGCAGGCTTTGTCTTGCTTCCCAGCATCCTCACCCTCTGCTGGTGGCACCTCTGTGCTCTTTGGATTAACCCTTCAGTCCCAAGAAGGAAAAGGCTTTTCAGAGATTGTGTTTTGTTACTGTTCTTGGTGGAATGATGAGCTGGTATTCCCCATATGCTCTCTCATACACACTCACACACCTTCTGTTCTCCGACTCAAGCTCTTCACCCTAACCCTTCAATTTGGACATTTTTACTTCAAAAAATGGAGCATCTAAAACATATCAATCTGTCAACATCAGCTGGCTTATTAAGGACCAGGCCTAAGATAGTCTTGCCCTTTCTGGAGGCTTTCCCTTAAACTCCCTCCTTAGAATGGGCCGGGAAAGGTTTGGCTCAGTGGATAGAGCGTCGGCTTGGGGAATGAAGGGTCCTGGGTTTGATTCCGGTCAAGGGCATGTACCTTGGTTGCGGGCATATCCCCAGTAGGGAGTGTGCAAGAGGCAGCTGATTGATGACTCTCTCTCATCAATGTTTCTAAGTATCTCTCTCTTCTTCTCTGTACAAAATCAATAAAATATATTAAAAAAAAAAAAAAAAAAAGAATGTGCCAGAATGGCAAAAGAGGTTCATTTATTTTTATTTTTTTAAATATATATTTTATTGTGTGTTTTTTTTAGTTTTTTTTACAGAGAGAAAGGGAGAGGGATAGAGAGTTAAAAATATCAATGAGAGAAACATCAATCACCTGCCTCTTGCACACCCCTACTGGGGATGTGCCTGCAACCAAGGTGCATGCCCTTGTCCAGAATCAAACCCAGGACCCTTCATTTCGCAAGCCGACGCTCTATCCACTGAGCCATACTGGTTAGGGCAAGAGGTTCATTTCTTACATCAACTCCATTCTACTGCGTGCCTGATTGAAGTGCTCTGTTGGGAAGGACTCAGGCCCAGGTTGGGCTGCATTGGAAATCCTGCTGTCATCTGTTAACGATGTTTCTGTGGTGCAGGAGAGGGTGGGCGGCAGTGGGCAGTGTGTTTGGCACCCTGGAGTGGAGGTGGTGTGAGGCGGTCTGAGTCCTGTGGCGTCCCTCTCACTGTCCATCCTCAGTGGGCACCTGGGCAAACTGCTCCTCTCGAGGCTCTGTTCCCTCCTGAGAAAAGGAAAGGGTGGGATCGCTGAATACCATTTGCCAAGCACTTACTGAGGGCTGTGTGCCAGCTACTGTGCCCAGTGCCAGAATTATAAGGTGAGCCGGCAACTGGGTCAGGGCGAGCATGCCCTTCCCAGGCAACCCTCACGTTAGCCCAGCTCTGTCCCCGCCGGCAGCTTGAGCGGAGGCTTGCCTTGTGATTGCAGAGGCCGGAAGGCGCATCACATCTGGTCTGTGAGCCTTCTGTAGCTTCCTATGGTCTGTCCCATCCTGAATAGGAAGGCAGGCCAGGGCCTGAGAGTGGCCGCACTGCCAGACTTCTGAGCCTTGAGCAGCCCACGGCGAAAGTGAGAGTCCTGTCGGAAGTGGCGTTTAGTTCTTTTCAAGAATCCCAAGTGGGGAAATGATTACCTCTGTGAAGCTCTCCTGCAGACCTGAGTGTGCGCACCCGCTGGGAATTGGGAGCCTCCGCCTGCGTCCAGGGTCCTGGTCAGATGGGCTGGAGGTCTTGCTTCCGAGGGGATTTGTCACCGGATGATCAACTGAGGGACTAGAAATGGATTGGGGACTGGATTTGCTACAAATCACCCGGGATAATTCTGAGAGGTGAACAATAGAGTGTGGAAGTATCAAGAGATGAAAACCCATGGAGTTGTGCTGTTAGAGGAAGGCAGAGTGTGTTCCGAGCTCAGATCCTGGTGTCAACATTATTAGCTGTGTGAATTTGGACCAGACATGTCACTCATTCCCTGAACAAAACTTGTTGATCCTGTCTGTAAACGGGGCTTAACGTAGTCCTCATGTGGAGCTGGAGGCAGGCACATCTGAGATGTGTCAACAGCCCTAGTGTCGTGCTTGGCAGCCCTCAAAGTGCTTGGAGTTGTGGATGGATGGTGAGTCAGCCCCACAGGCAGACCCAGCCTTGAAACAGGCGGATTGAGACCCCGCTGAGGGTCAGCATTAAAGAGGAGGAGGAGAAGAGGTGTCTGTGTGGTCAGCTGTGGAGGGGTTGGCCCCGTGTGCCAAGTTAATCTGGAATTACAATTGTGTGGCTCAGGTGCTTTGCCTCCAGCTAAAACAGCTCAGATGATGGACTGTTCTTAAGGACTCACCCAGAGCGGCCAGTGTCATTGGCGGTTTGATTTTATTTTCCTTCTAAGGTAGGCCCTCCCTGTCTGCAGAGTGGATACAAGATATGGACACAATCAAATTAGTCTCCCATTATTTAAAGTCAAAAGCAGAGGTTATTGTATTGTCAGTAGGCAGTAGTAACAAGCCCTGGACCACGTGAAAAGCAGCTTCGTTCTGGAGGGAAACAGGGCTCGGGTGGGTCCGGGGCCCTGAGTTGAGTCCTGGTTCAGCCACTTTGTAACGAGGAGATCTTGGGCAAGTGATGGCCCCTTTGGGCCTCAGTGTCCTGTCTGTGGAGATTGCCTCCCTGGCTTTGGGACAGACCATAGTGAACCCACACCGGTGAGGGAAGTGAAGTGGGAGGCGCTCGGGTGCCGGTGCTGTACCGCTGAGGGACAGGCCTGGAACTGGCTTCTTCCCATGTTGCCTGGCCTCCTGATGAGGAGTTTGGAGAGAAGCAGAAGTGGAGGAAGAGTCAGAAGGAGCAGCATCTTTGAAAAGAAGTGGTGCTGCCATAGGTGGGCCTGGGTGGGGATGTCAGCTTTCCTGGGAGAGGCTGGGCCTGGGGCCAGTATGACCGAGATGGGTGGCTGGATGGAGGGCCCAGAAGATGAGGCGAGGCCTGGCTGTGCAGCAGCAGTGCCTGGGTGGGCTGGTAGTGCCAAGCCGGAGGAGGTGTTTGGCTCATGGCCTGGCCCTGTGGCCATCTTTGGTCTGGATGCTTTCCACAGGTCCCAAGGCCCGCCTCCATTTTAAGGCCCAGTCCCAAGGCCACTCCTCCAGAACCTTCTGGCCCGAGGTCTCTCCTGTGGAGACTGAGACACGTCCCCCTTCACTCGGTGTGCTTGGCTTTTTTTTCCAACCAAAGCAGGCTCATCGCCACCTGCTCTGCCCTGGGTCACTACCTGGAAATAACAGATGCTCAGTAAGTGATTGTTAATTATACAAGAGGACAACATCCAGAAAGGAAAAATTGTGAGATTCCTTGGTCCCAAGTGACTGTCAGTCCATTTTACACACGATCTTGGATCCAATACAAGCCCTAAATTCCAGAGTCTGTCAGTCTGTGAAACCTGGCCAGCCATTTGCTGACCTGCCAGACAACAGGGGAAAAGGGATGTAAAGGAGAGTTTTAAGGAGCTGCTTACTAAGACTGACCGCTCCGATTTCCTTCCCTCACTGAGCAAACCCTGCCTAGCCCTGATGTGCAAGGCAGTGGGGCAAGAGGCCGAATCAGGGTCAGCCCTGGGTCTGTGGGCAGGACAAGAAGACAGCTCTCACACAGTGGCCAGGGTCAGGCATTCTGAGCACAACTCTTTGTCTCCAGTGACCCCAAGAGAGAGGAACTATTATCTCTGTCTTACAAATAAGTGTCAGGTTGAGGAACATGACCAAGGCCATAGCTAAAAGCAGAGGAGGGGATCAGGGAAGGCTGGGAAAGGTTGGCATTGGCATAAGCCATGCCCAGAAGGGAGGGGAGGGTATCCAGGCAGAGCAGATAGGCTGACTCTGAGGCCCCACGGGAAGCTTGGCATGGCTAAGTCTGGGTTAGGAGCAGATGAAGCTCAGGGGTCAGCAGGCAGCAGGTCATACGGGAACTTGTTGACCTTGCCAAGGCATTGGAGCTTCATGAGGGAAGTGAGGAGCCCTTACAAGATGAGGATGAGCAGGTTTGCCTTCCAGAAGGCCAGTGAGTGCTGGCCGGTGGGAGTTGCCTGGAGACAGGAAGCCCCACTCCCACGTGTCTGCTTCCATCTTCCTGGCCTTGCCCTTCCTCCTGACCTTGGCCTATGTGTTTCAGAGTGGCCTCCCCTGCCAGTGCCGGCACCCTGCACGTGCTGAGCCGCTACAGCCGCTACGCAAGCATCCTGGACCTGGACAACAGAGCCCTCCGCTGCCCCCTTTACAGAGGCACCCTGGTGCCCCGGCTGGCAGACCACCGTACTCAAATCAAGCGGGGCAGCACCTACTACCTGCACGTCCAGAGCATGCTCACCCAGCTCTGCTCCAAGGCCTTCCTCTACACCTTCTGCCACCACCTGCACCTGCCTGCCCACAACAAGGAGGTAGAGGAGCTGGTTGCCAGCCGGCAGGCCAGCTTCCTGAAGCTGAATCTGGGTCTAGTGAATGAAGATGCCAAGGTGGTCCAGTACCTGGCTGAGCTGCTGAAGCTGCACTATATGCAGGAGTCTCCCGGGACCAGCCAGCCCATGCTCAGGTTTGATTATGTCCCCAGTTTTTTGTACAAAATCTGAGGTCAGATCCTGCCACTGTGACTCGGGGCACAGGGAAGAGAAGGGTGGACATGACATTGCCAAGTCCTCGGAGCGGGTTAGACTTCCGGTGTCACAGGTGGGAAGGAAACCAAGGTGGCTCGGGCAACTTGCAAGTGGGACTTGGCCAGGAGGAGCCTGGCTCTCTGAAAGCACCCAGGACAGTAACAGCTCTCGTCTCCCTGGTAAGGCAGGACCTGGAGGGAACGCTGGCCTCCCAAGGACTGGTCGCCAGGGCAGAGGAAAGCCTCAGGGGGGTCGGGTGAGGGGCAGGAAGGCAAAGCCACGATGGGAAGAACATGTGGCCATGCTCATCCTCACTGAACACTTGAGTGGCAAAATCAAGTGAAACAACTTGTTAACTGGAATGATTTTGTGGAAAACAAGAGGGTGGAATATCCGTTGTCTCATTCAAATCCCAACTGAGTGGCCTCCTAGGGCCTGACATCCCGGGGAGGCCCTGAGCGAGGGGGAGGGAGAAGGCTCTGCCAGCGCTGCAGGGAGAGCGAGCAGCTCCCTGTCCCACCTTCACTCCTCACCTTGCACATCGCACCCTCAGGCCAGCAGAGGGAGTGGTGTCCCTGGTCCCCAGTTGTCAGTGGGAACTGCTCTTTGAGGTGGAGGGTCCATGAAGGCTCGCTGGGGTCTGGCCCAGCAGTATTTTTGGCCAGAGTGAGCCAGCACTGTTCTCACCCAAAGCAAGCCCTCGCAACCACTTCACTACCTCTCGCGGGGTCTCAGCACGGGGCAGCAGAGTTCTGTGCAGCTGGCTAGTGTGGGTGGCAGCCCAGATGGTGATTCGGGGCCGGGACTTCCTCCAGGAAAGAGGACAGCTGTCTGCGCGGCTGTCTCCCTGGACCTGCCTGCCAGGTTGCACAGGCCTGGCTTGTGGGCACTTCTCGGCAGCTCTTCTGCCCATGACTCTCCCACCTTCTTTGGAGATGTGCCCAGGTCCACCCACCACAACCTCCCTGAGCTGCTTTCAGTTCCCACTTGCTTCTTCCAGTTTATGTAGGTGGAGGGTTTCTTGCAACCTTGAGAATTTTATGCTTTTTTTTTTTTTTAAAGCTGTTTCCCCCCTAAATAGGGAGAACTCTGGTATTAGTGCTTTTTAATTTATACCCACAAAGTTGTGATAAAACCACCTTGAGCCAGTGACAAGTGGTGCTCCTGGGCGCGTGTGCGAATCTGGGGGGGCCGTGCCCATGTGCCGAGACCTGGTCTGTCTGCCACCTGTGGGGCACACCATTGGAGTCCCGGAGAGGCAGAGACCTGTGACTAAGGAAGGTTTGCGTCCATCACTCCCTCGGTCCTTCCCCGCCCGGGCCCTCTGCCCAGGATGCGGCCCGCTGGCTCCCACCAGCAGTTTCTGGTCAGAGTCCCCACTCCTGACAGGGCGGGACTTCCTCAGAAAAGAGGAAGGCCTTCTCGTGTGGCTGTCTGGATGTGATTTTGCTCCTGAGGCCGTGACTGAGCACTTTGGTGGTGAATGGTGTGCTTACACTGGTTGGTTTCCTTGTGCCTCTGGCTCTCCAGGAGCTGCCGGTGGCTTTGACGGGTGAGGTGTTGGCAGCGGGAAGGCTGCACAGGAAGCCTCTTCTCTTGGGGAGCTCCCTGTCTGTATCTCCCCTCTCCCGAGTTCCGGTGCTGCTTTGTTTCCTAACTGGGTGGAATTGCTGTCTGCTTAGGCCTCCAGGAACACGAGCTGGTGCATTGTATCTCCAGGGAAGAAAGGTCTGTAGTGTCCCAGTGACAAGATGGGAAGTGAGCACTGGCACCAGCACAGGTTTCGTTCCCGTTTCACACTGACACAGACTGGTTACCGCTGTTCTCCTGCGGAAGCTGATACAGGCAGGTGGAACTTGGCCTTCCAGAAGCCGACAGCCACGTCTGCCACAGACGTCCACTTTGGGGGGTGTTTGCCCAGAAGCTTGGCCTCAGGACAGTCCCGAAGGCCCTGAGGACTCAGGCGAGGCCAGGGCTGTCAACAGGACAGGTGCTCCGCAGTGCGGGCGAGCCCCTGGCAGCGCACTGGGGTTGGTTCTGCACGGAGAAGCGCCTTGGCCTCACTGAGCAGAGGGTGAACTCTAGGATTTAAATTTGGGTTAAAATTTAACTTTTCAGGGTGACGGTTTCAAAGGATTGCCTGATGCCCCAGGTGTTTCTTTTCAAAGGGATGAAAGTGGCACATGGGCTGGGCAGTTTGGGCAGAGGCAGTTGAGGCTGAACTGGGGCCTACCAGATGCAGCAATAAGTGGTAACGAGAGGAGCCCTATGCGACAGACTGGTCATTTCTCCAAGAATTGGGATTGATGCTGTCCTGTAGGATAGGCCAGTGTCAATGAGACATCTACAAATACTTCCCAATCAAGGACATCGGTGCCCCTCATTCATTCTTTAGTCCCCTGAAGGCAGGCACTGAAACGGGGTTTTCACTTCCTGTTGCCTGCCTCCTCCCCTTGGTCCACGCAGTGCCGGTAACAAAGCTGCCTGGGCTGCAGTCACGTAGTGACCTCCAGGAGCTGTTAGAGCGCGGCGAAGCCGTCAGGGCGCCAGCCTGAGCTGCTGCCTCCTGTGCTTCCCCAGGGACCTAGCTCCTTTAGTGGAATCTTTGAAGTCTGGAAATTGTGACTTTTCCATGGTTGACTGCAATGGCTGACGTTATACACATTACACCAGATTTGGAAATGGGCATGGTAGCTTGCCTGTCATTTACCATTTAGCTTTTAACTTTACTTCAGGTTATTATTATATTCATAGTAGACTTCAACCCCCCACAAACAACAAATCCCATTTCAAAATCCAGGGAAGGCGATAGTTTCTACCCCAAATGCCAGGCCTGTTTCGGTTCCGCCTGGAGGCCAAGAGTGGTCTTGAAGACCTTGCATTGCACTGGCCACGCATGCCCCTCCCTGGCCCGACGCTGCAGGGCAGGCCAGCTGCTGCGCCGCCATCTGCACTGGTGTAGCACTCAGAGGCATTGACTCCCCAAGCTGGCAATCAGATGTTACCTCCCATTTCAGAAGAATGTTTTGGTTCATGCTTTGAATCAAGCCAGCCAGCTTTCTGATTTTTCTCCAATACCGTTAAAATGGGAAAAAAAAAAAAAAAAATCTGGAATTGTTAGAAGAGATAAGGAAAAAGCATCAAGTTTCTGCTTCTGGCTAGGAACAAAAACGGGCTCAGCTGATGCGGCTGGAACACACCAGGTCTCCTAAGCCCTCCCTGTGAGCTCTGACCTGACATGGCCTCATTAGTAAGGTGGTCACACACATGGGAAGAGGACGCAGGAGAGGGGACGGGCACTTGCAGTGAACTCAGCTGCTGGTGGGGAGCCCTGGCTGCTGGGGCTATCCGAGGGTCTTGGAGGCGTCCCTTCGTCTCCAGCTGGGAGGAGAGAGCCCTAAAGCAAGCCTCTGAGCGGCTTAAAGCTCCCAGATGGAGGCACAGACGAGGGCACTGCGTGCACTCACCAGAGGCTGCACTGCTGTCCCCACTGCACCGGAGCAACCCCAACACACCGGACACCGGGCCCGGGTGCCTTCCAGGCGGGGTCACAGGGACCTCAGCACCGACGGCCCGGCGCTGCCGCGGGCTGCACACTGTAAGGCCGCAGTGACAAGCATTGTCTGAGATCTCGTTTGTTATTTTTGAGAAGTATTTTATTTCCGCATGTTCTGTCCACGTCTGTGAATGGGAGTCTGACCAGCACGCGAGCTACAGTGGCAAGAGTATGACCGAGACCCGGGGCACAGCCGCTCCCAGGCACGGCTGCGCCAGAGTTCCACCAGAGTAAATGCCAAACAAACAGTACGAGAAGTGTACTGTTTAAGAAATTAATTTATTTTGAGTTATTTTTTTGAAATATAAAAATTGGTTGTATTTTTTAAAGCTGTAATTCTTGTAGACATTCTGTGGTTAAAAATTTGACTGTGCTTATTAAAAATGGTCATTTATGTTTTGCACTCAGCTTTGTGAAAAATAAAGTTTCTTTGGGAAGGTGACATTGGCTTATTGATCACAGGAGGGCGTTCTCTCGCAGGACGGGGGTCCCTGGCTGACACTCCGCAGGAGGCTGCGTCCCAGGCGAAGGCCACTATGCTGGGCTGCTGCTCGGAACCCACGGCCTGGGCACCTGTGTGGGCATGTCTGAGAATTCAGAGCCAAAGCTCAGAGCAGAGGGGTCAGGCTTCCCTCTGCAGTGGTTAGGTCACGGCACCGGGGAATAAGCTACGAGCGCGGTGCTTCTCCGTTGCCGCAGTGCGCCAGAGGAAGCCAAATAACTCTGAGAGGGTAAGCAGACTCCTGGCATCGTTCCAATAGCTCTGCCCTACCTGCTGCCTCAAGGAGTGAAGGCTAATAGGGTTGCATTTTTCCAGAATAACAAACAGAGCTGAGAGAAAGGTTTAGATTTATACTCCTTACCCTGTTTCCCTGAAAACAAGACAGTGTCTTATATTCATTTTTGCTCCCAAAGATGCGCTAGGTCTTATTTTCAGGGGATGTCGTATTTTTCCATGAAGAATACGTACACATTTATTGTTAAATGAAAATAAAGGAAATTTATTACCTGTATACGGTACAGTAGTATGGTAGTTGTCAACACAAACCAGACAAACTGTGAATCCTATAGTATCAAGAATTTACTCATTTATTCAATGACAATCATGTCATCATCTTCTGGAACATCATCATAACAATCCATTTCCTGGTGAATTTCTTGTGACTCCATTTCTTTCAGAATCAGTGGACCAAATCTCTCATGTTTAGCCTAGAGGGGCCTTATTTTCGGGGGGGATGCCTTATATTTCACTCAGAAGGAAACCTGTAATTAGGTCTTATTTTCGGAGGATGTCTTATTTTTGGAGAAACACGGTAATAATTTGTCCCAGAATTACTAACAGTGGGGCTTAAGCAGATTTTGATTTGTGAAGAGAACACGAGGAAAGTCCCAAAGAAACCTTCAGAGAGCACCCAGAAGCTGGCCGGGTCCTGTGTGGGTGGTGCTTCTCTCGGGGGGACTGTGTCCTTGGTCCTGACGCGCCGCGGGGCAGGTGCAGCGGCGCTCCTCTAGAAGGTTCTAGAAGGCTCTAGAAGGCCGGCAGGCCGGGCAGAGGGAACTGAGACGCGAAGCTCTCCACCTCCTCCCGGAGGGCCCGGACGGCCCCGCGGTGCTGCTCATCCCCTGCCAGTTTCTCCTTGAACTCCTTCAGGCCGGCCTTGTCCCCAACAGCCTTCTGGATCTGCAGAGTCAGTTCTATCCCTGTGACACACAAAGGAGTCCTCTGGGACCGGGAGACCCGGAGACCCAGCCAGGGGGGTGACAGCCGTAGGGATTAATGTTCACCCAGAAATGATTCTGAATGCACCCCTCCGTGGGCAGCACAAGTTTACAGATGTTCCAGACCAGGTTTGCTAAGTGATTTCTACTGTTTCCTGTCCCCCACACCCAGCCTTGACCCAGAACACCCCTCAGTGGCTGGGTCGCAGTGTTCAGGTGTCAGACTTCCAGACAAGCATCCTTACCTTTGTGGATAAAGTGGGCTACTTTCCGGAACTCCGGTTCCAGGAGTCCTCGGGACGTCAGTGCCGGGGTCCCCAGCCGCAGCCCACTGGGCCGCAGGGCGCTTCTGTCACCTTCAACAGAAACAGGCCTGTACTGGGGCAGCACTCTCACTCGCCTCTGACCACCGTGTGTTGGAAAGGGACCCTTGGGCAAAAGAACAGGCCTGCAGTGCCCGCGTGCGGGAGGGCACTGACTCCGCGGAGAGGAGGGGCAGGCACAGTAGGAAGTCACTTCTGTGACATGGCCTTTGCTCCTCAAAGTGAGGCCAGCCTCTGGGTTTGGACTGTGTCACCCATCCTTGTTAACAGCCCACTGGAGCCAGCCTGTCTCCCAGCGACCTGACTCCCTTCCCTCCCAGCACCCCCTCGCCCTGTCCTGGCTGGAACAGGCGGGCGGCCCAGGAGAATCCCTGCTGTGCTCCCACCTGGCACAGCACATGTATCCCCCATTACCACAGCTGTAACAGCCCAGAGGTGCAGACTGTGTGTAAGAGAAGACCGAGGAGGCCCTAGCTGGTTTGGCTTAGTGGATAGAGTGTCGGTCTATGGACTCAAGGGTCCCAGGTTCGATTCCGGTCAAAGACATGTACCTTGGTTATGGGCACATTCCCAGTAGGGGATGTGCAAGAGGCAGATGAATGATGTTCCTAACTATCTCTTTCCCTTCCTCTCTGTAAAAAAATCAATAAAATATATATATTTTTTAAAAAAGAAGACCGCGGAGGATTCTCACCTGGGCAGGTGTTCTTGTTGCAAGCAATAGAACAGGCTTCTAGCACCCTCTCAGCCCGGCCACCATCTGTGCCTTTGGAACGGAGATCCACGAGGATCAAATGGTTGTCAGAACCACCTGGAAACCAAGTTGGACGTGGAAGAATGCAGATGGTGAGTCCATGCGAGTGGAGGAATTCTCCCTCCTAGGAAAAGGGCTGGGAGGGCAGTGAGCCCCACCGCGTGTCCTGGAAAGATGCTCAGGACCCGAGGGCCGGGCAGGAAGGACCGAGGGGTGCAGCAGGATGCCTGGCGATGCAGAGCGCTGAGGCAGAGGGGAGGATGCAGCCTCCTCACTGCAAAGACCCAGCCGCCGGCTGCCCGGCCAGGGCCTTGCGTGTCTGCGAGTGCCGCTTGGGGTTCCGCCTTCTCTGACCATTCCCACCGTCTCTGAGGCCAACCTTCGAGGCTCCCTCCAAGGCAGCAGGTGGCGGCCCCGTTTATGGGACAACGGTACCCGCTCCCTCTGCGGAGCACGTGCTGGGCGCCAGCACTATAGCCCGTCCTATCTGACCTCTAGTCCTGTAAGGGCGATCAGAGGGAGGGGTGCAGATGAAGATGTCGAGGCGACAAGAACATTCTACAACTGGCCCACGTGCCCGGAAGTCTTCCAAGTACAGTACCTGGGTCTTGTCACTTTCAACTCTCATTAGTGCCAAGTCACTGACCTGGGCAACAGCTGTGGCTCAAAGATGCCGACAAACCAAGTCAGCGCTTAAGCCCTGGACCCCACAGCCTCCCGCTTCCCGGCCGTGTGGCTGTGGTCAGGCAGCTCAGCGTTTGGAACCGCGGACGCCCCTTTGTAACATAAGACCAGCGACATGCAAGGCTGTGAATCATGTTTGGCCGGCGCCGGGCAGGTTGGTACCCAGATGTGCTGGCTGCCCTCCCAGTGCCCATGATCTGCTTCAGCTGCACCGTCTTCAGAGCAGAGGGAACGAGGGGTGAGGACAGGCCGGGAGCTCAGGAAGTGGGGACCCACCGGAGGCTCTGAGCAGCAGGGCTGGGGGGGTGCCTCTATCGGATGAGTTTGTCCTAAATCCCGGTGATGCCAACCAAGCCTGGCTCCCAGACCAGCACCCCCTGGGAGCGGGGTGGAGGCAGGACCCGCCCTGGGCCTGCATTAAGTGCACACCCACGTTTGAGAAACAGTGACTCAGAGAACCGTGAAGGTTCCGGTCCTGACAGACGCCGGAGCTTTCTTACCGGAAGGTGTAGAGGAGGGAGGAGAAAGCAAAGAGAGGAAGTGAAGGAAAGAGATGCTTCTCAGAGAACATGGCACCTGCCCAGCTCATGCATCACAGGCCTCGTGGGGAGCCCACTCCTCAGTCGGGGTCTGCAAAGGCAGCAGGCAGGGTGGCACCTGCATCCACAGGGCACCAGGACCCTCCTTCTTGGGCCACCTCTCCTGGCACAGACGGCAGCCAGCAAGCCCGAGAGCTGCCCTTCCTCTTGGTAGCGAAGTGTGCTTGCTGCCTGCCAGCTCCCGCGGCCGCCCTGACTGAGCCAAGGGACTGGCACGGCCCCCGAGCGAGCCCTCAGCCAAGTCCGGCTCCCGCAGGGCCTTCATCTCGGAGTTCAGGCAAAGGCGGGCCCAGCGGCGTCTGAACTCCCTGGCCTCCCGGTAGGTGGTCTGCTGCACTGTCGCCCGTGGGGGAGTGGGTCAGTCCTGCAGGCCACGCCAGGTGTTGCTGTGGGCAAGGTTCTGGTGCTGCCACCCACTGGGCGTGACCACGGTTCCTAGCCTCTCCGTGGGCTCAGGGACTCCTTCAGAAAGCCTCCCTGGCCCAGCAGGGGGCAGCTGTCCCTGTGTGAGGGGGGAGGCCACCACACTGGCCCAGCAGGGGGCAGCTGTCCCTGTGTGAGGGGGGAGGCCACCAGGGCGCCTCCTGGGGGTGCCCTGACTCAAACCCCGGTAGCCGCAGCTCAGGGCCCCACTACAGCCACACTCTGCCTGGGGGAGTCAGAAGCAGAGGGTCACAGCAGGCGGGGGTGTCACCTGAGTTTCAGTTGTACCTGTGACTATTTTGTAGCCCAGCTCCATCAGGGCCGCGGCCAGCACCCTGCAGTTGGCCACCACCTGGCGCTGGTACATGCGGAACTCCGGCGTCATGGCCTGCTTCAGCGCCACGGCCACCCCTGCGGGAGGCAGCGGTTAGGAGGCGGGACGGAGCACAGACAGGCCGAGACTCAAAAGCCTGCTCTGTCAGGCCTGTTCTTCGCTGTCACGGAAAGGGGCGGACGACACCCCCAAATGACGTCTGTTTTTGACCCTACAGTGACCTGGCCGCGCCGCTAGACCGCTCCTGGTCCAGGCAGCTGGTCTCCCGGGATGGAGATGCCACAGGAGAGCGGCTCTCAGCAAGGCGGGCTGGCGGCAGCCCTCCACGCTCCATGTGTGACAATGCTGCTGCTGAAAGCTGGGGCGGTGAGGCCAGATCAGATTCCAGGCGAGGGTGCAGGCCTGTGCCACCTGCACGTCCTGACCCATCTGGTACCTGTGTGCTTGTGGGGCACAGAAATGGAGAACACAGACCGCATGTGCTGCGTCCTGCCAGAGGCTGGGAGGCTGGGCGACGCCATCCTCTGAGGCGGAAGGAACTGCAGACGCTGAGCTGCGGGGTTAGACCTTAGTCCTGGGCTCCCCTACAACTGCTTTGTGCAAAGAAGAGAGTGAGTGACTGAGGTCGCCACAGATTTCTGAGCCGCTTGTGCAGAGAGGGAATGAGTTAGGACTGCTTGCTGGGGGTCCAGGAGCCACGGGTGCAGCCCCCAGGCCAACGGTGCTAGGATCTGACACAGGTGCCTTCCCCACAGGTCAGGGAGAGGCATGTCCTCGCTCACCCCCTCCCTCCGCCATGCCTTCTTCCAGCTGTCCGATTCCTCCCCGGTGGTTCTGAGAGAGCGCTCCACAGACTGGCCTGACCCAGCCTCCCGAGGGCGCCACGCCTGTCCCTGCCTCGGCCAGTCCCCATGCCCCGGGGCTTCCTGTTAGCATCTCCCAGACGGGGACTTTCCTCTCGTGTCTCCCCAGCGTGGAAGTCCTGGCAGACTTTGGTGGGCGGGTGAGGGGGAAGCAGAAGTGGGACTGACCAGCGGGGCTGCTATGGGTGAAGGGACACGGCCGAGGGCTCGGGGTCGGGTTCTTGAGGTCCTACCGGCAATGGCGTGGTTGTGGGGCCCGCCCTGCAGCCCTGGGAACACGGCGGAGTTGATGAGCGGCTCCAGGTTGTACAGGATCTCTTTGCCGGTTTTGGGGTCCGTGCTGCGCACTCCTGGATGAAGAAAGGTCAGGATGGAACAACAGACGGGCTGGCTTCTCCGCCTGGACTGACCCGGACTGCGGAGCCGTGGGCGCTACGGGAGGTGAGACCTGCATGACATGCTGCGGGCAGAGAGGGCGCCGGCTGCCAGGGGGCACCCCCCTTTCACAGACGGAACGGAATGATGAACATTTCCCTCAGAGACCGTCACAAAGAATACGCCTGGGGCACAGCTCCTCAGAGAAGTGCCGGGATGGCCACTCTGAGGAGACTCAGGCGGCTAGAGACGGGACTGGGCTCCTTTTGGAGAAGAGTTAACAATCAGGACCAGCCAAAACCGGTTTGGCTCAGTGGTAGAGCGTCGGTCTGCGGACTGAAAGGTCCCGGGTTCCATTCCGGTCAGGGGCATGTATGTTGGTTGCGGGCACATCCCCAGTACGGAGTGTGCAAGAGGCAGCTGGTCGATGTTTCTCTCTCATCGACGTTTCTAGCTCTCTGTCTCTCTCCCTTCCTCTCTGTAAAAATCAATAAAATATATTTAAAAAAAAAAAAATCAGGACCATAACACCGATGTGTCCAGAGCTTCTTGTGAGCCAGGCAACCAGAGCCGCCGGCACAACTAGGGAATGGCTCTCAGCACTTCCCCAACAGGAAGCCACGCATCCTCACCGCAGCGGCCATGGCAGGCGCTGTGGTCCTGCCCCGAGCTGAGGGGGGAGGCAGAGGCTCACCGCTGGCCCCAGGCAGGGCCAGGACTCACTCCAGCTGGCTGAGCTGACAGACGGGCAGCGGGGAAGGCAGACATCTCCCGGGCGGGAGGGGGGCTACCTGCCCGGACACCCAGCGCACGGAAAGGACTGCAGGTGCAGAGGTGCCCACCGCACACAGTGCGCCGGGCGGGGCCAGGGAGGAGCTGCTGACGGCGTTAGAGACCCCGTCTCTCTGTGGACGCCAGGCCCCTGCACAGGCCTACACGGCTCTCTCACAGGTGGGAACCCCAAAATATGGGGCACCCACATACATGTGGGCTGGAAGCATCCCACTGCTGGAAAGAGAAGTTCTACTGACATGACAAGCGGGCACTATGACTGGCACTTTTTTCTTCTCTAGAAAAAACATGGCGATTCACCAAAACAACTGTGCCGGCGGCCCTGGTTGCCTTGGTCAGCCACGCAGCCCTTTCCCCTCGGCACCTGCCGCACGAAGGGAGGCCGCCCAGCACGATGCCACCTCCCTTCCCGGGTCCGACAGCTGCGCTGAGGCTTCTCTCCAGATCCCTGCAGCCTGCCCTTACCCTCAGCAGCTCTCAGATCCCAGACCTCTCAGATCCCGTGCCCTTACCCTCAGCAGCTCTCAGATCCCAGACCTCTCAGATCCCAGTGCCCTTACCCTCAGCAGCTCTCAGATCCCAGACCTCTCAGATCCCAGTGCCCTTACCCCCAGCAGCTCTCAGATCCCAGTGTCCCCAGCCCCACAATGGCTGTGCACACCCAGAGGGCAGGAACCTGGCCCGCCCGCACGGCTGCCGCCCAGGACACACCTCGCCGGTAGAAGATCATGCCGGCGCGGCAGCCTCGCAGGGTCTTGTGGGTGGTGGTGGACACCACGTGGCAGTGTTCGAAGGGGGAGGACACCACGCCAGCCGCCACCAGCCCGCTGATGTGCGCCATGTCGGCCATGAGGTACGCCCCGTTGTCATCGGCAATCTTGCGCAAGCGCGCGTAGTCCAGGTTCCGGGAGTAGCAGCTGGTTCCTAAGGCGGCAGAAGCGACCCGTTGTCGGAGATGCCGCAGCCAGCTGGGCCCGGCAGCAAGCGGAGAGCCTGGAACTTCTCCTCCAATCGGAGATCAGAGATGAAGGACGCTCTCAAAAAACATCTGTGTCCAGGCAGCCACTCTGATCTCTGCCTCTTCGATGCCCTGGGTGGGGACAGCCCCCCCTAGGATGCCACCCCCGTTACTAAGGATTAACGTTCCCAGATGCTTCTCTGGGAACAGCCGCGGACCTATCCACAGGCTAATGTGGCAAAGTGGTCTCCGGTCCTGAGAGAAGGACACACGTAGACCGGGAGCTCAGCCAGCCAAGGCGGAGACCAGCGTGAGCCCGGCGGGGAGGAGCAGCGCCCCTCTCTGCTGGCCAGAGCCCGGGACCGGGCCCACCACTGCGTCCCGCCGCCATCACCTGCGATGATGAGCTTCGGATGGAAGAGGCGGGCATTCTCCTCCAGCTGCTCGTAGTTGATGTAGCCAGTGTCCGGGTGCACCTGTGGGAAGCACGGACACCAAGCTCAGGGGCCCGAGCCCCGCCCCGGGGACTTGCACTGGCCACCAAGGGCCAGGCGGCTCCTTCCACCGCCCAAAGCTGTCTGCTCCTCTCCGCCACGGAGGCAGGAAGATGCCCCAGGCCGGGACCTGAGGGTGAGGTGGGGGACCCCTCATTTGGCACGCCCCTGTGGTGCAGGCACCCAAGCAGCACTCAGACCCACGAAGGCCTGAGGGGTTCGGGGGGGCTCACTGTCGGGTTCTCCTGGGATGAGGAGGAACTAGAAAGCCCCTGCAGAGAACAGGAGCGAGGGCAGCAGGCAGCACACAGGTGCCCGCCGGCAGCTCCTTCAGGGCCAGCCCAGGGAGGCCACAGAGACGAAGTCGTGGGATCAGGAACCTGAGAGCGGACTTCCCTCACCGCTTGTATACCTAGGACCTGGCAAACCCAACTCAGAAGCAAGCTACTGGAACTAGTAACTGCATTAGCGAGGTCACTGGATGTAGGATCAAAAGCCAATTAAAAAATCAATTATATTCATATCCATGAGCAGCAAAAATCAGAAAATGAAATTTTAACATGTCATTCATTAGTTTCAAAAGCCATAAAATAGCTAACAAAAGATGTGCAAGACCGCTATCCAGAGCATTGAGAGAAATGTAAAAGCGCTCACAGGTGACAGAATGCAGGCTGTGCGCGGGGAGGGACAGCATGGCAACAGAGCGGGCAGGGAGCCGGCTGGGACCGGGCGCGGGGCTGCAGGGCGGCGAGGACTCCAACATGTCGGCAGGGTGCCTGCCGCAGCCACCACGGGCCTCCAGACACCAACGCAGTCCCGATGGAGTGCAGATAGTAGGACGTTTCTCAGTTCAATTTACTGGCCTTACGTTAAAGCATCTACGCTAAGGGGAAGTAAAAATAATCGCAGGGGCCAGTGTGCCATCCCATGCACCAGGAGGTCACGGTTTGATTCCCGGTCGGGGCACACGCCCAGGTTGCGGGCTCGATCCCCAGTGTGAGGCATGCAGGCGGCAGCCAACCCACATTTCTTTCTCTTGGATGTTTTTATCTCTCTCTGAAATCAATAAAAACTTATTTAAAAAAAAAAATCTCAGGGGGTTACTATAGGAAAGTCTTAAGGGTGTGGGGGACATGGGAGCCCTCGGGGAAGAGGTGGAGAGAAAGTTCTCGCATGGAAGCCCCACCCCATGGAGGGAAGGATTTGGAGTTAGGTGGTCATCCTTTCCAAATTAAAAAAATGCTTTCAGTTCAACACAAGCACAGATGTGCGTGTACGCGTTCTGGTCTGGAAAGCAGGTGAACTTGTGGTTTTGTTTTGTTTTAAGAATGTAGCTGAATCTTTCTTAGTCACCTAAACTCAGCAAAGAAACTGTTAACTGGAAAATCAATGGCCGATCCACATTAAAAAAAATGGACATCATTCTAAAAACTTTTAGAGGACATAATTACCCCCCCCCCAAAAAAAAAAAAATCAGTTGCTACTCTTTCCCTGCACTTTTTGCTTTTGAAACTTGTGAGATATTTTTTAAAGTTTTTTTTTTTTTTAATTTAAAAAATTCGACAGTAACACAGCTCCTGGAAGAATTCACAGGCATGTGACCAACTGCCCTGCAGCCAGAGCAGAGTGGAGGCCTCGGACAGGAGGGAAGGAGCCCCTCCTGGCACAGGCCCCGCGGGAAGGAGGTGCCTTAGTCACAGGGGCAGAGCGACAGCAGGTACGTGCTGTTCCTCCACAGGGATGGACTGCCTGGCCCGGGGTGGGCGGTGCCTGGTGTGACAAGTCCCCTGGGGGCAGTGCTGAGAGGCTGGGGGAGAGCGGCTGCTGCTGAAGGCCAATCAGGTTTGTGTCCTCCTGCTTGACCACCAAGGCCGGTGCCCAATCAATGAGCGTACACATAAGTGAAATAACAAATCGATGCCTCCCTCCTCTTTCTCTTGCCCCTCAAAATCAATGGGGGGGGAAAAAGCTTATGTGCAATTAATAGAACTGAGACAAAGGCTAATAAAACAGCAAACAGCCCTAGCCTGTGGATAGAGCGTTGGCCAGCAGACCAAAGGTTCGCAGGTTCAATTCCAGTCAAGGGCATGCATGTACCTTGGCTGCAGGCTCCTCCCTGACCCAGGCCCTGGTTAGGGCACGTGAAGGAGGCAGCCAATCGATGTGTCTCTAACATCGTTATTTATGTCTTTCTCTCTCTAATACTCTCCCTAAAAATCAATGGGAAAATATTCTCAGATAAAACACACAACAAAGCAAAACAGCAAACAACCAAGGACATGCAACATGCTAAAAAAAAACACCTCCGGAACCCCCACTGGGGATCCAGCCCCCAACCGGGCATGTGCCTTGACCAGTTCATAGGTCAATGCTCACCTGAGCCACACTGGCCACAGCTCTTTCTTTTTTTCTTAAGTATGTTTTGTTGTTGTTAGTCCTCACCAGAGGATATTTTTTTTCCATTGCTTTTCAGAGAGAGTAGGAGGGAGGGAGGGAGGGAGAAACATTATAGCGAGGTGAGAGAGACACACTGCATGGGTGGGGTTTGAACCCAAAACCCAGGTACCTGCCCTTGACCGGGAATCAAGGAAGAAGCAGGTGCATAAGGGTGTACCGTGAGCAGGTGTGCACGCCACCTCTGTACCACTCTCTCTGCATCTTCACGGCGCACTGCCTGCACCCCCAGGAAGCCATGGGTCTCACACACACTTTTCTCTATTGATTGGGGGGGAGGGGGGAACACATGGTCTGTTGTCCACCCATTCAGGCACCATTGGTCGCCTCCTGCATGTGCCCTGAGTGGGGCTGGAGCCCTCATCATAGCAGGATGATGCTCTAACCAACTGAACTACCCGGCCAGGGACTTACATACTTTTTATTTTTTTTATTTTTTTTTTAACCACACTGCTTATGATGACAAGGGCCCCACATAAATATGTGCCGGCCCCGCAATGGGCACAGGGCCTGGCTAAGGAGGCTGGCGAGGTGCTGATGGGGCTGCAGGCTGCGGCGGCAGCTCCGGCTGCAGCTGCTGTCACTAAGGGTCCAGCTGGGGGACTGGTTGTTGGGAGGTGTCACTGCCCTCGCTCTGGAGCAGCTGGCAGCCCTGCTGTGGCTGGAACCCCTACGCAGTTGCCTCCCCAACCGTCCCTGTGCCGCAGCTCAGCCCCTCGGGGTTCCACCCCCACCGCCCAGCCTGCCCTGTGTGCCCGAGGAGACCCAGGGCAGGGACATGACCAATGGTGAACGTGGGGCTTGCTTAGTGCCAGGAGAACAAAGCTCTTTCCTATGGGGCTTTCTGAGGAGGCAGGCTATGGGGCAGTGGAGAGAGGCACTCTTACCTTATAGGGCATGGATTCAAAGAAGATGGACGTGGCAGAGATTTTCTTCTTGTCTGTCATGAACCCGTGGGTCAGGTGGCCTCCGTCAGGCAGGTCCAGGCCCATGATGCGCCCATGGGGTTCCACCAGGGCGGTGTATACCGCGAAGTTGGCAGGGGAGCCTGGAGCGGGCAGACCAGAGGGCGTACAATTGCTCCTGCCCGTGCGGCACCTGGCAGGACCCCCAGCTCGGCTACCGGACCAGCCACCGGAAGGGGCCAGAGCAGACTTGGCCACCATGTGGAAGAGAGAACTGCTCCGTCTCTGACTCCATCAGGTTAAATCTGTGCAGCTCCCATGGCTGTGAGGCTAACGGCCTGCTCCCGACATGCCAGTCACCGGAGGAGTCTGCGGGGCCTCAACTCTGCTTTCTTAAGATGGGTTTGAGATTAGGGCCCATCTTCTCCATCAACAAATCTTCCCTTCCTCCAAACTCTGAGTTTTGGCCTTTCAAAGTGGGGGCACGTGGACTTTGGACGGGAAACAATGATGCATTCCTCAAGCCCTCAGAGGTTCCCCACACCAATCCCTTTGGGAGGGAGGGGAAGGTCAGACAGTGCACTACCCTTGAGGGGCAAGGACAGCGGAGCCAAGGCCGTGGAGAAAGACAACCTGACAGGAGGGCTTTTTCTAACTCCGGTGGATGGGCAGGCCTTTGCTCAGCTCCTCTCCGTGAGCCTGGCAGGTAGTTACCCGAGTAGGGCTGGACGTTGACCCCCCAGCACTGGGGGTCCAGACCATAGGCCTGCAGCGCTCGCTTCTGACAGAGGGTCTCCAGCTCATCGACGAACTCGGTCCCGCCGTAGTACCTGCGAGAGGAGCGGATCAGGCCTCTGCGGAGCCAGAAGACTGCGCGCTGGACGGACAGGAGTGGAGCCCGGGTGAAGCCACGGGGTCGCCTTCCCCAGCGCCCCGCTCTGACTCCGAGTCAGTGTCTCCTCTCCACGAGGAAGCGGACGTGAGCCATAGGGCCAGCCTGGCATTGGCCTTGTGCTGAGCGAAACAAGCCCGTTCCGGCTGCGTGCCCCTTACGTAGGAACCAAGAACAGTCACACTCGGAGAGACAGAACGTGCAATGGTGGTTGACGGGGGGATAGGTGGAGGGAGAGGTAGAGAGCTTTTGAATTTCTAATAAAATTTTACTTCTCATTTAATAACAACATATCAAAATTTCTCATATATTGCCGAAACCAGTTTGGCTCAGTGGATAGAGCGTCAGCCTGCTGACTGAAGGGTCCCGGTCAAGGGCATGTACCTTGGTTGCGGGCACATCCCCAGTGGGGGGTGTGTAAGAGGCAGCTGATCGATGATTCTCTCTCATCGACGTTTCTAACTCTCTATACCTCTCTTCCTCTCTGTTATATGAATAAAATATATTTTTTTAAAATTCTCATATATTTATGTTTTTATTGGTATACATAATAATAAACATGATAACTCAATCCAGAAGAAATTTTTAATACTAAGGCCTGTGGTCACAAAAAGCTTAGAAATTTTTGAAATTATTTATGTTTACATTTTTTTAGTTATAGTAAAAGTCACGTAACATAAAATTTACCATCGTAACCATTTTTTTAAAAAAATGTTTTTATTGATTTTTAGAAAGAAGAGGGAGAGGGAGTGAGAGACAAAGCGATCAGTTGCCTCCTGCATGCTCCCCCACAGGGACTGAGCCAGCACCATGGGCCTGTGCCTCCACCGGAATTAAACAATGACCTTTTGGTTCATGGGACCATACTCAACCAACCGAGCCATACCACCTGACCATTTGGAAGTACATGGTGTAGTAGTGTTCAGTGCCGATAAGTACTCACACTGTTATACAGCAGATCTCTAGAACTTTTTCATTTTGCAAAACTGAAACTCTACACCCACTGAACAACTCCCCATTTCTCCCTCCCCGAGCTCCTAGGAACCACTATCTACTTTCCATTTCTATTACTTTGACTATTCTAGGGACCTCGTATAAATGGAATCATATAGTATTTGTCTTTTTGTGACCAGTTCATTTCATGTAGCATAATATCCTCAAGGTTCATCCTTGCAGCATGTGGTAGTATTTTTTTCTTTTTCTTTTTCTTTTCTTTTTAAAAAAATATATTTTATTGATTTTTTTTTTTTTTTGCAGAAAGAAAGAGAGAGGGATAGAGAGTTAGAAACATTGATGAGAGAGAAACATCGATCAGCTGCCTCCTGCACACCTCCCACTGGGGATGTGCCGCAACCAAGGTACATGCCCTTGACTGGAATCGAACCTGGGACCTTTCAGTCCACAGGCCAACACTCTATCCACTGAGCCAAAAACGGTTTTGACTCCTTCTTTTTCTTATTGTATGTACTAGAGGCCCGGTACATGAAATTCATGTATGGGAGAGGGGATGTCCTTCAACCTGGCCTGCACCCTCTCTCAATCCAGGAGCTGCAGGATTGAGCCTAAACCGGCAGTCAGAAATACCTCTAGCAACCCGGGACCGCTGGCTCCTAACTGCTTGCCTGCCTGCCTGATGCCCCTAACTGCTTGCTTGCTTGCCTGGTTGCCCCTAACTGCTTGCCTGCCTGCCTGATCACCTCTAACTGCCTCTGCCTCGGCCCCTGTCACCAAGGCTTAGTCCAGAAGGACATCTGGAAGGTCGTTCAGCTGTCCGGTCTAATTAGCATATAATACTTTTATTATTATAGATAGACCACCTTTGCTTATCCACCTGTCCATCAATGGACACTTGGGTTGTTCCCATATGTTGATTACTGTGACCAATGCTGTTATGAACATGGTATACAAATATCTGTTTCATTCCCTGATTTCTTTTTTATATATTTTATTGATTTTTCACAGAGAGGAAGAGAGAGGGATAGAGAGTTAGAAACATCAATGAGTTGCGTCTTGCACACCCCCTTCTGGGGATGTACCCACAACCAAGGTACATGCCCTTGATAAGATTTGAACCTGGGACCTTTCAGTCCGCAGGCTGACACTCTATCCACTGAGCCAAACTGGTTTCAGCTGATTCCCTGATTTCAAATCTATTGGAATATATACCCAGAAGTGGAATTACTGTATCATCTATAAGAGAAACATGCAAATTAACCATCACTCTGTTATGCCAACCCATGCCCACCAGCCAATCAGGAGTAAGTATGCAAATTAACTAAACAAATATGACAGCAGCCACTGAGCTGGAGCCAGCTGGAGGCTTGGGTTGCCCCCGGTGATGGAGAAAGCCAAGCTTCCCGCCTGTGCTGGTCCTGGCCTCTGCTCAAGGCTATGAAGTTTCAATTATAGGAGATAAATAAATCCCAAGAAAAATGGCAGCGGTCACAGAACTGGAGCAAGCAGGAGGCTTGAGTTTCCCCTGGCAATGGAGGAAGCCAAGCTTCCTGGCCAGCCCTGGCCTCTGTTTCAATTATAGAAGATAAATAAATCCTAGATACTTGCTTTCAGCCAGCCCTAGCCTCTGCTCAAGGAGGTGCTGAAAATTAAAATAAAAAAAAGAAAAAGAAAAAAGGAGTGGCTGGGACCTTGGGTCGCTGGGGGCTGATCATGCCAAGATGGAATGGCAGGGGCTGTTGGGGGTGAGCAGAACAGCAGGGGGGTCAGTTGGGGGTGATCAGTGGGGGTCAGTTGGAGGTGATCAGACCAGCAGGGAGGGGGTAGTTGAGGGTGAGCAGGCCAGTGGGGAAGGTGGGGGTGAACAGGCCAGCAGGGGGGGCAGTTGGAGGTGATCAGGCTGGCGGGGAGGTATTTGGGGGCAAGTAGGCCGGTGGCGGGGAGGCAGCTGGGGGTGAGCAGGCCAGCAGACAGAATGGGTAGGGGTGATCAGGCAGGCAGGCAGGTGAGCAGCTAGAGCCAGCAATCCCAGACTGTGAGAGGGATATCCAACTGCCAGTTTAGGACCGATCCCTGTAAACCGGCAGTCTGACATCCTTTGAGGGGTCCCAGATTGGAGAGGGTGCAGGCCGAGCTTAGGAACACCTTCCACCCCATGCACGAATTTCGTGTACTGGGCCACTAGTATAATTATGTTTTTCATTTTTTGAGGAACCTGCATACTGTTTTCCACAGTGGCTGCACATTTTACATCCCTACCCCAGGGGACAAGGCCTACTCCTCTATAGTCTCACCAATGCTCGTTTTGTGTTTGTGTGTGTCTACAGTAGCCATCCTAATGGGAGTGAGGGAACAGCTCATTGGGGTTCTGACCGGAATGTCCCTGATGTTCAGTGATGTTGGCACCTGGTTCATGTGCTTGCTGGCAGGAGTTACAGTTTAATGGGTACAGAGTTTTGTTTATACAAAATGAAAAAGTTCTGGAGATGATGGTGGCGATGGTTGTACCATATTGTGAATGAGCTTAATGCCACTGAACTGCACACTTAAAAAGGAAAATTTTCTATTATGTATATTTTACCACAAAAAGGAAAAAAGGGCGACTGAGGGGTTTTTACTCACAATAAGGCAGGTTAGTAGGGAATTAGGGAAGTTCCTTGCCACGTGGGCTGGGGAAACAGAGAGCTAACGAACTGGCCAGCAATCCTCAGCAGACACAGAGCTGAGGATTGCTGGTGAGAGCAACAGCAAACCTGGTGTAGACTTGCCCCCAGGTAGCCGTTCCTCCTGGCATATTGCTGGTCCTGCAGCTTAAACCCCTTGCCTTGGGGCTGACCAATTAGTGGAGACCGTGACCCTGAAAGTGGTTAATTCCTCCCCTAAATGCCCAGCCATAAACCCTCAGGAGGGACCCAGCTGGCACTCTCCCTCCCAGGAGCGCCCCTGCCTTCCCTCCCCTCGGGTGGGTGCCCCTGCTCTCCACGGGACCCACAAGACTTGCAGCCAGGGAGCAATGGGCAGCGGCAGCTCGTCCCGACTCACCCTCCGATGTGATCTGTCTCCCTGGCCCCTTTTCTCCAACTCCTTAGTGAACGGAGCAGGTCTCCTCCCTCTCCGCCTCCCGGCTCTCCTGTCTCACTGCCCAGCTTCAGTCAGCGTCCCGCAAAGTCACCTGGACTCACGGGTGAATTCTTCCCTGCACCACGTCAACCACACACCGCCTGGGCCCCTTTCCGGTAACAACACTTCTGATGTCAAATGTGAGGGGGTTTTCTCACACCATCAGTTCTATAATTCAATTCAGCTGTGACCACCAGCTGTGCAGCCCCAGCCCCAAGGCTCAGGCTCAGTCCCCAGGCCGGCCCACTTCAGAGGCTTGTCCTCAGGCTGCTTACTTCTTTCTGACAAACTCTGGATTACTATACCCTCTCTCACGTTCAGTAACTCACCAGAGAGACCCACGGGACGCAGGACAACACTTTACTGACTCACTGGCCAGACGCGTGGGCAGGTGTGGGGAAAGGGTTCGGCTCCGGGCCTCTCAGGATGCCCCGCCCAGCACCTCCACCGCTCACCAACTGGGCAGCCCTCCCCTCACCGGGCTGGGTTTGCACAGGCTTCCCTGCGAGGTGACCAATCCAATCACTGGCCATCGGTGGTGACCGCGGCTTCAGCCCTCAGCACGCCACCAGCCCACCCTGAAGCCCTCTAGAGGCCCAGCCAGGTCACCTCTTAACACAAACGCAGGTGTGTTCATTATGAATAAGACATTCCTATCAGATTCCGAGTTTTAGGAGCTCAGGTGCCGGAAACCAGGGACAAAGACCAGATATTTCTTATCATGCCCCCATTGGAAAGCATCTAGATCCACCCAGCTCTACTACCTGTGTGCGAACTTGAAAAGTCACCAAATCTTAGTGAGTCTTCACTCTCCCGTCCTCACAGTATGGAGCACGGCCCCCCTTTCCCTACAGGGCCGCCCCCTGTCCCTGCGGGGCCGCCCCCTGTCCCTGCAGGCCTGCCGTGAGGCTCAAAGGAGACAGTGGTTTTGAAAACACCCACTGACTCCTCGAGTGCCACGCAAACGTGAGTCATTCACGCAGAGGAACACAGCCCTCGCTGTCTGGCCGGTCTGCAGAGAGCGCAGAGCACCTCAGGGGGGCCTGCCAGGTCAACTCCCAGGGTGACCCTGCTTCTTCTGTGTCCTTCCGGACAAAATACAAATTTGCACAACCATACGTCGATTCTGTAATCACCACTTTGTCGGCGATGACTGTAAAAGTTTCTCCGGTTCTCCGGTGAGGGAGGTGACCCAGATCACCGCCCACGTAAAGCCAACATTCCTAACGCAGCAACGCGTCTGTGCAAAGGTCAGTGTCCACTCCTGAAACCGCTCTGACTGCTCACACGCAGCAACCCCTCCCAGAGGCTCCCCTCCGCTCAGCAGCTCCGCACCCTGAGGGCCTGGTGGCTCGGCAGGAAAGCCCACGGGAGCCGTCAGTGACCTGGCGTGGCGGCTCTGGAACACCAGCGCTCACGGGCCCGGCGTGAAGGTGTGTGGGACCTCGGCCTGGACGGGAGCCCGGGGGCCGCACTCTGCAGACCCGCGCTGCGCCCGCCTGCCGGATCAGCGCTCAGCAGCATCCACATACCTCTGGCCGGGGTACCCCTCCGAGTACTTGTTATTTAAGCAGGAGCCCAGGGCCTCCAAAACGGCGCGGCTGGCGAAATTCTCCGAGGCGATGAGCTCCAGTCCAACCCGCTGCCGCTGACTCTCCTTCTTAATGATGTTGTAAACCTGAAGAGGAGAAAACAGACATAAACACTGGGACCTCTAAGCTCAGCGTTCTGCTCTGATCAAAGCAATGGCCGAGGAAAGAGAAGAGCCATGTTACACAGCCACATTTTGCCCTCAGAGGTTGACCATAATCCAAAAAACCAAACTCAGAATCTAGTGAAGATAAACATCTCACCTAATTTTTAGTTTTACATTTCACCTCGTTTTCCCCTCCCTGATTCCTTGCTTCTCTTTCTTAAGATAAGCTTCCTTAAAAGACGGTTAGGCCAGGCTGGTGTGGCTCAGTGGTTGAGCATTGACCTATGAACCAAGAGGTCACAGTTTAATTCCCAGTCAGGATACATGCCTGGGTTGTGGGCTCCATCCCCAGTAGGGGGCGTGCAGGAGGCAGCCGATCCATGATTCTCACTCATCATTGATGTTCCTGTCTCTCTCTCCCTCTCCTTTCCTCTCTGAAATCAATAAAAACATATTTTTTAAAAATGCATTAATAGCTGAAACTGGTTTGGCTCAATGGATAGAGCGTCGCTTGGGGACTGAAAGGTCCTGGGTTCGATTCCGGTCAAGGGCATGTACCTTGGTTGCGGGCACATCCCCAGTAGGGGGTGTGCAAGAGGCAGCTGATCGATGACTCTCTCTCATCGATGTTTCTAACTATCTCTCTCCCTTCCTCTCTGTACAAAATCAATAAAATATATTTTAAAAAATGCATTAATAAAAGATGCTTCTTGGTGTCTGAATGCACTCCTCTGAACTGTAAGAAAAGGGTCAAATCTCAGTGGCTCTCCCGTCCCTCCCGAGCACCCGGCACAGCACCCTGCACTTTGTAACCTTGCCCACAAGGGCTTCAGCTCTTTGCCAGCGGCTGCCTGTGAGTCTGGCATCTTACACTAACTGCAAGGCTGCTCTGAACGAAGGGCACTTAGGACTAGAACTAGAGAGGAAACAGGAGACTGGGGTTTAAGGACCCCCTCGAAGACCCCACCGCCTCACCTCAATGTCGTTGTCTTTCAGGGGCTGTGCCAGCATTTTCTCGTGCGAGGACCACAGGTCAGCATTCTCGGGAGCCTTGCTCACCGCAGTCGCCATTGCACTGGTTCAAAGTCGCCTAAAATAGAAGAACTTCCAATGTTAATTTTAGTCAAAGCTCAATGCAACCTGTTAGTTCTCTGAGTTGCTAAAGTATCGACACTATTTTTTAGCCCCTCCCTTCAACTGCTTGGCAAATATGAGACCATTCTATTGCAACACCACCATGCAGGACTTCCGGTCCGCTCTGAACTGCGATGTCAGCTTGTTATCCAGTCGGTGATGAGCACCACCCCGCTCCCTGGGAGGCCTGACCCTGCGGACAGAGCCCCAGGCCTGTTCTCCTAACCTCTCCTGCTGGGCTCTCCCCAGCTACACAACCTCCTGGGAGGCAAGGGCTGGGTGTTACTTTTATTTTTTTAAATCTCCCACAGAATTCAGTGCGGCCACACATGAAGTAATATTTGCCTGAACAACAAATTACTGATTTAAGTGGTAATGTTTTCCATTTTTCAAGCAATGAAAACGAGGCTCAGAGAAGGAAAGCATCTTAGGCTGTGGCTGCACAGCAAGTTGGCCATGAAGGTCGGACTCGAAACCCAAAATCGTACGCTCTCTTTACCACAGGATTCCTGTAGAAACTGCAAGTTAAAGCATGCACTGGCTTAACTACAAACTGCCCTGTAAGAATTATAGATAGGGAAAAAAAAAACACAAAACCGTAGATCAATATTTTTCATCAGAAAGTTGTATCCCATCAAAACGCTGGGAAATTTACGTTTCTACAAGGAACGAGATTTTGTGACCTGTGGCATCTCCCCTGGCGCGAAAGTTTATTTTTTATTATTTTTTTATTTTTAAATATATATTTTATTGATTTTGTACAGAGAGGAAGGGAGAGAGATAGAGAGATAGAAACATCGATGAGAGAGAGTCATCAACCAGCTGCCTCTTGCACACCCCCTACTGGGGATATGCCCGCAACCAAGGCACATGCCCTTGACCGGAATCGAACCCGGGACCTTTCAGTCCCCAAGCCGATGCTCTATCCATTGAGCCAAACCGGTCTCGGCCTGGCGCGAAAGTTTAAAGTTCCCAGGAACCAATCCCCCTAACCAAGCCGCAGCGTTTCCGTAGCGCTCCAGTAACTTGGAAAGCTCTCATCCACTGGCCAGTGTGGCTCAGTGGCAGCGCTCAGCCCATGCACTGAAGAGTCTCGGGTTCGATCTCCATCAAGGGCACACCCCTCGACTGCAGGTGGATCGCAGGCCCAATCCGGGTGCTTTTGGGAGGCAACCAATCCATGCGTGTCTTTCTCACATCCGATGTTTCTCTCTCTCCCCCTTCACTCCCTTCCACCCTCTTTAAAAATCAATGGAAAAAATATCTCGGGCAAGGCTTAACAACAACAATAAAATAAAAATAAAATAAAACAATTCACCGATAACTGTTTACTCAGGCCTCTCTGTGCCGCCGTGGCATTGCTACTGGGAACACACTGTGAGCACAGCAGACTGGGCCTGCCATCAAGGGCCTTCCCTGGTACGGAAGGTGAGTAGCAAACTGAACAAGAGTACTAAATGCAGACGGATAAAATGAGAGCGCCACCAAGGACAAGAGATGGGTGCTGGGGCGAGCGGGGCTCACTGTGGACGCGGAGGCAGGGCCTATCCTAGGAGAGGGCGTCTAGATTAAGAAATATCCCAGTCACAAGGAGAGAGCCCACCCCCAAGAGTACAGAGGTAATACATATATATATTGGCCTCGGCTCCGACCCCGTGAGTTGCTAAGTGAAAAGAGCTAGGAGTCTCAGTTGTTCTAGTTGGGTGACTCTGGGTGGGCCCCTGGTTGGCTCCTGGCTGGGGCATTGGTCAACAGAAAGACCAGCCAGGATCAGAGCTTGGGATTTTCAGCCCTGCCACCACTTCTCCGGAGAGGAGTTAATCTTAATCCTGCCTACATGAGGGAGCCTGCATATATTCAGAGCTGGCAGGTCGGTGGACACATCCACACTGGGAAATGATGCACCCTAACTCCACAGGGCACAGAAGCTCCTGTGCTCTGGACCCTGCCAGACCTCACCCTCTGTATGTCATCTCGCTGTTCATCGGTATTCTTTATCATTTCTCTGAAAAAACTGGTAGCCTGGCTGGACTGGCTCAGTGGTTGAATGTCAATCTACGAACCAGGAGATCATGGTACACTTTCTGGTCAGGGCATATGCCCAGGTTGTGGGCTCCATCCCCAGTGTGGGGTCTGCAGAAGGCAGCCAACCAATGATTCTCATCATTAATGATTCTCTCATTAATGTTTCTCTCTCTCTTCCTTCCTCTCTGAAATCAGTAAAATTATATTTAAAAAACTGATAAACGGGGAGAAACCAAGATGGCGGCATAGGTAAACACCTAAACTGCTGCCTCGCACAATTATTTCAAAACTACAACTAAAAGACAAAATGGACATCATCCAGAACCACAGGAAGGCTGGCTGAGTGGAAATTCTACAACTAGAAGGAAAGAGAAAAGCACACTGAGACTCAGAGGACCTGCGGAAAGCAGAGACATGAAGGCATTAGCACAGAGAGGGCTGGCAACTGAGTATGCAGCTGGCTTTCCCAATCGAGAGGGAGACAAAAGCTCCCGACTGCTCTGAACTCCAGTTCCGTGCGAGACTCTGGGGACCCAAACTCATTTGGGGGGAAACTGAACTGTCTGGCAGCAGGCGAAACTCAAGGGCAGCTTTCTCTCAGAGGTGCTTACGGAGATTACCATGGGACACTGAGACCCAGGGGCCTCTTAGGGCAGAACTGATGGGAAACCTTTGCTGTCTACTCTGCCCTGAGATTCCACCCCATCCACCCTGAGCACAGAGGCTTTTGCAAGTCTTACCTCATAAGGGTGTCTCCAGCACAGAAATTCTCCCAGTGTAGACACAACTGATCCGCACAGCCAATTGGCCTGGATTCCTCCTAGTGATACCAACAGTAATCAAGGCTTAACTACAACAAGACTGTGCACACAGCCCATAAAGGGTGCACCAAGAGTGTCCACCTCAGGTAACTGGGAGGCTGAGCCACTGGGCCCTATAGGACACCTAGCACACAAAGCCACTCTATCAACTCAGGGAAGCAGCCAAAATGCAGATACAAAGAAACAGGTCGCAAATGAAAGAAATGGAGGAAAGCAAACTACTGGATACAGAGTTCAAAACCATAGTTATAAGGTTACTCAAGAATTTTCTAGAATAAATTTAGCGAGACCCTCAAGGATATGAAAAAGGACCAACTAGAAATTAAACATACAAGATCAACCAAAGGACCTGTGTGCACGCATATAAGTCTAACCAATAGACACAGACACCAGGGGGGTGAGGGCATGAGTGGCAGGATAGGGGGTGTTGGGGGCAATGGAGGGATAATACCTTAATAAAATAATACCTTAATCAAGAAAAAAAAGATACATATTTTGAAAAAGAACATTGGGAAATCGGACATTTGCATTATCAAAAGTGAAGTTTAAGAAAAAAATGAAACAATATTCAAAATAGGTGACGAATAATTTGTACATACAATATTTAAGAAGCCTTACAATTCCAATTACAGAGACAATCCAACTATATAAAAAAGGCAAGCAACAGTTCAACAAATATTCTTAGTGCTCGAATGTCTACTTATTTCCTCAACCTGTGACTCAAGACAACCAGAACAGGACACACTCAAAAATCACTTTGAGACCCTTGAGTCCATTCTGCAGGATGGTGACCCACCCACCCAAACAGACTAAAATAATCTTTCTTTTTAACCATATTTCAACAAGCCCTGTCGAAACAAGGCCACCAAAAATTTTGGTTGCCTCCCAAAAAATATATTGGGAGAGAGATGCCTGTCAACCTTGTGACGCACCGCTTGAGTAAAAGCAAACTCCTATTTCGTTGACAGTGGCTAGGTTCAGTGCTTGAATTAAAAATTTCCAGCTTATTCTTGTAAATAGAAGGCTCATCTTCACAACATATAATTGGGAGAAAAATTAAAAATTTTTTTATTAAATTATTATCTGTGTACATATTTTAACATACATACCCACTCTCCCCAGAGTTTTGTGTCCATTGGTTGTACTTATATGCATGCATACAAGTCCTTTGGTTGATCTCTTATCTCCCCCAGATCTCCCTACCCAATTGGGAGAAAATTTTAAGTGACTCCTTTTTTTTCAGCTTGGATTTTTCTCTTGAATATCATTTTTTTTCCCCGTCCTGCACTTGTACTTACGGATATGCAAATTTTATTGAGGCTTTTACTAAAACAAGTTGCTCATAAAATTCTGTCTAGGAAGTATTTTTTTTTTTTTTTTTACTTTTCGTATATTTTGTCCTTGGGGCCAGCGGATTTCAGGGCGGGGGTGTCGTGGGCTCAGGCCCCGGAGGGTCTGGTAGGTGGCGGGCTGGGCAGGCTCCCCCCAAGGAGGACCTTGCAAGCCCTTGAGGATGGCAGTGGCCTGCGAGCCTGGGCTGGTGGGAGGGGGAAGGGAGTGCCTTAGGTTTTTTGACACTAACTGAAGTAAAGAATAATATACAGAGATCTAACAGCAGATTAGAGGATCCTAAGAATCAAGTCAAAGATTTGAAATACCAAGAAGCAAAAAACACCCAACCAGAAAAGCAAAAAGAAAAAAGAATTAAAAAATATGAAGATAGTGTAAGGAGCCTCTGGGACAACTTCAAGCCTACCAACATCTGAATTATGAGAGTGCCAGAAGAAGAGAGAGAGCAAGATATTGAAAACCTATTTGAAGAAATAATGACCGAAAACTTTCCCTACCTGGTGAAAGAAATAGACTTACAAGTCCAGGAAGCACACAGAACCCAACAAAAGGAATCCAAAGAGGACCACACCAAGACACATTGTAATTAAAATGCCAAGAGCAAAAGACAAAGAGAGAATATTAAAAGCAGCAAGAGAAAAACAGTTAGTTACCTATAAGGGAGTACCCATATGATTGTCAGCTGATTTCTCAACAGAAACTATGCAGGACAGAAGGGAGTGCAAGAAATATTCAAAGTGATGAATAGCGAGAACCTACAACCCAAATTACTCTACCCAGCAAAGCTATCATTAGAATTGCAGGTTGGATAAAGAGCTTCACAGATAAGAAAAAGTTAAGGAGTTCATCACACCAAACCAATATTATATGAAATGCTGAAAGGTATTATTTAAGAAGAGGAAGAAAAAAAAAAAAAAAGGTAAAGATAAAAATTATGAACAGCAAATACATATCTATCAACAAATGAATCTAAAAATCAAGTGAATTAAAAATCTGATGAACAGAATAAACTGGTGAATATAATAGAAGCAGGGGCATAGAAAGGGAGTGGACTGACAATTCTTGGGGAAGGAGGAGTGTGGGGGATGCAGGAAGAGACTGGACAAAAATCGTACACCTATGGATGAAGATAGTGTGGGAGGGTAAGGGCAGAGGGTGGGGTGGGAAATGGATGGAGGAGAGCTATGGGGGGAAAAGAAAAAACCATTGTAATAATCTGAACAATAAAGTTTTATTTAAAAAAATCCAAAAAACTAATAAACTTTAAGTGTTTTCCTGAGTTTTGTGAGCTACTCTAACAAATGATGGAATCCCAGGAGGGGGTCATAGGACCCTGTTTTGTAGCCAAGTAGGACATAAGTCATGGATAACCCCGGGGCCTACTACTTGTGATTGACATCTGAAGGGGGCAGTCTCGTGGGCTGAATTAACTCCGGGTAGAGCTGGACTGAATTGTAAGACACCCAGGAGTTTCTCAGAACTGCTGATGCGTGGAAACCCCCACATATGTGTCAGACGGGTTGTGTGGTAGTGGTGTGAGAGTAAAAGAGAAACACAGCAGAAAGGTTGTAGCTTTTCCATATAAGTACACACACAGTAAATGTGCTGAACAAATATGCCCATTAGACAAAATACAAGTGATCCTCCTTCATCTCTGGCACTATAAGCTTTAACCAGGAAATTCCTTTTAGAGCTTACAAAACAGCCATTATTGTATGTTTAGAAATGAAGCTACTGTGCTGGAACGCAACGGACACTTCTGTGGACACAGCGGTACCACCCAGCCAAGGACAGGCAGGTGACCTTGAATGTGGCTGGCCACGTCCCACATTTCTGCCCGCGGTGGAGGGACACGTGAATGCCGACCTCTGCACTCAAGAACGGCCAGTTCAACCCATGGGCCTGTGCATGGACCAACACGCACCCTCGGCAGTGGTAAGCCCACAACAAAAAGCTCCAGAGCCAAAAATAGGCTCAAAGGGAAAAGCTTCTTTTAAACACTGACTAGTCAAAGTTCAGAAGGATTTGAGGTGGCAAGCAGAGACCATTCTCAACCGCCCAATGGCTGAAGCCCATCAGGAACCTCCTCCTGGGGCAGGCAACAGACCCACGGTCACTCTGTGAAAGGCACGGCTCCCTCCACTCAGGAAAGAGGACAAAGTCTGCCTCCTCTGTGGTCCCACTCTTCTCACTGCAGCAACAACCTGCCCGCCTGCTGCAACCCTTTCCCTGTCCGAGATGCCAATTCTGACTCACAGCGCCGCTTCCACCAGGTGAGAGTGCGGTGTGGCCAGCAACCACCCTCACTGCCCACCCACTGCAAGTCCTCCCCCTGGGTCCTGTTACCACTCAGGATCAAGTCCCCCCAGACGAGTACTTAATTCATACTCTCAGGAAATCCATAGCCTCAGTCTAACGTAAGCTTTTTTTTAACCAGGAAGAAGTTTGAGTTCTTCATTCAGCGTTCTAAATTCTGTGTCTTGTTTCAATTAAACCAATTAGAGATATAATCTATTATATCTACTAAGTCAATTTAAGTCTATTCTATGCTGCGGCACCCCGTAAGAAAGATCCTGAGGGGTGCTGTATGGCCTTCGCTGGGCCAGGGATGCAGTTCCTGCAGCCTCAATGGTCATGACATGGTGGCATGAGCCTCACTCGCCCCCAGGGAGACAGACTTAGGAAGTGAATTCATTCTCCAAAGCCACCAGCCTCCCCAGGCCTCCAAATCTTCCCTGGGCCTCGGGCACAGTGGCACCACCCCGGGGTCTGCGGTGGGAACCATCTGCTGTCACCTGTCTCGCAGACTCTGTGACCTCCACTTTACAGAAAACTGGGGCTCAGAGAGGTCAGGGCCTAAGGTCATGTCATTTGAACTGTTTTCCCCGGAGTTGTAAAGCCCTTCTTCGCAGCCCTGCTCACCCACCTCTGCGGCCCGCTCCCTCGAGGAGGAAGTTGCAAATCTGATGCCGTAAGAACCTAAACTGGTGCTTCCAGTGCAGCAACTGCCCGGAAGAGGCGCCTGCGGGTGCGGGCTCAGCGGACCAAGGTCCACTCAACTCCCAGGACCCGGGAGCGAGGGGCACCAGGCCAGGAAGCCTTGGGCGCAACGTCTGTCTCCGAGGACGGGCTGCAGCCTGCAGGCCCTCCCCAGGGAGCCAGGAAAGTGACCGCACACGTAGCGGCTGGGAACGCAGGCCTCGGTGAGCCTAGGTTCGATCCCGGGTGTCCTGCTGCAGGGTCCCGCCTTACACCGGCTCTTCTCTCCCGGCCTCGCCCTCCCCGGCGGCGGAGGCACCGGCGCAGCTGGCTGTGAGGACACTGGGAGGGGAAGGGCTGCCCTGCACCTAAAAGCTCGGCCTGAGCGCCCAGAGCGCCGCAACCCGGACCTGTGGTAAGCCGAGGCCACCCCTACCGCACCGGGACCGGGACCGGGACCGGCGCTCGGGGCTCCGCCGACCCGTCCCAGGCTTCCCGCGCGCCCCTCACCTGCGCGGCCCGCGGAGCACGTGGGGCCAGGAGACCGCACAGCTGAGCGCGGCGAGCGCCGGTCAGAGGCCCGCCCGGAGCTGCGCACCTGCCGGACGGACTGAGCGCGCCCGCCTGCCGACACCGACCCCGACCCCGACCCCGACCCCGACCCCGCGGCCCACGCTGCTGTCCCGCAACCGACCGAAACCCGAGACCTGCGGGCCGCGCAGCTGTCACGTGACCCGCCGCTCCCGCCTCGCCTCGCCCCGCCCCGCCTCCGGAGGCGGCCAATCAGAGCGCGCTGCGTGTGGGGCGGGGCGGGGCGGGGCGGCGCGGGCTCACCCTTGCCTGCGGCTGCGGCCGCTTCGGGCTGGTAGCGGGCCTGGGAGCTGGGATGCTGGGCCCGGTGCAGGGCCTGTCCCTGGAACTTGGGTAAGCCCTGGGGTTGGGAATGAGTTTTGTTGCTTATATTTAACTCTTTCATTATATTTAGCTTACAGGTTGGCACGGTGGTCATTTCAATGGGACGAACGTGGATTTGAACTTCAACACTGCTACTCCCGTACCTGTGGAATCCTAGAACAGGCACTTCCATGGCTCCTTCTTGAGTTGGAGATAATTATATCTACCTGGCATGGCTGTCAGGAGGGTTAACAGACAGATCTAGAACACTAACGTTGTGCCTGACACATAATGAGGGCTCAATTGCCGGAACCCATTTGGCTCAGTGGATAGAGCATCGGTCTGCGGACTGAAAGGTCCCAGGTTCGATCCCGGTCAAGGGCATATACATTGGTTGCGGGCACATCCCCAGTGGGGGTTGTGCAGGAGGCAGCTGGTCGATGTTTCTCTCATCATCGATGTTTCTAGCTCTCTATCCCTCTCCCTTTCTCTCTGTAAAAAATCAATAAAATATATTAAAAAATAATTAGGGCTCAAAAGCTATTGGAATAGAAACAGTAACTTTAACAAAACCAAGGGGCTGCACAGCACGGGGGAAAGAGCTGACAGATCCTCTTGACCAAATTCTACTCAGGCTCCTCTGAAGTATTTTGTCACGAAGCCTGATTTCCAGACTTCCCTGTTTGTCTCTGCTGTCAGTGGGACCAGAGTCCAAAACCCACAGCGTCCAGTTTTAGCAAGGATGCTGATAAGTCCTTTCTCCCTCCATATCTGGTTGAATTTCTCGTCCTCCATTATCTTGGTGATGTCTGAGCACCGTGGCCCAGTCAGATTAGCCAGATCCTCCTCACCTCTCATGTTTCTTACTCTAATTTCCATCCACGGACACCCCTCCCCCACCTCCTTGGCTATACGTTCCATTGGCCATACCATATTCCCACTTGAGCCCAATCTCTATTGCCCACCGGAAGATTCCATTGCAGTGGTCCCTGTGCTTATAAGAAACAGTGTCCCTTGAATAAAATCTTCTGTACTGTGTCACTGAATAATTTGTTCTCTAACAGCTCCTAATATTTCAGTCCTCAATGTACCAACAACTCTTAACCTCTTATAATGTCAAGCAATTCCCAAAACGTAATAAATGTGGGTAACGTGACAGTGCATATCCTGTCTCAGGAAATTCCAAAACTGACTCAGGAAATTCCTGGGAAAGACAGGGAGAAAGTGGGATCCATAAGAAGTCCTGCTTCCAGGAGAGTCCCACAACACAGCACAGACTCAGGATGGTTTTGTCCAACAGCATCTTTGCCCAATGAGTCTCTTCCTTCGCTAGCTCCCCTGTGTCACCACCCCCTCACTGTGGGTCTTTGGAAGCTAGAGCACCAAGCAGGAAGTAGATTGTGTGGACAAAGATAAGAAAGATACCTACTCAGAAGGACTCCTGGTGGCTGGCTGGGCTCAATTTTTTTTAAAAAAATATATATATTTTATTGATTTTTTACAAAGAGGAAGGGAGAAGAATAGAGAGCTAGAAACATCAATGATAGAGAAACATCGACCAGTTGCCTCCTGCACACCCCCTACTGGGGATGTGCCCGCAACCAAGGTACATGCCTTTGTCTGGAATTGAACCCGGGACCCTCTGTCCGCAGACCGATGTTCTATCCACTGAGCCAAACCGGTTTCGGCTGGGCTCGGTTTTTTTTAAGAAACAGAGCTTAGCAGCCATTTCTTCACAGGGGCCTCTCATGCGAACTGCACTTCAGGGAGAGGCCTGCTCTGATCTGCCGGCCTCTGCACTGAACTCCTGCTGCCGGTGTTCCTGCCATCTGAGCCAGCCTGATAAGGGAGTTCCTGGACTCCTATTTCTACCAACAGGACAGGCTTCCCTCTTCCAATCAGAGCTGTGCAGCTGTATCAACATCTTTAGCCACCAATCACAGTAGCTCCATTGGACCAATCAAATGTCATGAATTTGGATCCTTATTTTATGAGGACAGACCAGTCAGAGATCAGGGGACTTCTGTTCACAAAGCCGGCTCCCTTCTGGCACACTTTTCCTTCCCCCTGAGGACGGAGACTGCACTTCCCGGGCTGAGCTGAAATACTGACGATGTCTTGCTGGACAGGAGTGGAGCCACCGCACAGCCAGAGAAGGCCTGGCCCAGGGCTGCCTCGTGGCCATGCTGAATTACAATTGTGCTCTTCTGCACCGAATTAAGTTTCCTTCTTCACCGCACCCCAAATTGGGGATTCCTGTTGGCACTGAATTGGTGCCACCAACCATTGGTTGACAATTGTAAAGACAAATACAAATTAAAAATACAAGGTTAGCCCTTGCTGGAGTGGCTCAGTTGGTTCAGCATTGTCCCGTGCACCAAAACATCACCGGTTCAATTCCTGATCTGGGCACCTACCCAGGTTGCAGGTGCAATGCCTGGTTGAGGTGGGTGCAAGAGGCAACCAATGGATGTTTCTTTTTCACGTGGATGTTTCTCTCCCTCTACCTTTCTCTCTCAAATCAATAAACATTTAGAAAAGAAAAGTTTAATTCCCCCAGTTTAAAATACAAGAAGGAGTTTCCCTCCACTCTTTTCTTTGAGCATGCTGACGAAGAACATCCAGCCCTGTGGAGAATTTCTGTAAGAATTTAGTTGAGCCGAAACTGGCAGCAATGCCGGGAAGCAAGCTCTCAGATGCACTGGAGAATGACAGACGGGGTTTCCTCCATGTGTTCACAGTTAAGGAGGGACTGTAAGGAAGATTAAATGAAGGGGGAAGGAAGTAAGATGGGGATTGGGTTGCAGGAGAGTTAAGATTGTGGGCCCCCTTGAGGGTGACTAGTCCCAAGGGGGCGGAAGTGTGGTGGGTGGTAGAAAGCGTTGGGAGTGTGGTAATGTTGTGAGCTAGATTAAGAGAAAATAACCAGATTTCACACATAAAATGCATGGGAGCTGCTCATACATGAGAGAGTCGGAGGCTCACAGGCATGGGAGGCTCATAGGCAGGGAAAGTGGCATCTATGACACTCTGAGCTAGGAACGAGGTAAGGCTCCTTGGGGGCACTAAGGTTGCTTGTAGAATAAGCACAGCTGTTTAGTCATGAAGTTTGCCCTGCCTGCCCTGGTTGGTGTGACTCAGTGCGTTGAGCGTCATCCCAGGTAACCGAGATGGCTGGTTCAATTTCCAGTCAGAGCACCTGCCGGGGTTAGGGGCTCAGTCCCCAGTAGGGGGCATGCAACATCCCCTTATTGATGTTTCTCTCTCTCTCTCTTTCTCTCTCTCCCTTCCTTTCTCTCTAAAATCAATAAGAACATCTTTTTTAAAATTAAATTAAAATAAAAGTTCACCCTGCCCTCTCTAACCGGTTTGGCTCAGTGGATAGAGTATCAGCATGTGGGCTCAAGGGTCCCCAGTTCGATCCCAGCCAAGGGCATGTGCCTTGGTTGCGGGCACATCCCCAGTGAGGAGTGTGCAAGAGGCAGCTGGTAGATGTTTCTAACTCTCTATCCTTCTCCCTTTCTCTCTGTAAAAAATCAATAAAATATATTAAAAAAAAGGGGGGGGGGAATCTAAGATGGCTGTACAGGTAAACACCTAACTGCAGCCTCACACAACAATTTCAATAAAATACAACTAAAATACAAAGTGGACATAACCCAGAACTACAGGAAAGTCGACTGACTGGAAATTCTACAATGAGAAAGAAAGACAAAACCAGAAGGAAAATCAGAGGAGCTGTAATAGCCTAAGGTATGGAGACACGTGGTGCGCTCAGAGAGGATGGAGCCGGAGAGGCGGGGCAGCTGAGTGCCTGGCTGGGGTTCCCTAGTGGGGAGGAGATAAAAGCTCCGGACTGTGCTGAACCCCAGATCCGACAGCACTGAACCCCAGTTCTAGGCCAGACCCCAGGGACCCAGGCTTATACAGAGGGAGCCTGGGCTATAAGGCGGAAACTCAGGGGAGTGACGAAAGGAAGTCCTGGAGGCGCCCACATTGCTTGCATAGAACGGATGGTGACTGTGTCACTGATTGCCCTAGCAGGAAGGAGGCAAAAGCTCCAGACTGCTCTGAACTCCACTTCCAACTGAACTGAACCCCAGTTCCAGGCTCATTGGGGGAGAGCCTAGACTGTTTGGTAGTGGGCAAAACTCGAGGGCACCTTTCTCTCAAAGGTGCTTGCAGTGAGTACCGAAGGACCCTGAGGAACACTGAGGCCCAGGAGCCTCATAGGGCGGGGCTGAGGGAAGCCAAGGCTGTAGGCTCCACCCTAAAACTCGGCCCCATCCAAGCTAAACACAGAGCCTTTAAGGCTACCAACTCAGGGAAGCTGTGAAAATGCCGAGACAAGGAAACAGATCACAAACGAAAGAAATGGAGGACAAAAAGCAACTGGATATAGAGTTCAAAACCACACTTATAATATTTTTCAAGAATTTCCTAGAAAAGGCTGATAAAATAAATGAGACCTATGAGGATATGAAAAGGGATCAACAAGAAATAATAAGGGATCAATAAGAATAAGAATACATTGTCTGAAATAAAAAATATTATACAGAGTCCTAAAAACAAAATGGAAGATCGCAAGAATCAAGTCAAAGATTTGGAACATAAAGAGCCAGAAGAGACTCCTCCACAGAAGCAAGAAGACAAGAAAATCCAGAAAATTGAAGATAATGTAAGAAACCTCTGGGACAACTTCAAGTGAACCAACATCAGAATTATGGGGGTCCCAGAAGATGAGAGAGAGCAAGATATCAAAAACATACTGAAAGAAATAGTGACAGAAAACTTCCCCCACCTGGGGAAAGAATTAGACTTACAAGTCCAGGAAGCACACAGAACCCCAAACAAGAGGAATCCAAAGAGGACCACACCAAGACACATCATAATTAAAATTCCAAGAGCAAAAAACAAAGAGAGAATATTAAAAGCAGCAAGAGCAAACAGGTAGTTACCTATAAAGGAGCACCCATACGATTGTCAGCTGATTTCTCAACAGAAACCATGCAGGCCAGACGGGAATGGCAAGAAATATTCAAGGTGATGAATAGCAAGAACCTACAGCCAAAAATAATCTACCCAGCAAAGCTATCACTCAGAATCGAAGGCCAGATAAAGAGCTTCACTAATGAAAAAAAAAGCTAAAGGAGTTCATCACCACCAAACCAGAATTATATGAATTGCTGAAGGGGGTTCTTTCGGAAGAGAAAGAAAATAAAGATAAAAACTATGAACAACAAATACATAACTATTAACAAGTGAATCTAAAAACCAAGGGAATTAAAAAAAATCTGATGAACAATATTAACTGGTGAATATAATAGAATCAGAGGTATAGAAGGGGAGTGAATTGATGATTCTTGGGGGATAAGGGGAGTGGGGGGTGTGGGAAGAGACTGAACATAAACTGTGCACCTATGGATGAGGATAATGGGGGGTGGGGAAAGGGCAGAGGTGGGGTGGGAACCTGGTGGAGGGGAGCAATGGAGGGGGGGAAAATGAGGAACATTTGTGATAATATGAACAATAAAGATTTATATAAAAAAAAAAAAAAAAAGGAAAGAAAAGTTCACCCTGCCCTATATGTAGGCAAAAAAAGTTCTCTCGCCCTGGCTGGTATGCTCAGTGGTTAAAGCACCTGACTCCGCACTGAAGGGGCAAGGGTTCCATTCCCAGTCAAGGCAGATACCTGAGTTTCGGGGTTCTTCCTGGCCCCCAGTTGGCCACCTGTGGGAGGCAACCAATTGTATCTTTCTCACATTGATGTTTCTCTTTCCTCTTCCCCTTCCATTCTCTCTGAAAAGCAACGGGGAAATAATATCCTCAGGTGAGGATTAACAAGAAAACACATACGGTTATCTCTGCTAACCTCTAATTACGGGGACAGCCGCTAACTTAATTTCTTCTAGATGGTTCCGTGGGGGCAAAAGCTTCTCTTGAGCCCAGAGTCCTGGTTGCCTCTAGTTCAAAATGAGCAGCACACCACAGCAGCACATCTCAGCCCACACAGCTGTATAAGAGGTGAGCTTCCTTTCTGTCTTATCCATGTCCTGTACACAAAAAGGGGGGTTCTACAGAAAGTAACCTCCCAGGGTGATCTGATCATAAATCCCCAACTCGGCAGCATAGAGGTACTCATACCCAGGCACTTAGCTTCCTTAGTAAAAGCATCACCTCCGCCTAAGCAAGCCCTCTCCATGGTGTGTGTGCATAGAAGTACCCACCTTTGAAGTAGATGGTACCCATCCTCCAGGGAGCAAAGTCTTAACTACCCTGTATGCCATCCCACCTTGCTTTCTCCCACCTTCATGTTATCTTCCTTAAATTTCCTCCTTAATTTCAAACAAATAAAAGAAACTGCAAATCCATTATTCTCTAGAGCATTTGAGGAATTTTTCCCAGCATCATCATCAGTTTTGGCTCAAAAGTTCTCTCCAGGTTTGGACACTTGGTGACAGCCTTAGTCCTTCCTGGTGGAGCTGGACAAATCGCTGTGCTGCTGTCGCAGCAGAGGCAGGTCTGAATCATATGTGAGTGTCTATTCCAGTGCTAGAGGCCTGATGCACGAAATTCGTGCCAGAGGAGGCCTTTGCAACCCTGGCTGCCTCACTTCTCACAGCCCCGGCTGCCAGTCATCTGAAAGGTTGTCTGGACAGTTGTTCTGCTGCTTGGTCTAATTAGCATTTAGCTCTTTATTATATAGTATTGCTGTCAGCAGTGGGGAGCAGCAGGTCATCCAAATAAATCTGCTCTGCAGACCCCCATAAACTGGCTGCGTATATAGGTAGAAGGACAAAGGAAAGTAGGCCAAAGGGCAAAAGAGCCATGCACAGATATGCGTCTTCAAAGGGCTGAGTGATGTACAAGGGATGGGGTTCCAGGGGAAGAGCCAGAGGGCAGTTCACAGGTGAGAGGCTGGAGGTCTGCAAGGCCTGCAGGGATGCAGCAGGGCTGGGGAGTCTGGTTTCCGCAGCACAGCTGTTCGTGTTTCCGGGAGAGCAAGCAGCTCAACGGGGAGGAGGCTGCCACTCCAGGGCACTCCAGCCGGGGCGGAATGTGCCTCCTTTAATCAGAACAAAACAGTCGTGGGTAACAGAGCATGGTTAGCATTTCTTACCATTCTAGCTGGCTCCCCAGCATTCTGTTTCTGCCCCCTTTCACTAGACATCTTGGCTTGCTCCCTCCCCACCCGTCATCCGCTTGGACCCCCAGCCCCATGAGCAAGGGCAGGCATCATGGTGCTCAGGAAAGAGCCTTGGTCTCACCAATGCGAGTTGGGTGGAAGGAGGAAGCCTCCGCTCTTGTCTGCACTCACTCAGAATGTGGGCCACACTCTGGTAGTTGAGGGTAAGGTGGGAAACGCTGGGGCCTGCCCTCCTGGGAGGAGAGCTGCAGCGGAGCTGGCAGAGGAGGCCCGTTCTCTGCCTGTGCCTGTCTGCGCTGGGGTGTCTGTCTGAGCTGGGAGGAAGCAGCAAGCAGACTTTGGTTCAAACATCACATTGCTTTTCTCACTTTTTTATTTTAGTAGATTTTCTTGAATATATGTTTCTTCATTTGCTGTGTGCCTGTACCGTACAGGAATTTCATTTTTAAAAATACGACTTTTTCCTTAAATCAAGTTAGATTTGTTCAGTCTAATAGCGCCATGACATACTACACATCTACTCCCTTATTCATTAAGCCCTTAGGACAGCATGTTCTGGGCAGCATCAAACTGAGAATGAAGCATCAGCCCTAGCCGGAGGCTCAGTGGTTAGACCGAGCTGGTTTGGCCCTTGAACCAAAGGGTTGCAGGATGGATTGCTGGTCAAGCGCACTTTCTGGGTTGCAAGTTTGCTCCCCAGTCCTAGTAAGGACATGTTCCGGAGACACCCAGTAAGTCATTCTCCTTCTCCCTCCCTCTCTCTCTTCTCTCTTCCTCCTTGTCACTCTCTCTGAAAAAGCAATGACAAAAATATCCTCTGGTGAGGATTAACAACAAAAAGAATGAAGCCTGGGGAGAGGAACCAAGAGGCGGCATAGGTAAATACCTGAACTTGCTGCCTCGCACAACCACTTCAAAACTACAACTAAAAGACAGAACGAATACCATCCAGAACCATGAGAAGGCACGCTGAATGGAAATTCTACAACTGGAAGGACAGAGAAAAGCACACAGAGAACCAGAGGCCATTCAGAGGCACATGCAAAAGGGGCTTATAGCTGAGTACGCTGTTGTCTTTTTCAATCGGGAGGGAGATACAAGCTCCTGACTGCTCTGAATTTCAGTTCTGGCGAGATTCTGTGGACCCAGACTCATACAGAGAGAAACTGGACTGTCTGGCATTGGGCCAGAACATGAGGGCAGCTTTCTCTCAGAGGTGCTTGCAGCGATCATCATTCCTGCATGGTGCCATGGGACACAGAGACCTGGGGCCTCTTTGGGGCAGGGCTGATGGTGATTCCCTGAGACCCCACCCTACCCAATTTACAACCACACCCAAGCTGTGCACAGAGGCTTTTGCATATGAATGGCCTGGCCTTTTGCAACCTAAGACCTTACATACTGCAGCTGGGTCAGAGAGCCCCAGAGCCTCCAAAAGAAGGCTCAAAGCTGGACAGCAGCTTGCAATGTTTCACAGCTGGACCTTACCTGGGCAGCTCCAAACCCCAAACAAAGAGGAGGAATCTGCAGATGTCTCTGTAGCTCCTCCTGGGTGGCCTCAGGCAGTGGCTGACCTTGCACCTCCTTGGAGATCCAAGAGCCAGTGTACCCAGTGGTCAGAGTGAGACCATCCAGATTACAGCTCTTCACATCCATAAGAGACACACTCAGGGGGCAGACTCAGTGAGCACCAAAGCCTGCTGAAGCAGGTCTTGTCCCATAAGGGTGTCTCCAGAACAGAAGTTCTCCCATCATAGACACAACTGATCATCACAGCCAATTGGCCTGAAGGTCATTCCTCCCAGTGATACCAATAACTATCAAGGCTTAACTACAACAAGACTGTGCACCCAGCCCACAAAGCGGTGCACCAAGAGTGTCCACCTCAGATAATCAGGGAGGATGAGCCACTGAGCCCTATAGGATATCTAGCACACAAAGCCACTCTATCAACCCAGGGAAGCAACCAAAATGTGGAGACAAAGAAACAGGTCACGAATGAAAGAAGTGGAGGAGGAAAAAAAGTGGAGGAAAGCAAACTACTGAATATAGAGTTTAAAACCAGGTTATAAGGTTACTCAAGAATCTTCTAGAAACCTTGGAGAAATTTAGTGAGTCCCTCAAGGATATGAAAAAGGACCAACTAGAAATTAAGCATACACTGACTGAAATAAAAATAATATACAGAGATCCAATAGAAGACTAGAGGATCCCAAGAATCAAGTCAAAGATATGAAACACAAAGAAGAAAAAAAAAGCACCCAACTGGAAAAGCAAAAAGAAAAAAGAATCCAAAAATATGAAGATAGTGTAAGGAGCCTCTGAGACAACTTCAAGTGTACTAACATCCAAATTATGGGGGCTTCAGAAGAAGAGAGAGAGCGAGATACTGAAAACCTATTTGAAGAAATAATGACAGAAAACTTCCCCTACCTGGTAAAAGAAATAGACATACAAGCCCAGGAACCGCAGATAACACCAAACAAAAGGAATCCAAAGAGGACCACACCAAGACATATCATAATTAGAATTCTAAGAGCAAAAGACAGAGAGAATATTAAAAGCAGCAAGAGAAAAACAGATAGTTACCTACAAGGGAGTACCCATATGAATGTCATATGATTTCTTGATAGAAGCTATGCAGGCCAGATGGGAGTGGCAAGAAACATTCAAAGTGATGAATAGCAAGAACCTACAACCAAGATTACTCTACCCAGCAAAGTTATCATTCAGAATTGAAGGTCAGATAAAGACCTTTACAGATAAAAAAAAAAAAAAAAAAAAGCTAAAGGAGTTGATCACCACCAAACCAGAATTATATGAAATGCTGAAGAGTATTCTCTAAGAAGAGGAAAAAGAAGAAAAAGGTAAAGATAAAAATTATGAACAGCCAAAACCGATTTGACCCAGTGGTAGAGCATCGGTCTGCGGATTGAAGGGTCCCAGGTTCGATTCCGGTCAAGGGCATGTATATTGGTTGCAGGCACATCCCCAGTGGGGGGTGTGCAAGAGGCAGCTGGTTGATGTTTCTCTCTCATCAATGTTTCTAGCTCTCTATCTCTCTCCATTCCTCTCGCTAAAAAATCAATAAAATATATTTTTTAAAAATTATGAACAACAAAGTGACAACAAATGCATATCTATCAACAAGTGAATCTAAAAATCAAGTAAATAAAAAAATTGATGAACAGAATAATCTGGTGAATATAATAAAATCAGGGGCATAGAAAGGGAGTGGACTGACAAATCTCAGGGGGAAAGGGGTGTGTGGGGTGTGGAAATAAACTAGACAAAAATTGTACACCTATTGATGACAATAGTGGAGTGGGGGTAAGGGCAAAGGGTGGGGTGGGAACCGGATGGAGGAGAGCTATGGGGGGGGGGGGGGAAAGAACAGCTGTATTAACTGTAATAATCTGAGCAATAAGGATTAAAAAAAAAAAAAGAATAAAGCCTCAGGTCTGCTGATCAAGGGGAAAGTTTCGTCAACTAAACATTTTTGTTTGTTTTAATCCTCACCCGAGGACATGCTCAGAGAGAGAGGAACATCAATGTGAGAGAGCAACATGGGTTGGTTGCCTTCCATAGGCGCCCCAACTGGGGATCGACCACAACCAGGTAGGTGCCCTGACTGGGAATCAGACCAGCAACCTTTCTGTGCACAGACAGTGCTCACCCACCACGCCCGCTGGGCCTAAGGGCAGCCTCTTGATCTCATTGTGTTTCAGCCCCAGGCCCATGAAAGCCAGTGACTCCCCTGACCACACACCGTGAACTAGACACAATGACCCCTGGCTACCGTCAGCACCCGGGACGACGACTCCCTCTCCTGGTCCCAACCAAACAGCAGAGCCCAGGACTCCAACCCGCTCAGTCACAGTGACTAATGACTTCCTTATGTAACCGACCCCTGGCGGGCATCCAGGCTTGGCACCATTTCCTTAATAAACCGTTCCTTTCTTTGCGGTAGACTCCTACTCAAGTTGTGTTGGGCTTTGATGCCTACAGGCACGCCGCTTCAGTTTGTTAGGACCATCTCCGGAGACTTTACATTTAAAAAAATATATTTTAGCGCCGCTGGGGTGGCTCAGTGGTTAAGCTTCGACTTATGAACGAGGAGGTCACAGTTTGATTCCCGTTAGGGTACATGCCCGGGTTGCAGCCTTGATCCCCAGTGTAGGGTATGCAGGAGGCGGCTGACCAGTGATTCTCTCTCGTCATTGATGTTTCTATATCTCTCTCCCTGTCCCTTCCTCTCTGAACTCAATAAAAACATTTTAAAAAATCAAGACTCGAGAATTAACAACAACAAAAATCCACAGAACTTTCCACCACAAAGATAGTTTGTGAATGCAAATTTAAAAAAAATTAATCCGATTCTGGCGCAACCCCGAAGAGCATGCAGATGGTGACAAACAGTAACAGTGTAACTGAAGTACAAAGGAACCCATAACCACACTGCAGGCGACGGGAAGAAAGGAGCTGACCTAGTTACGTTCGGAGAACAGTGTTTTGACTGCATAAATAACCCTAACGCAAAAAGAACTGCAGGCACACAGTGTACCCCAGTGGTAAGTTTCTTTCTCAGTGGGTTACGGGGCCAACAGTTCTGAAGCTGCTTTGTATGCATTCTAAGGCTGAACGAATTTATTGGCGCTAAAGAGGGCCAGCTTTCTCACCGTGAGAGGGAAGTATACAACTGAGGAAAGGTGGAAGGCTAGAATGAACGTTGTGGTGCTTCAGAAATAAAACACAGAGGTAAGTGTGTGTGTGTGTGTGTGTGTGTGTGTGTGTGTGTGTGTACACACTGGGCGGTATACGTAGAGATAATTCTTAGCTCTGTCCGCTGAGAAGAATGAGGCACTAGTAGCAATGAACCCACGTGATGCCGAGGTCTTGGATTCTTGAGTTTTGGAGAAGCGGTTGAGTCCCTGGCGGGAGTGAGCAAATACAAAATGGCCCCGGAGAGTCCTGCAGTGACCACCAGCAAGGGAGTGCTTTTCTTCAGAGGATGGGCATGTCAGAAGGACGAGAGCCACACTGAAAACGGTCCCAATGACCAAACTTAGAACAATTTGGGTAACAAGTAATGATAGTATTGTAAGCCAAAATATAAAGGAAATAGAAAATCACTGTTAGAGAATTTTGCTGCAGGCAACATCTAACATAAAAGGGTGAAAATTTATTATTTTTATTTTTTAAAAGTATATTTTATTGACTTTTTACAGAGAGGAAGAGAGAGGGATAGAGAGCTAGAAATGTCGATGAGAGAGAAACATGGACTAGCTGCTTCTTGCACACCCCCTACCAGGGATGTGCCCGCAACCAATGTACATGCCCTTGACCAGAATCGAACCTGGGACCCTTTAGTCTGCAGACCTATGCTCTACCACTGAGCCAAACCAGTTTCAGCAAAGGGTGAAAATTTAAAGAGAAACAGGATATTTGCATAATTTCAAAATATGTATTATTCTAAAAAAAAAAAAAGGGAAAAATAGGAACTTTACAGTGGAGGAATCTGGCAGACATTACCTTACCCATGTGATCAAGTTAATCTCATCTACACTAATAAAAGAGAAAGATGCAAATGGACTGTACCTTCGCGACACCCACCAGCCAATCATGAGTTAGTATGCAAATTAATCCAACAAAGATTGTGGGTCAATTTGCATATGCAGGCAGCGAGTGACTGGGGTGGTGCAGAACACCCCAGCTGCTTGGGGCCTCTGGGCAGCTTGGGAAGGTGGAAAGGTGGCTCTGGGCCAGAGCGAAGGCAGTGTTGGCAGCCAGGGGAAGGAAGGCCCATTCTTGCATAAATCGTCGTGCATTGGGCCTCTAGTTAATAATAAAACATATTGACTTCAGCTGAGACACAGAGAAACACATCTTGCCATCAGGTATTCTTTCTGAGTGCACAGTCTTAATCAAATCTTGAGAAAACATCAGACAAATGCAAACTGAGGAACATTCTAAAAATGGATGACCTGAACGCTTCAAAATTTCAATAGGCAAGGGAAGAAGTGAGAACCTGTCACAGACTGAAGAAAACTAAGAGATGTGACAACCACAGGGAAATGGGGTCCTGGACTGGAAACTGAAGCAGACAAACAGTGCACCTGAGGGGAACAGCTGGTGAAATCCAAATGTGTGCCAATTAGAGGCCTGGCACATGAAAATCGTGTATGGGTAGGTTCCCTAGACCTGGCTGCAATCAGGGCCAATCTTTCCTGGCTGCCAGCAGCTTGCCCCACCCCCTTGACACAGCTGCCCTCTGTGTGGGGTGACCAGTGTGACAATCAGAGCCCTCGCCCCGCCCATGCCTGCTGCCACCCACCCCCGGTTCCCGGTTTCCCATCAGGCGATCAGAGCCTGCTGGCCTGGGGAGGGACCAAGAGGTTGGCCATTCCTGTCCACTCATTGCCCTCTGTGGGTGGGGTGACTGGGGGACCATCAGGGCCCCGGTGGACACACTGCCACCCACTCCTGGTTCCTGGTTCCCCATCAGGCAGTCAGGGCCTGCAGGCTGAGGGCAGCTCCTGCTTTGAGCTGACCAGTTGTTCCACCATCTGGTCAATTTGCATATTACACACACACACACACACACACACACTATATATATATATATATATATATATATATATATATATATATATATACTGCTTAGTTTTAATATTTACATTATGGTTATGTAAGATGTTATTAATGGAAGCTGGGAGAATGATAAATGGGAATTGTGTACTAATTTTTTTATTGTGGTTAATTTACACATAACATAAAATGGACTATTTAAGCCATTTTAAAGCATATACCTCAGTGGTATTTACTACATGTGCTGTTGAAAAAGGAATTTTGGGGGTGAAAAAGACGGGTTTTAGGAAATTTTGGAAATTAAGGGGACCATGGAGGAAGCACGGGCTACAGAGAGTAGAAGGTATATCTCCATAGAATGGGGAAGCTGAAAACAGCAGAGATCTGTGTTTACAAAGTAAAGGGAAGGAACCCCTCATCCAGAAGGAGAGGAAGAAACCCCAAAGGGAATTGGAAAACAGTGAGGAAGCGGGAGGGGGAAACTCACATGTCCCACTGGAGGTTCGACCTTTGACCTCAGGAGTTACTATAGTAACCAATCCAAGGAAATAATGACCAATCAGAGGGGATATCAAGGCACAAGGACCGCAGGTTAAAGGAATTCAATGGAACTCTTCTCCCTCCCATGTGGGAGTCCGTTCTGTGAGAGTCTGTGCTGTTCTTTAACAAATCTCCATCTTGCTATTCCACCTTCCATCTGTGGATTCATTCTTCAACTCCAGTGGACAAATAATCTGGGTTCCAGTCCTAAAATTCTGCTTCACAATGCTATGCAAACTCAACAAGAGTTTCAAAACATATTCATCAACCCAAAATAATTCTGTAATATTTTAACAACATTTATGTTGAATTAAAATTAAAAAAAATATATATATATTATTCATTTTAGAGAGAGGGGAAAGAAGAGAGAGAGAAATATCTAATCGCTGTCCCACTTATTTATACACTAGAGGCCCAGTGCATAGATTCATGCACCAGTGGGGTCCCTGAGCCTGGCCTGCAGGGCTGGGTTGAAACCAGCTCTCCGACATCCCCTGAGGGGTTCTGGATTGCGAGAGGGCACAGGCCAGGCTGGTGGACCCCACCGGTGCGTGATCAGGGCTGGGGAGGGACTGTGGGAGGGCTCCAGGCATGTCCAGCCTGTCTTGCCCAGTCCTGATCAGCTGGACCCCAGCAGCAAGCTAACCTACAGGTCAGAGCGTCTGCCCCCTGGTGGTCAGTGTGCATCATAGCTACCAGTCAAATGGTTGAATTGTTGCTTAGACTTTTATATATGAAGATTCATTGGTTGATTCTTTTTCTTTTTTACTTTTTTTTTTTTTTTATTGTTTGAAGCATTACAAATAGTAGTACGTATGTCTCCTTTTTCCCCCTTTGACCTCCCCCTGGCCTCCCCTACCCGCCCCCATGTGCCTTCACCTGCCCTTCCCTCCCCCCCACCCCCGTGTCTTGTATCCATTGGTTATGTTTATATGCATGCATACAAGTCCTTTGGTTTATCTCTTATAGCCCCCCTCCCCCCACCCCACCAACCTCCATTGCCTTCCCACTATAGTTTGACAGTCTGTTCAATGGTTCTTTATCTCTAAAACTATTTTCCCCCATTTATTTTCTTTAAAAAATCTTGCAACTGCAGACTAGAAATAAACATATAATAACAAAAAAGTTAGAGTCCCAATTTCAATGTCCAACAGTTCTGAGACCCAGTTTCTTTCTTTCTTCCTTTCCTTCTTTCTTTCTTTTATAAAATATATTTTATTGAATTTTTACAGAGAGGGAGGGAGAGGGACAGAGAGCCAGAAACATCAATAAGAGAGGATCATCAATCAGCTGCCTCTTACATACCCCCTACTGGGATGTGCCCGCAACCAAGGTACATGCCCTTGACTGGAATCAAACCTGGGACCTTTCAGTCCACAGGCTGACGCTCTATCCACTGAGCCAAACCGGTTTCGCCTGAGACCCAGTTTCAATGTCAAATAGTTCCTATGTGTACATGTCAGCAATGATATCTGGATGATGGACAGATGGTGGCAATGCAGGTCTGACCCTCTCTGGTTTGGTCCTGGGCAACCTGTAGTGACGCACAGCTGCTGACTGCTAGCGTGGCCAGGCGTCATCAGCGTCTTCCATCTCTGGACTGTTTCTCCTCTTGTCTTGGTAGTTGGAGCAGACCTGACAACTCCTCTCTGTTGCAGGAATCCCCATGGTCTTGGAGTAGTTTTCTGAAAATATACAAACATAGTCTCGACCAAAAGTTAATAAAGGAATATTTTCTATAAAATTGACTTGGGATCCTTTTGATTTTTGCCCAAATGATTTTCCTTTGGCTTATTTTGACACCATGAGTGATTTTCATGGGTGTCTTGTTAGCATTACAAATGAAAATTAATTTTCTACAGAAAAAATTTTTTAGATGTAATTTACTTTCAGGATATTTTTCCTTATATGATATTTCCCAACTATCCCTCCTTTTTTTTTTTTTTAATGGATGCTTTTGTAAATTTTTTAATGCAGTCTTGATAACTTTAAATTTTAAGTTTTTGCACAAAAATAAGTCTGCGTTAGGTCCATTTCATGTTAAACAATTTTACCATGAGATGCACTACCAATAGAAATTTTAATTAATACTTTAGGAACAGCTTTTTATCCAGTATACTTAAATTTTCTTGGATGTTCACTTATTTCTATTAACCAATTTAAATTAACCTGCAAACTTGATTACTATTTTACTGTCAAATTTAATACTCTAACAACAATCTTAGTTTAACCTGTAAATATTAGTGGAAAGGATTAATTGCATTCTTAAGTAGGCCCTGAGCATGCCTGGTGCTATGCTGGATTTAGACAGGGCCGCTGCTGTTGGTCAAGTCTCCGTCTGTTACCTGGGTCTCGATCTGAGCTGGGCATGGGAAGCGAAGCAGCCATGGGGACAGGAGACCTCCCTCTGAAGGGGTGAGGGTTCAGATCCCTTCAAAGTTTGGGGGGTGAGGGTCTGTGCCCCATCTTGACCAAAAGTTAATAAAGGAATATTTTCACATTCTCTCCTGATAGCCCCTCTGTGACTGTGCCTGTCTTAGGTTGTTCCTTCCCTGAGGAATCTTACCCGTCTCTGGCTAACCAGCCATCCTCCAGTACCAAGCAGGGTGATTTGAAGTTCAGTTCTGTCTCCTTGGTAGCCTATGACCCTATGGCCTCCTCGCCCAGCTCCTGTCTTGGGATCCCCTCGCCTGTTGGCAGGCCCCAGCACTGATCACATATCTTGGAAGATTCAGGTTTCTTCTCCAGGGATGGCCCAGCTCACACCATTGGGAGAGAGACAGATGCATGGTACCAGCCACCACGAGGTTTCAACCTCAGCATGAACAGAAGGCTCAGGCAACAGCTGTGGGCAATTGGATTGTAAAAGGAGGGTCCCTTTGGCTAAAAGGGCAAGAGGGGACAATATATAATAGAATGCTCCAGTGCCTTCCCAGTGCCTTAATTCCTTCTGGAAGGGATTAAATCCTTTCATGTCCTTTTTTAAATCGCTGCCAAACATTCAGAGAATTAGTTTGTAAGTTTTTTTTTTTTGTAATAATATGCTGTTGTAAAAAAGGTTGATTCTTTTTTAAAATCAAATTTTATTTTTCAATTACACTTGACATAGAATATTATATTAGTTTCAGGTGTACAGCATAGTGATTAGACATTTATAACTTACAGTGTGATCACCCTGCTAAGTCCAGTACCCATCAGCAATTTATTTCAAGGCCTAGGTAGCCCCACAGAGGCCGAGCAGAGGTGGGGGAAGGGTGAGAGGAAGTGGTCGGGGAGGAGGCTGGCTTGCTGTCAGACTGTGGGAGGCTGTGAGGCCTGGCTGACAACAAATATGGAGACTGAGCCTGTGAGGGACTAAATGGCCTAAGTCCAACCTTTTGTGTATCACTTCCCAGCTCTGTCCATGCTCCTTGGCTCCTCTGTTCCTGTTTCCTCCTCTCAATGACCGATCCTGCCATGGCGCTTGGGCTCACGGCGGCAGCACCCTGGCTGTGTTGAGGCTCGAGGTCAGCACTCCCAATCTGACCCACCAGGTCCTGGGGTCCAGCCCAGGCTGCCCCTCTGCGTCTCTCCTGGCCCTGCACCCCCCGGCTCCTCTGGTGCCCAGAAAAGCACCAGGTTTGTTCTGGGTTCTTGTCTGTTCCCAGACCAGGGATCAACCTGCAACCCTGGCATATTGGCAGGATGCTCCAACCAACCCAGCTATCTGGCCAGGGCTGTATAGAGCTAAAATTATCTATATACATAAAACCCTAATATGAAAAAAAAAAAAAAAAAAAAGAGAGAGAGAGACCAAATGAACAACCAGTCACTATGATGTGCATTGACCACCAGGGGGCGCACGTGAAACACGGCAGGTGTCGGCAGCAGGCCAGATGTGGAGCAGGTGAGTGGGGGCTCCAGATCAAGACAGGGCCCTGGTCTCTGTTATTGGGGTGAGCCTCTGGTGGAAAATTCTTTGTTCCCACACTCCACAGTCCCACCTGCTCTTGCACCTGGTGCCAGCACCCAGCACCACCCCTGATTACTCGGCACTGTCAGAGGGTGCGAGCAGTGGCTGCTGGCTCTGATCACCTCTCTGGACTTCTCCATCTCTCCTGCTCCTGAGGGGCAATCGGGGCTGGCAGCCACCTTTTGCATCCACTGCTGACGACGGCCCCCTGACCCCTGCTGCTGGAGAAAGCCCCAATCCCTCCTCGCTATCTGCAGGTGTGAGCCCAACTGGTGCTGTCAGCACGTGAGAGCTGTGGCAGTGGAAGCGGGGCTGCCAGCAGATGGGAGGAGGGGCCACAGGGGGAGGGGTTGGGGGGGGGCGCAGAGGATGGGCCAAGACTGTCCCTGTGCCCACTACAGCCTCACAGTCCATAGTTCTTTTCAAGGTGCACGAATTTGTGCACTGGGCCCCTAGTTTCAAAATAAAAAGTAAACAAATTTAACACCTGCCAGCTGGTGTTGCTCACTGGTTGAGCCTCGACCCATGAACCAGGAGGCTCATGCAGGGTTGTGGACTCAATCCCCAGTGTGTGGCGGGCAAGAGGCAGCTGATCCATGATTCTCTCTCATCACTGATGTTTCTAACTCTCTCTCCTTCTCCCTTTTTCTCTCTGAAATCAATAAAAACATATTTAGCCCTAGCTGTTTGGCTCAGTGGTTAGAGTGCCAGCCCACAGACTGAAGGGTCAAGGGCATATACCTGAGTTTCAGGCTCCATCCCTAGTCCGGGCAAGTGAGGGAGGCAACTAATCTCTCTCACATGGATGTTTCTCTCTGTCTCTACCCCTCTCTTCCACTCTCTCCAAAAATCCATGGGAAAAATATCCTCGGTTGAGAATTAACAACAACAACAAAAAAAACCCCACAACACATGTTAAAAAACATTTAACACCCATTTATGATAAATTCTTTTCAGCAAATTAGGAATAAAAAGACACTCCTTCAGCCTGATAAAGTGCATCTTTTAGAATCCTACCAATGTAACGATTAACAGTAGAAGATCGAATGCTCTCCCCCTAAGATAAGGGGAAGGCAAATATGACACTCTTACCGCCGACATAAAATCCCCACCATTAAAACGGTGTCAAAAGCCATGAAATATTTAGGGGTAGATTCAACAAAATGTTTGTTTATTAAATGCACAACGAAAACTCCAGGGCAGACCCTGGCCAGGTAGCTCAGATGGTTAGAGTGTTCGTTGTCCAATATGCCAAGGCCGCAGGTTCGATCCCCAGTCAGTTATCAGCCAATGAATACATACATAAGTGGACCAGCATATCGATGTTTCCCCCCCACTTTCCTCTCTCTGTAAAATAATACCATTAGAAGCTTCAATATTGTGATGACAGCAGTTCTCAAATTGATGTGCAGATTTAATGCAAACAAAATCTCAGCAGGCTTTTCTTACTTTTATAGAAATTACCACCTGATTTTAAAAATTTATACAGAAATGCAAAAGCCAAATCAATTTTGAAAAATAATAAAGTTTGAAGACTTACATTGCCTGATTTCAAGATTTAGAATGTAGACGGAGAATAGAAATCAAGTCAGTGTGGAATTGGGGTAAAGGTAGATATATAAATGGGAAGAAATAGAACCACACAAATACGGCCAATTGATTTCCGATACAGGAGCCAATGTAATTCAATGAGGAAAATATATTCTTCTCAAGAAATGGGGCTGAAATTGGATATACACATGGGAAAAAAAATAAACTTTCACCCTTATCTTACACTGTACATAAACATTTAAGTAGTTTAGAGACTCACATGTAAAGTTTAAAACTATAGCAATTCCGCCGAAACCGGTTTGGCTCAATGGATAGAGCGTCGGCTTGGGGACTGAAAGGTCCTGGGTTCGATTCCGGTCAAGGGCATGTACCTTGGTTGCGGGCACATCCCCAGTAGGGGCTGTGCAGAAGGCAGCTGATCGATGACTCTCTCTCATCGATGTTTCTTACTCTCTATCTCTCTCCCTTCCTCTCTGTACAAAATCAATAAAATATATTTAAAAAAAAAAATAAAAAAATAAAACTATAGCAATTCCTAGGAAAAAGCACAGGAGAAAGCCTTCTGCCCTGGCGGGTGGCTCAGTGGTTAGAGTGCTAGCCGGCACCGATGAAGGGAGTGCACTTATACCTCAGTTTCAGGTTCGCTCCCCGCCCCCAGCTGGGGCATGTGCAGGAGGCAACTAGTAGAGGTGGCTCTCTCTATCTCTCTGTATCCCACGCCCTCCCTCCCTTCTACTCTCTCTAAAAAGCAATGGAAAAAATATCCTCAGTGAGGGTTAACAAAAAAAAAAAAAAAAAGAAAGAAAGAAAGAAAGAAAGAAAGAAAGAAAGAAAGAAAGAAAGAAAGAAAAGAAAAGAAAAAGAAAGCCTTCACAATTTGGATATAAGGATCTTTTAAGTTTTACACACAAATGTCTATTGATTGATTTCAGAGAGGAAGGAAGAGAGAGATGAAAACAATGATGAGAGAGAATCATTGACCAGCTGCCTCTGCACGCCCCCTACTGGGCATGGAGCCCACAACTCGAGCATGTGCCCTGATCCTTCGGGGATCAAACCATCGAAGCTCAACCACTGAGACACAAGGATTGGGCTGATACCTATGTTTTAAAATCTACAGACTTAATCTGTGGTCCATTCTGGAAAATGTCCATGTGCATTTGAGAAAAAAGCTTATTCTGCTGTACTAATTGTACTTGCTAGATCTTGCTGGCCTTCTGTGTCATTCAAATCCTCTACTTCCTTACTTACCTTCTGCCTGATTGGCAGATATATACATTATTGAGTGTGGGATATTGACATCTTCAACTATTTTTGTAGTCTTGTCTACTTTTCCCTTCAATTCTGTCAAATTTCTTTTATATTTAAAATCTTAGTTACTTTTCTTTTTCTAAAAATTAAATCTAAAATTTCCCATCAATTCTATCAATTTTTGCTTCATATATTTTGATGATGTTATCTATATACTAGAGGCCTGATGCATGAATTTGTGCACGGGTGGGGTCCAGCAATCGGGGCAGGCCAGCTTAGGGGCGGGACCCAAGATGTTGGCTGTGGGAGCACGTTGACCACCAGGGGGCAGCTCCTGCTTTGAGTGTCTGCCTCTTGTGGTCAGTGTACATCATAGTTATCAGCTGGCTATCCGGTTATCTGGTTGTAGCATTCACTAAGGCTTTTATATATATATATATATATATATATATATATATATATATATATATATATATGAGGTCCAGTGCACAAATTCGTATACCAGCAGAGTCCCTCAGCTGGCCTGTGGGATCAGGCTGAAACCGGCTCTCCGACACCCCCCGAGAAGTCCCAGGTTGAGAAAGGGTGCAGGCGCCAAGAGACCCCATTGGTGCACGACTGGGCCAAGGAGGGACGCGGGAGGGGGGTGTCCCCCAGTCCAGCCTGCACCCTCTCCACGCTGGGACCCCTTACAGTATGTCCAACTGCCAATTTAGGCCCGATCCCCGGCAGTCAGACATCCCTCTGGTTATCCAGGCTTAACTAGTGCTTACTGTATAACCCTCTGGGTTTCCAGGCTTAACTGGTGCTTACTGTATAACTCCCTGTGTCTCTATTCTCAATTGGTTTAAAACCTCCTCTGCCTGACTCCTCCTTCCCTGGCTGCAGGGGGAGGCCTCATGCCTTCTGGGTGTGCTCCTATTCTATCTATTAATAGGTGCAATGCCACCAATTACTGACTTTCCTTCCTGCCAAAGGCCCTGCTGGAATAGGAATTGTAATAGTTCTAGACCCACCATCTGCTGCAAAGATGGGACTCCTCCAAATTCTTTTTTTTTTTTAATATATATTTTATTGATTTTACATAGAGAGGAATTGAAAGGGATAGAGAGTTAGAAACGTCGACGAGAGAGAAACATCGACCAGCTGCCTCTTGCACACCCCCTACTGGGGATGTGCCCGCAACCAAAGTACATGCCCTTCACCGGAATCGAACCCGGGACCTTTCAGTCCGCAGGGCGATGCTCTATCCACTGAGCCAAACCGGTTTCGGCATCCTCCAAGTTCCTTTTTTTTTTTTTTTTTTTTTTTAAATATATTTTATTGATTTGTTACAGAGAGGAAGGGAGAGAGAGAGCTAGAAATGTCGATGAGAGAGTAACATCGACCAGCTGCCTCTTGCACACCCCTTACCGGGGATGTGCCCGCAACCAAGGTACATGCCCTTGACCGGAATCGAACCCGGGACCTTTCAGTCCGCAGACCGACGCTCTACCACTGAGCCAAACCGGTTTCGGCTCCTCCAAGTTCTTGTACTACTTTCATTCCCTCAAAAAAATTTGCAATCCAATACATCTGTCCCTGGAGTGCTGTCTACTGCCCTCGCCTGGCGGGTCCTGCAGAACTGTGTGCAGCAGGTGCCTGATTGGGGTAGGTGATTTTTCTCTCTGTGTCTGAGCAGGTAGTTTGCTGACATCCCCAAAATTTCAATAAGGCTCAGCAGGACAAAGCCAATATTCCATGCTGTGCCTGACAGCTTTTTCAAGATACTTAACTTTCCTTTTTTTGTCTCAGAGTTGGGATTCAGAGCCTGGCGTACCTGCACGAGGAGGTCTCTTTATCTCACCCATTCCACAACTGGCACGGATGATTCCCCTAGTCCGTAAAGAGCCCTAGTCAGCCTGGCAAGCAGTTTTAGGATTTGGCCTCAGTGTTTTTAACTAGAGTGTCCCACTGAAGCCTTTGTGTACCTAACAGCAGTCGGTCTTTTATCAATAACCTTTGCTCAGGGCCCTTTGCCAACAATGTTTGCAAAGGCAAACTGAGGGAAGAGCTTTCTCTGGGATTTTCAGTGGATATTTCTGAAACCTGAGGGGTTCCCAATAGATTCTTCCCTTTGCCACTCCACAGATGCACACTCTCCCCATCTGCACTGCCTACAAGGGGCACAGGTGTGAATAGAGCTCTTATAAGCCTAGGGGGGCAGAGGGGGCCGCAGGCTGACAACTGACTGGTGACTTAAATCCATTCTTCTCCTGGCCGAGCTCCAGAGGCAGGAAAGGGAAGGATTTTATGTGCCGCTTGTGTAGGGAGCTCCCAGAGGCGGTGAAACTGCTGGTCATCTCCTCCTCTTCCGTGCCTCAGTTCCTCTCCCTGACTGCCTAGAACCACCACGAGGACCCAGAGTGCTGGGGGACGGGTGCTATGTGCACTCGCCGGACGGGTCAGCATTAAATTACAGTTGTATTCTGGAGTCCCTGTGACGCCCCTGCACGACTGAGGGTCCACCCCAGACACCTCTCAAGGCCCTGACTTACGTAAGGACATTTGAGATTCTCGAACCTGAGGGAGGAATTTGCCTCTTTGATCTTCAGAGCTTGGGTGGGGGCCCAAGCTCTCATTTGCTTTGATTCTCAATGTTCTGCCCCTGAGCACAGGCCCAATATGTTTTGCAAATGTTTGTTAAGCTGCAATCCCCTAAATCTGGTGGCAAAACAAAAACATTGTCGGCATCACTGCAAGCCATCAGAGGGATCCAGGACAACTGTGCAGCCGAGTTAACTGGTAGCGATCCACCTCAGATCGCAGCACACTTTAAAAATATATATATACACATTTTATTGATTTTTTACTGAGAGGAAGAGAGAGGGATAGAGAGTTAGAAACATCGATCAGGTGCCTCCTGCACACCCCCTACTGGGGATGTGCCTGCAACCAAGGTACATACCCTTGACGGGAATCGAACCTGGGACCTTTCAGTCTGCAGGCTGACTCTCTATCCACTGAGCCAAACTGGTTTCGGCCCAGCACACTTTTTGATCTGAGTCATGGCACCAAATGTTATAGGCACCTCTCACCGACGCCAGAGAGGTGTTACCAGACAGGACAGCCCCCTGCCTCAGTGGAAGGGGGCTGTCCCAAACTCCGATCCTTGTCTTATCATCTATACATATAAAGAGCCAGGGTCCGTAAGGACCAAGGCTGACTGAACACCGAAAGTCAGTGCTGGGTCGCCATAGCACTGACTGCCTAGGGGGCTGCAGATCAGGCCCAGAGAGAGGCCTGCAGAGAGGGAGGCAGGGTCTGATACGCAGCCTCAGTGGCAGCTGTTGATCAGCCATTGCCTCTCTCTCTCTCTCTGGGCTTCACAGCTGAACCTCTGTTTCTCTCCAGGCCTCCTTGGGGGCTGCTGATCAGCCTCACCTCTTTGATTAGGCCCAGAGATAGGCTTGGAGATGCTGACTGGCATAGAAACTGATCAATCAGAACCAAATCTGGGTGAAGTGCCAGGAGCCAATGGCTGCCTAGGAGGCAGAGCTTTTGACACTGACTTGACAGGCATAGAAACCAACCAGTCAGAACCTAATCTGGGTGAACTGCAAAGGCAGAACCTAAGGTGAGGGCTGAGGAGGGGTTTTAAGGGCCCTTCCCCCAGCAGACAGTTAATATAGTGTCCTGCCAGTAGCCATCTTAAAGAATGTGATAATTTACAGTCGAATAAACAAAACCTAGTTTCCCAGAGCCACTGGCAAATAAAAATTAAAGTTTAAATTTGCCTCATAAAAAACCCTAGAGGACAGAATTGAATCTATTAATTGATTATATCTTATATTTTTCTTAGAAATATAAAGTGTTATTAATCTAAGAACTACTAAATATATTTAACTTGCCAGCTTTAAAAGTTTAAAGTACAAATTAAATTAGGAGAAATTATAGAGTTATGGTGATTAAATACTTAAAGCATAAAAACTTATTTTTAAGAAAATAAAATGTATTTCCTCTAATAATTAGGAATTCAAAATATATTAACTATTGGTCTGATTTTAAAAAGAAGATTAATTCTACAATCCAGTTTAAATATATTTGATATTCTTTAAGATAATTTAATTATACAATCTATGAAGCATATATATATGTATTATATATATATATATTTAATCTTTCCAAGTTATTTCAAAACTGAAATGACTTTTAAACATTTTATGGGCCCTAAAATGTTTTTTTTTTTAAAAAGTCTATTCTCTCTTAAAAGAAATCTTTTTTTTTCTCTTAATTTTTATTGTTCATATTATTACAAATGTCCCTTCCCCCCCCCTCCCACCCCACCCTCTGCCCTTTCCCCTCCCCCCATTGTCCTCATCCATAGGTGCACAGTTTATGTTCAGTCTCTTCCCACATCCCCCTCTCCCCTTTTCCCCAAGAATCATCAGTTCACTCCCCTTCCATACCTCTGATTCTATTATATTCAACAGTTAATATTGTTCATTAGATTTTTTTTAATTTCCTTGGTTTTTAGATTCACTTGTTGATAGTTACGTATTTGTTGTTCATAATTTTTATCTTTATTTACTTTCTCTTCTGAAAGAACCCCCTTCAGCAATTCATATAATTCTGGTTTGGTGTTGATGAACTCCTTTAGCTTTTTTTTATTAGTGAAGCTCTTTATCTGACCTTCGAATCTGAGTGATAGCTTTGCTGGATAGATTATCTTTGGCTTTAGGTTCTTACTATTCATCACCTTGAATATTTCTTGCCATTCCCTTCTGGCCTGCATGGTTTCTGTTGAGAAATCAGCTGACAATCGTATAAGTGCTCCTTTATAGGTAACTACCTGCTTAGCTCTTGCTGCTTTTAATATTTTCTCTTTGTCTTTTGCTCTTGGAATCTTAATTATGATTTGTCTTGGTTGGTCCTCTTTGGATTCCTTTTGTTTGGAGTTCTGTGTGCTTCCTGGACTTGTAAGTCTAATTCTTTCACCAGGTGGGGGAAGTTTTCTGTCACTATTTCTTTCAGTATGTTTTTGGTATCTTGCTCTCTCTCATCTTCTGGGACCCCCATAATTCTGATGTTGGATCGTTTGAAGTTGTCCCAGAGGTTTCTTACATTATCTTCAACTTTCTGGATTCTCTTGCCTTCTAGCTTCTGCAGAGGAGTATCTTCTGGCTCTTTATGTTCCAAATCTTTGACTTGATTCTTGCGATCTTCTATTCTGCTTTTAGGACTCTGTATAATATTTTTAATTTCAGACAATGCATTCTTTATTTCTTGTTGATCCCTTTTCATATCCTCATAAGTCTCATTTATTTTATCGGCCTTTTCTAGGAAACTCTTGAAAAACCTTATAAGTGTGGTTTTGAACTCTATATCCAGTCGCTTTTTGTCCTCCATTTCTTTCATTTGTGATCTATTTGGTTTAGGCATTTTCGCAGGCAGCTTTCCTGATGGGGCGGGGTTTCAGGGTGGAGCCTACAGCTTTGGCTTCCGTCAGCCCCGCCCTATGCGGCTCCTGAGACTCAGGGTCCTTCAGTACTTGTTGTAAGCGCCTCTGAGAAAAAGGCGCCCTCGATTTTTGCCTGCTGCCAAACAGTCTAGGCTCTCCCCCACTGAGCCCGGAACTGGGGTTCAGTTCAGTTGGAAGGGGAGCTGGAGGTGGCGTTCAGAGCAGTCTGGCGCCCCTGTCTCCTTCCCGCCAGGCAATCCCGCGGCACAGCCGGCCGTCCCTTCTCTGGCGCCGCCGGGACCTCCTTTCGCCTCTTCCCCGGGGTACCGCCTTTCAGCCAAGCTCCCTATGGCTGAGCCTGGGTCCCCTGGGTCTGGCCTAGGCCTGGGTTCAGAGCAGTCGGGGGCCCAGCACAGTCGGAGTTTTATCTCCTTCCCGCCAGGGAACGCCCGCCAGGCACTCCGCTCCCTCCTCTCCGGCTCCGACCTCTCCGCGCGCCGCGTGTCTCCGTACCTTCGGCTTTTCCAGCTCCTCCGCGCTTCCTTCTGGTTATCTCCTTGCTTCTTGTTGTAGAATTTCCAGTCAGTCGACTTTCCTGTAGTTCTGGGTGATGTCCATTTTATATTTTAGTTGTATTTTATTAAAATTGTTGCGTGCGGCTGCGGCTAGGTGCCTACCCGAGCAGCCATCTTGGATCAAGAAATCTTTTTTAATTAAACAGATTGATACTTGAAATCACATGGAAAACTTTATCAAATAGAAATTAATTAATATATTTTACTTATATACTATATATTAAATATTATAAAAGTTTTCGCCTGTAAGAAAGGCAAAAACAATATATTTCTTAAATATAACCAAATTTTTCAACAGCAATAGAATTTCAAAAAAGATAAAAGCCATGCTTTTGGATCAGACCAATAAAGTATCAAACCTATAAATTTTACTGAATAAGTTTCTTTGCCTTTTTTAAAAATTAAAAATACCTACTTAAATTACTTTATAAATTAGCTTTTACAATATAATCAATGTCATATAAATTAAATTACATGAGAAGCCAATGTTTTATAAATAATTGAATCCTAACTGCATATGGCCGCCTACATTTTAATTAAGCTAAAGGCAAGGCAACATTTATAGCTTATAAATTCAAAAGTAAATTTGCTTTATTTTTAAAGTAAAGATACCTTACCATGATAGCAGTCAGCACCTGTACATTACTACAGGTTGCTCAAGACCAAGGGCAAGGAAGGTCGGTGTACACACCCTTCTACATAGAAGTCAAAATACTTAATATTTTATATTCTACCGGGAACCCTGGCTTAGGGGCTTGATTTATTCCTAACACAGAGAATAATATTAACAAACACATTAAAAATTTTTTTTTAATCTCAAGTATTAACCATTTTTACAGATAGATCCAGTTCTAGAAAGGCTAGATATACTACAGCAGAGGAGCAAAGGTCCTTCAAACCTCTTATATTTCAATAGAAATACAAGCTCTTATTTATGCCTTAACAGATTTTACTACAAAGCCCATCAATCTATAATAATAGTACTTATATGGTAAGTATATCAAAAATTATTAAAACAGCTGCTATAAGGCACATTAATTCAGCCTATACTGACACCATTCAACAGCTGTTTCAAGATATACAAGGGATCCTACATTCCCGGTCTAGCCCCTGCTTTATTGGACATATACGGGCCCACTCTAACCCTTCAGGGCCCCTCGCTGCTGGTAATCAAGCAGCTGACTTACATACCCAGGTTTTTGTTCTTCAGACTCTAGATAATGTCGAGCAAGCCAAACGATCCCACTCTATCCATCATCAATCAGCTAGAACCCTCTGGTTGCAATTTAAGATTCCCTGAGAAACTGCACAACAAATAGTAAAGATGTGCACGCGATGCCCCCAAATACTTCCCGTATCGCATTACGGGGTTAATAGTCGAGGACTAAAACCCTATCAACTATGGCAAATGGATGTCACTCACATCCCTGAATTTGGCCGTTCTCGCTATGTTCATGTAACTATTGACACCTTTTCCCACTTCATCCTGGCCACTGCCAGGGCTGGCGAAGGCGCTAAACATTGCATTACGCACCTGTTACATTGTTTCTCTATCTTAGGTCTCCCAAAGCAAATAAAAACTGGTAATACTCCTGCATACTACAGTAGAGCCCTTGTCCGTTTTTGTTCCACATATGATATTCAGCTCAAACATGAAATTGCCTACAATCCTCAAGGACAGGAATTGTAGAACAAGTGCACCAGACTTTGAAAAATCAAATTTTTAAAGTTAAAAAGGGGGACTATTACCCCCTAACTCCTCAAAATATACTTAATCATTCTATATTCATTTTAAATTTTCTGCAAGTGGATAACAAGGGCCAGTTGGCAGCCCAAAGGTTTTGGAATCCACAGACAAGGCATGCTTTCCCTGAGATGTATTGGAGAGACCCATTGACTAATGAAATGCATGGTCCCGACCCCGTACTAATGTGGGGGAGAGGCTATGTTTGTGTTTTCCCAACAGGAGACGAGAATCCTCGGTGGCTACCCGAGCGGTGTGTGCGCCATGCCTCGAAGTCAGGTGGCAAAGCTGAGGGATCGACTGGACCGCCTGCGGCTGGGGCCATCTAGAAATGAAATGGGACTAATGTGGAGGACCTGCCACAGTAATGTGACAGTGTGCCAGGGAAAGCTGTGCGACTGGGCCGACACTGATAACGACTTTCGCCCCCAGAACCTGGTGGCTGGACTGTGGACTATGGACAATATCACATTTCAGGAAGAATTGTAGAAATTGGTTGCCACCATGGACTATGTCACTGTTGAAAAAGAAAATGTCTCCATTACCCCGCGGGGAGTGATTAGTGGGAGCGGGAATAGTTATAACGTCAGTGTATCATCTTGTGTACCTGATCCTTAGGTCCTTTTGGTAGGGGCTAATCTCAGTGTGAGGTATGACAATGTCACTAGCATATACAACATAAGCTGCCCTTCTTGCAGCTTGACTAACTGTATTAACGGTTCTACCATGGCCTTGATGATACTGCAGCAGCCTGCCTTTGTTATGCTCCCTGTAAACACTACTCGTACATGGTGTGATGACTCAGGTTTGGAAATCCTGCGGGAAGTAGAGAAGGCCCTAAGCCGCCCGAAACAGTTTATTAGATTGCTTATAGCAGGTATCACTGCATTAGTAACCTTAATAGCGTCTGCTACTGCATCTGCCATCTCTTTAACACAAACTATCCAGAAAGCTGAGTATATTAACGCGCTATCCTTTAATATGACAAAAGCCTTACAAGTACAAGAAGATTGGGACCAGAAAGTAGAAAAAAGGTTAAACGCCCTTTATGACACTGTCCAGATTCTGGGAGATGAGGTAGTCGCCCTTGAAATGAAAGGAAATCTGCGCTGTCATGCAGCATATAATTGGGTTTGTGTTACTCCAAAAGAATACAATGACACCCAGTTTCCTGGAGAATGGAATGTTAAACAACATTTAACCGGCATTTGGCACGATGCAAATACATCTCTAGATCTCCGACTTTTACATGGGGAGATTCAGGAATCGTCGCACGCGCTCAAATTAGACATTGATATTGCCAAGGCAGCCTCAGATTTCATCACTCAGCTTCGAAATAATTTTCCATCTGTAACCTCCACAATGAATGGCCTTATTGGGTTGATAATAACCACTGGGCTACTGGTTTTGTTGTATGTGCTTCTGCCGGTCCTACTTAAGATTATATGCAAGCAGACCTACCAATTGGCAACCGATATAAAACTGATAAAATTGTATCGAAATAAGGATAACACCCGCATGCATATATAAAGTTAAGAAGGGGGAACTGTTGGGAGCTGAGTCCCCTGCCGACCTGAGAATTGGGGGATGGAGCAAGGGTAGGTAGCCCTGCCTGCTCTCCCCCAGGAGTTGGGTCACTTGGGGACGTGGCAAGCAACAGTGTCCTTCGTTCTGCTGTGCGTGCAAAATTGGAATCTGCAAACATGTCCTTGAACTAACATAGCAGAGCACAGCTGGATGGACTTTCCCAGGCAGATATCTTCCTGCGGAGGTCTTAAGGAACTGGCACGGAGCCTCATGCCCTGAGAGGAGGCCATCTGGAGGAACGCCCAGCTTCAGTGTATAAAGGAGTTTGTGCCTTTAATAAACTTGCTGCGGTGCCATTAGGCTCTGCAGTCCTCCTGAAGCCCTGCTGTTCATGTCCTCTTCTCAGCCTCCTAGCCATACCTCAGGGCCTGTAAAACCGGCTGGATCCGGTATACCAGGAAGGCCCTGCCTCTTGGGTCGGCCTCACAGCACCTCCTGGGTCCCACAGGAATCCCATCTAACTTACTTCCTCCTACAAACAGGCTCCCAGCACTCACATTCTGTGACCAATCGGCTCGCCCTGCACCACCGCTGTGGCAGCAAATGTCCCACTGGCTTGCAGAGTGGATCTGTGACAGAGCGGATCTGTGACAGAGCGGATCTGTGATGGAGTGAATCTGTGAGGGAGGGATCTGTGATGGAGTGGATCTGTGATGAGTGGATCTGTTAGGGAGTGGATCTGTGAATGCAGTGGATCTGTGACGGAGTGGATCTGTGAACACAGTGGATCTGTGACAGAGCGGATCTGTGACAGAGCGGATCTGTGATGGAGTGAATCTGTGAGGGAGGGATCTGTGATGGAGTGGATCTGTGATGGAGTGAATCTGTGAACACAGTGGATCTGTGACGGAGTGGCTATGTGACGGAGTGGATCTGTGAGCACAGTGGATCTGTGAACACAGTGGGTCTGTGACCGGAGTGGATCTCTGACAGAGTGGATCTGTGATGGAGTGGATCTGTGATGAGTGGATCTGTTAGGGAGTGGATCTGTGAATGCAGTGGATCTGTGACGGAGTGGATCTGTGAATATAGTGGATCTGTGACAGAGCGGATCTTTGACTGGACTGGATCTGTGATGAAGTGGATCTGTGACTGGAGTGGATCTGTGACGAAGTGGATCTGTGATGGAATGGATCTTTGAGGGAGTGGATCTGTGATGGAGTGGATCTGTGATGGAGTGGATCTGTGAATATAGTGGATCTGTGAAAGGAGTGGATCTGTGAACACAATGGATCTGTGAATGGAGTGGATCTGTGAATATAGTGGATCTGTGACGGAGTGGATCTCTGAATATAGTGGATCTGTGAATGGAGTGGATCTGTGACGGAGTGGATCTGTGAACACAGTGGATCTGTGATGGAGTGGATCTTTGAGGGAGAAATCTGTGACAGAGTGGACCTGTGACGGAGTGGATTTGTGAACGCAGTGGATCTGTGACGGAGTGGATCTGTGAATATAGTGGATCTGTGATGGAGTGGATCTGTGAAAAGAGTGGATCTGTAAATGCAGTGGATCTGTGAATGGAGTGGATCTGTGAACACAGTGGATTTGTGATGGAGTGGATCTTTGAGGGAGGGATCTGTGATGGAGTGGACCTGTGACTAAGTGGATTTGTGAACGCAGTGGATCTGTAAACACAGTGGATCTGTGATGGAATGAATCTCTGAACACAGTGGATCTGTGATGGAGTGGATCTGTGAACGGAGTGGATCTGTGACAGAGTGGATCTGTGATGGAGTGGATCTGCGAGGAAGAGATCTGTGATGGAATGGATCTTTGACGGAGTGGATCTATGATGGAGTAGATCTGTGACAAAGTGGATCTGTGAGGGAGGGATCTGTGACGGAGTGGATCTGTGACGAAGTGGATCTGTGAGGAAGGGATCTGTGATGGAGTGGATCTGTGAGGGTGAGATCTGTGATGGAGTGGATATATGAGGGCGGAATCTGTGACGCAGTGGATCTGTGAACGGAGTGGATCTGTGAGGGTGGGATCTGTGATGGAGTGGATCTGTGATGGAGTGGACCTGTAAACACAGTGGATCTGTGACGGAGTGGATCTGTGAGTGTGGGATCTGTGATGGAGTGGATATGTGAGGGCGGGATCTGTAATGGAGTGGATCTGTGACGGAGTGGATCTCTGAATATAGTGGATCTGTGATGGAGTGGATCTGTGAACACAGTGGATCTTTGATGGAGTGGATCTTTGAGGGAGAAATCTGTGATGGAGTGGACCTGTGACGGAGTAGATTTGTGAATGCAGTGGATCTGTGAATGGAGTGGATCTGTGATGGAGTAGATCTGTGAGGGAGGGATCTGTAATGGAGTGGATCTGTGAAAATAGTGGATCTGTGATGGAGTGGATCTGTGAAAGGAGTGGATCTGTAAACGCAGTGGATCTGTGAATGGAGTGGATCTGTGACGGAGTGGATCTGTGAACACAGTGGATTTGTGATGGAGTGGATCTTTGAGGGAGGGATCTGTGACGGAGTGGACCTGTGACGAAGTGGATTTGTGAACGCAGTGGATCTGTAACACACAGTGGATCTGTGACGGAGTGGATCTCTGAACACAGTGGATCTGTGATGGAGTGGATCTGTGAGGGTGGGATCTGTGATGGAGTGGATCTGTGACGGAGTGGATCTGTGAAGGAGTGGATATGTGAGGGAGGGATCTGTGATAGAGTGGATCTGTGAACACAGTGGATCTGTGATGGAGTGGATCTGTGAACGCAGTGGATCTGTGACGGAGTGGATCTGTGAGGGTGGGATCTGTGATGGAGTGAATATGTGAGGGCGGGATCTGTAATGGAGTGGATCTGTGAAGGAGTGGATATGTGACGGACTGGATCTGTGAACGCAGGGGATCTGTGACGGAGTAGATCTGTGAACACAGTGGATCTGTGATGGAGTGGATCTTTGAGGGAGGGATCTGTGATGGAGTGGACCTGTGACGAAGTGGATTTGTGAACGCAGTGGATCTGTGATGGAGTGAATCTGTGAGGGTGGGATCTGTGATGGAGTGGATCTATGACAGAGTGGATCTGTGATGGAGTGAATCTGTGAGGGTGGGATCTGTGATGGAGTGGATCTATGACAGAGTGGATCTGTGATGGAGTGAATCTGTGAATGCAGTGAATCTGTGATGGAGTGGATCTGTGACGAAGTGGATCTGTGAACACAGTGGATTTTTGACAGAGTGGATTTGTGACGCAGTGGATCTGTTGACAGAGTGGATCTGTGATGTAGTGGATCTGTGAACTGAGTGGACTTGTAAACGCAGTGGATCTGATGGAGTGGATCTGTGACGGAGTGGATCTGTGAACTGAGTGGATCTCTGAGTGGAAAGGCCGTGTCCTCTAGGGAGAAGTCATTCCATGTGGGTGATGACAGGAGATTCTGGCTCTGCCAAGCCTGCCTTAGTGAGCTGAGGCCAACGCTGTCCCTGGCCGTCCTCACTCTCCGCTGCACAGCTGTGTGAAGCCTGGTGGACAGGAGGGGCTGTTCCAGGGGCAGACACGGGAGCAGCAGTGTCCTCAGGTGGCTCAGGGGCAAACAGTGATCCTAGAGATGCTGGCCACCTCCACCTGCCTGGGTCCCCCATTGAGGCCTGGACCCCGAGGGCGGTGTCTAGTGTTGCCTGTCCCACCTGAATATGCAAATTTACCCACCATTTTTTGTTGAGTTGATTTGCATATCACTCCTGATTGGCTGTGGGCATAGCAGAAGTATGGTTAATTAGCATCTTTCTCTTTTATTAGTGTAGATATACACTGAGTGGCCAGATTATTGTGTGTTCAGAGATCATAATAGTTTGGCCACTCAGTGTATATCCTTGGGTGAAGATTAAAAAATAAAAAGAGAGAGAGAGAGGTTAAAAAATGTCAAGAGTGAGATAATGCCAAATATCTTTTAAATTTTTATTTAATTTTTTTACAACATATAAATATCAACAATCACAAAAGACAATGAAGCTCTTTTCATTTTGAGGGAAGTAGGAAAAGGATAAAATCCAGAGGATGAAGGAAAGGACTCGGTGATAAACCTTCCAAGGTCCCTTTGACTAGTGATCAGGCCTCTGGCCTCGGTAGCCTCCCACAGCCAGACCAGCTGCCATCCTCCCCCACTTGGGGAAAACCAAAGCCTTGTTTATTTGTCCTTGATGGTGAGACACAAGAGAGTGAAGAGCAGCTACAAAACAGCTTCCTCTGGCCCTAGCCAGTTTGCCTCAGTGGATAGAGAGTTGGCCCGTGGATTGAAGGGTCTCTGGTTTGATTCCCTGTCAAGGGCATGTGCCTCCAGTTGCAGGCTGGACCATCGGCCCTGGTTGGGACATGTGAGGTAGCCAACCAATCAATGTGTCTCTTTCATATCAATGTTTTTTTCTCTCTCTTTCTCTCCCTCTCCCTTTTACTCTCTCTAAAAATCAATGAGCCCTAGCTGGGTTGGCTCAGTGGATAGTGTCAGCCTGCAGACTGAATGATCCCAGGTTTGATTTTAGTCAAGAGCACATACCTAGTTTGCTCTCTCAATTCCCAATAGGGGGTGTGCAGAGGCAGCTGGTCAATGATTCTCTTTCATAATTATCTTTCTATCTCTCTATCCCTCTCCCTTCCTCTCTAAAATCAGTAAAGATATACTTTTTAAAATATCAATGAAAAAATATCCCTGGGTAAGGAATAACAAAATAAAACAACAAACAAACAAACACCCAGCTTTCTCTGGTGCTCTCTCACTCGTGGACTCCACAGAGAGCTTATTCCCCATCCTAAACCCCACATGGCAGTTAATCTTAGTGCCTGTTTTTTAGGTGAAAGGATCTGTGCCTGCTCATTTCTGCAATGAGGAGACAGAATCCAGACCCTGGTCTTTGTGACTGACTGTCAAGCCCTGCATTTTCTTTCTTTTTCTTTCTTTCTTTCTTTCTTTCTTTCTTTCTTTCTTTCTTTCTTTCTTTCTTTCTTTCTTTCTTTTTTTAAAAAATATATTTTATTGATTTTGTACAGAGAGGAAGGGAGAGAGATAGAGAGTTAGAAACATCGATGAGAGAGAGTCATTGATCAGCTGCCTCTTGCACCCCCCCCCCCCCACTGGGAATATGCCCGCAACCAAGGTACATGCCTTGACCGGAATCGAACCCGGACCCCTCAGTCCCCAAGCCGAGCTCTATCCATTGAGCCAAACCAGTCTTGGCAAGCCCCTGCATTTTCATTTCAACAATCATTTGAAGGAAAAGTCTGTGATTTTGGTTCTACCTGCTGAAAAACTTCTATAAAACATTAGCAATGACTCTTATCCTTCCTTTAAAAAATGTTAAGGGGAATCTAGTAAGTTTGGGCATCATGATTTCATATTCTATGTGCAGCAGTTTGGCTCTTGCATATGGTCAATGGTGCAGGCAAGCTCAGCACTTCCATAACATGCAGACTCCGTAAACCTGCAAATGGGGAAGAGATTATCAAGATTAACAATGGACTAACCACTGCATTGAGTGGAACTAATCACAGGCCTCAATTCCTGATTCTCTCCTGTCTTGCTTATTATACATAACTATGTAACAAGAAATCTCCATACTTAGTGTCTTAAAACAAAAATTTATTATTATTATCTTTCCATTTTCTGTGGTTTGATTAGGCTCAGCTGGGTGGTTCTCACTTGAGGTCTCATACAGTTGCAATCAGGTGGTGGCCTTGGATGTCGTTACTTATGCGTTGCCTGAACTAGATGTCCACCATGCCTATTCCCATGGCCTATATCCCGCCCCCCCCCCCCCAAAAAAAAAGGGACATGATGAGACATCAACCTAAGTTGGAATATATATATATATATATATATATATATATATATATATATATTTTTTTTTTTTTTTTTTTAATCAAACCGGTTTGGCTCAGTGGATAGAGTGTCAGCCTGCAGACTGAAAGGACCAGGGTTCGATTCCTGACAAGGGCATGTACCTTGGTTGCGGGAACATCCCCAGAAGGGGGTGTGCAAGAGGCAGCTGATCGAGGATTCTCTCTCATTGATGTTTCTAACTCTCTATCTCTCTCCCTTCCTCTCTGTAAAAAATCAATAAAATATATTATATATATATATATATATATATATATATATATATATATATATATATATATATGTTTTGATTTCAGAGAGGAAAGGAGAAGGATAGAGATAGAAACATCAATGAGAGAACCAAGATGATGGCATAGGTAAACACTGGTACTCACCACCTCCCACAACCACATCAAAATTACAACCAAAATACAGAACCACCTGAAATCTGGCTGTATGGAAGCCCTACAGCTAGAGGAATAAAGAAGAAAGCACATTGAGACTGGTAGGAGGGCAGAGGCATGGAATGGGCTGGAGAGAGACCCCCATGTGGAGTTTTGTTAATTGGGAGTGATATTTTGGCTGTGGAGGCCTCCTGTGAGGAATAAGGAGTCTCAGCCCCACACCAGCCGCCCAAACCAGGGTTCCAGAGCTGGGAAGAGAAGTCCCCTAACTTCAGGGTGAAAAAACCAGTAGGGATTGTGGCTGAGTGACACCAAGGCTGCTGGAGACCAAGGCAGTTTCTCTTAAAGGGCTGGCACACAGACTTACTTGGGACTCCATCCGTCAAGGCTCCAGTGTGGGAGCAGCAGCAAGGGAGGGAATCCAGAGTCATATGGGGAAGAACTGGATTGCCTGGCATCAGAACAAGAACTCAGGGGCAGCTTTCTCCCAGACAGGGGTGCTCACAGGAATCATTGTGTTTTTAAAAAAAATTTTTTTTAAATATACTTTTTTATTGATTTTTTACAGAGAGGAAGAGAGAGGGATAGAGAGTCAGAAACATCGATGAGAGAGAATCATCAATCAACTGTCTCTTGTACACACCCCAGCGGGGATGTGCTCGCAACCAAGGTACATGCCCTTGACCGGAATAGAACCCGGGACCTTTCAGTCCGCAGGCCAACACTCTATCCACTGAGCCAAACTAGTTTCGGCTTTTTTTTTTTTTAATTTTTAATTTTATTCATTTTTTTTTTTACAGAGAGGAAGAGAGAGGAATAGAGTTAGAAACATTGATGAGAGAGAGTCATCAATCAGCTGCCTCTTGCACACACTGTACTGGGGATGTGCCCACAACCAAAGTACATGCCTTTGACCGGAATTGAACCTGGGACCCTTCAGTCCACAGGCCAACACTCTATCCACTAAGCCAAACCGGTTTCAACAGGAATCAATGTTCTTATGCTGAGATCTCCCTATGGCAGAACTGACTGGCAGCCATCTCCGAGTTTCCATCAGCCTGTCTCACACTGTTTGCTCCATGCTAGTGATTTCCTTGAGACCCTGCCCCATCCAGTTTGCAGCCCCAAACCAAGCTGTTTGCAGCAGCTTTTCCATATGAATGGCCTGTCCTGGTTCAGGCTGCAGACTTCGCTAAAATCTCTCAAACAAGCATCAGTTGGCATCAGCATACTCCATACTTATCAATAAGAGGCCCAATACCCAACACTAGCACTAACCTGCCTTGCTTCACAACTTGGCCTCCTCTGAGCATTTCCAAGCCCAATACAAGTAGCAGCCATTTTCAGATTGCTCTGTAGCTCCTGTCAGGTGTCCCCAGAGTCAGTGCACCTGGTTGACAGCTTCAGACCACAGCAGATTACAACTCTACACATCCATAAGCAACACACTCAAGGGGAATACTTGGTGAGCTCCAAAGCCCCATTAAAGCAAGTCCTGCTCCATAGGGTGTCTCATGCACCACACCTCTTTAGCTGTAGTCACAGCTGATACTCAAGCCAATTGGCCTGCAGATCAATTTCTCTCAGTGATGCCAACAGCAATCAAGGCTCAACTACAATAAGACTGTGCACCCATCCCACACAGGGGCACACCAAGAGTGCCCAGCTCAGGTGACTGGGGAGGCTGGACCACTTGGCCCTACAGGACACCTACTACACAAGGCCACTCTACCGAGTCCAGGAGACATAGCAGCTCTACCTAATATATAGATACAAACACATTGGAGCAACCAAAATTCAGAGACAAAGAAACATACCACAAATGAAGAATATAAGAAATCTCCAGAAAAAAACACACACAACACTAAATGAAATGGAAGCAAGCAAACTACTAAATACAGAGCTCAAAATAATAGTTATAATGTTGCTCAAGGATTTTAGTGAAAGCTTCAATGCATTTAGTGAGACTTTCAAGGATCTTAGTGAGAATTTCAAGGAACATAGTGAGAACATCAACAACCTAAAAAAGGACCAGTCAGAAATTAAGCATATACCAACTGAAATAAAAGATAATTTATAGGGACTCAATAGTAGAGTAGAGGATTCTGAGAATAAAATCAACTATTTGGAATATGAGGAAGCAAAAAACACCCAATCAGTTGAGAAAGAGAGAGAGAAGTGAGAGAGAGAGAGAGAGGAGAGAGAGAGAGAGAGAGAGAGAGAGAGAGAGAGAGAGAGAGAGAGAGAGAGAGAAGGAAGATAGTGTTAGGAGTCTCTGGGACAACTTCAAATGTACCAACATTCACATTATGAGGGTACCAGAAGGAGAAAAGAGAAAACAAGATATTGAAAACCTATTTGAAGAAATAATGATAGAAAACTTCCCCTACTTGGTGAAAGAAATACACTTACAAGTCCAGAAAGCACAGAGTCCCAAATAAGAAGAAGTCACACCAAAGATGCCCACACCATGACACATCATAATTAAAATTCCACGGGTTAAATGCAGAGAATCTTAAAAGCAGCAAGAGAAAAGCAGTTAGTTACCTATAAGGGATCTCCCATACAACTGCTAATTTTTCTATAGAAACTTTGCAGGCCAGAAAAGAGTGGCAAGAAAAGTAAGGACCTGCAAGACAAGAAAATGCTAACAGAGTTCATTACCACCAAACCAGCATTAGATAAAATGTTGAAGGAGATCCTTTAAGAAGAGGAAGAACCCCAACCAGCATGGCTCAGTGGTTGAGCTGTGACTTATGAATCTGGAAGTCAAGGTTTGATGACTCTTGGTCAGGGCATATGCCTGGGTTGTAGACAGTCAATCAATGATCTCTTTGATCATTGATATTTCTATCTCTCCTTTTCCCTTCCTCTCTGAAATAAAAAAAAAATATTTAAAAAAATTTTAAAGAAGAGGAAGAAGAAGAAGAAAAATATGAACAATCGTCCTGGCAAGTTTGGCTCAGTGTTTAGAGCCTTGGCCTGCAGACTGAAGGGTCCTGGGTTTGATTCTGATCAAGGGCATATGACGAAGTTGTGGGCTCAATCCCCATTAGAGAACATGCAGGAGGCAGCTGGTCAATGATTCTTTCTCATCACTATGTTTCTGTCTCTCTCTCCCTCTCCCTTCCTCTCTGTTATCAGTAAAAATATATTTTAAAAAATATGAACAATAAAATGGCAATAAATATATAAAAAGATGAACAATTGTATCTAAAATCTGAAACAAAGAACAAGGAATCTAATGAACAAAATAAACTGGTGAATAAAATAATAGTAGAAACATGGAAACATGGAATAGACTGACGAATCTCAGAGGGAAGGGGTATGGGAAGAGATTAATCAAAGAACTTATATGCATATATGCATTACCTATGAACACAGACAAAAAAATTGTGAAGACCTGGGTGGGGCAGAAACTTGGTGGAGCAGGGCAATGCGGGGACAAAAGGGGATATCTGTAATACTCTCAATAATATTTTTTTTAAAAAACAAAAATATCCCATCAATGAGAGAGAATCACTGATCGGCTGCCTCCTGCACAGCCCCTGCTGGAGATTGAGCCAGCAACCTGGGGATATGTCCTGACTGGGAATTGAAGTAGCAATTTTTGGTGCACAGGGTGAGCCATACTGGCTAGGGCACAAATGCTCAGAATGGCATCTAAAATGGTGAATCCTTTCCATAAGGTTTTCAATTTACTTTGTCCAGATTCATCAGAGGAATAACTGTCTAGGGTAGTGATAGGTAGCCTTACAAAACGTAGTACTTTTTAAAAAATGGATTTTAATTGATTTCATAGAGAGGGAGAGAGGGAAACATGAATGTGAGAGAGAAACATTGATCAGCTTTCTCCTGCACACCTCCCATTGAGGATCAAACCTGAAACCCAGGCATGTACCCTGACTGGGAATTGAATCAATGACCTTTTGGTTCATGGGCAATACTGGCCACGGCATGAAATATATTTTTTTATTTTTTCTTTGTTCATCCATTGATTTTTATAGAGAGTGGAATGGAGGAGGAGAAACAAAGAGAGAGAAACATCAATGTGAGACAGACACATTGATTGGTTGCCTCCTGCACACATCCCAACCAGGTCCAGGGATTGAGCTTGCAACTGAGTCACATACCCTTGACTGTATTCAAACCCAGGACCCTTCAGTCTGTTGGGCCAACATTCTTACCACTGAGCCAAACAGGCTAGGGGTGAAATATATTTCTTAAATAATAAAATTTGAAAGTCTAAATCACTTTTTTAAAAAAAATTCTCACTCAAGAATATTTTCCCATTGACTTTTTTTTTTGAGAGAGAGAGAGTGGAAGGGAGGGGAGGGAGGGAGGGAGGGAGGGAGAAAAAGAGAGAGAGAAAGAGAGAGAGAGAGAGAGAGAGAGAGAGAGAGAGAGAGATGTGAGAGAGACACATCAGTGCCTCCAGCACAAGCCTGACCCTCTATCCATTGAGCAAAAACAGCCAGTGCTTGAAATTACTTCTAGATCCACGGACTAAAGAATGCATGTTGTGTTAGCAGGTATGGAAACAATGGTAATCTCATTGTACATCTCATCAGAGCTCTTGTGTGATCAGGTACATTGTCAATAAGCAGTAATATATATATATATATATATATATATATATATACATATATACATATGTATGTATGTATGTATACACACACACATATTTTTTAAATGCAATTATTTTTTTAACCTTTATTGTTGATAAGTATTACACATGTCCCCCTTTCTTTCCCCAATTCCCGCCCCAACCCAGGCCTTCACCACCCTATTGTCTGTGTCCATAGGTAATGCATATATCTATATATCTATATCTATATCTATATCTATATCTATATCTATATCTATATCTATATCTATATCTATATCTATATCTATATCTATATCTATATTCTTTGAGTAATCTCCAACTCCACTCTGAGATTTTGTCAGTCTGTTCAATTCTTTCATGCCTCTGCTTCTATCTTATTCACCAGATTATTTTGTACATTAGATTCCTTTTTCATTTATTTTGGTTTTTAGTTCAATTGTTGATAGATATACATTATTGCCATTTTATTATACATATTTTTATTTCTCCTCCTCCTCCTCCTCCTCCTCCTCCTCCTCCTCCTCCTTCTCCTCCTCTTCCTCCTCCTTTTCCTCCATTTAACATTTCATGTAATACTGATTTGGTGGGATCAACTCCTTTAGCTTTTTCTTGTCTGGGAAGTTATTTATCTGACTTTCATTTCTAAAGGAAAGCTTTGCTGGGTAGAGTAATCTTGGTTTGTAGGTTTTTGGTTTTTATCACTTTGAATATTACTTACCACTCTCTCTGGCCTGCACAATTTCCTTTTAGAAATCATCTGACAGTCTGCATTCCCGTGTAGGTAACAAACTACTTTTCTCTTGCTGCTTTTAAGATTCTCTCTTTGTTTTTAACTTTTGGCACTTTAATTTTGATTTGTCTTGGCATGGGTTTCCTGGGATTTATCTTGTTTGGGATTCTCTGAGATTCTTATATTTGTATGTCTATTTCTTTCACCAGGTAAGAGAAGTTTTCTGTCATTTTTTTTTCACATAGGTTCTTGGTTTCTTGCTCCCTCTCTTCTCCTTCCAGTACCTCCATGATGTGCATATGATATTCTTAAAGTTGACCCAGAGGCTGCTCACACTATCTTCATATTTGTTTTTATTCTTTTTGCTCTTCTGATTGGGTGTTTTTTGCTTCCTTATTTCCCAAATTCTTGATTTGATTCTCAGTGTTCTCTACTGTTGATCCTCTATAAATTATTCTTTATTTCAGTGTGTGTATGCCTGACTGGTCCTTTTTTATGTTGTTGATGTTCTCACTATGTTCCTTGAAATTCTCACTAAGTTCCTCAAAGTTTTCATTAAGTTTCTTGAGCATCCTTATAGCCATTGTTTTGAACTCTATATATGGTAGTTTTCTTGCTTCCTTTTTTGTTTTCTGGTGATTTCTGCCGTTCTTTCATTTGTGACAAGTTTTTTGTCTCTGCATCTTGGCTACTTCCCTGTTTTGTTCCCATGTATTAGGTAGAATTGCTATATCTCCAGGACTTGGTAGAGTGGCCTTGTGTAGTAGGGCCCAGTGGTTCAGCCTTCCCACTTGAGCTGGGCACTCCAGGTGTGCCCCTGTGTGATCTATCTGCACTATAGTGTTGTAGTTGAACCTTGGTTTATGTTGGCATCACTGAGAGGGATTGACTCCCAGGCCAATTGGTTGTGAAGATCAGCTATGACTACGGTCCTGTGCAGCCGCGGACCCTATGGAGCAGAATTTGCTTCAAGTGAGGCTTTAGTGCTCACTGAGTCTGACCTTTGAATGTATCTCTTGTGGAGGTGATAGGGTTATAATATGGCATGGTCGAATTTGATAATTGGGTCCACTGTCTCTGGAGCCTCCTGGGAGGTGCAAAGTCAGCCTGTGCCAGTGCCCTCTGAGGGCATGAACTGCAAAAACAATTTGAAGATATCTACTACTTATGTTAAGCTTAGAGGTGCCCAGGAAAGGCCAAGCTGTGAACCAGGGCAGGCTTCCATTAGCGCCAGGCCTAGGGACATTTAATGAGAGGTATGGGGCACACTTATGCCAGCTGCTGCTTGTTTGAGAGATTTTAGCAAAGTCCAAAGCATGAGGCAAGAGAGGCCAGTTGAATGGAAAAGCCACTGGAAATGGCTTGGATGAGCCTACAAGTAGGGAGGGGTGGAGTCTCAGGGAATCACCAGGTTGGGAGAAAAGTGTGAGCCAAGTTGATAGAGATTAAGATATGGCATAGTCTGTCAGCTCTATGGCAGGGAGGGCTCAGCAAAGGAACACTGGCCTCTGCCTGAACTTCTGTCTGGGAGAAAGCTGACTTCCATGTGAGGGCCATTTAACAGGAACTTCCTTGGACTCCTGTAGTCTCTATATCACTCAGCCACAATCTCCACTGGTTTTTACAGCCATAAATTGTGGGGACTTCTTTTCCCAGCACTGGAACTCTGGTTTTGGCACAGGGCCCCCTTGTTTCTCAGGGAAACCTCCAAAACCAAGTTATTCCTCCTGCTTTTCGACCACCACGTGTGGGTGTGGGATTAGCTTATTTCATAATTCCACATTTGCACCTCTATGTTACGGAGATGCCTTCTTTCTTTAAGCCTCAGGAACCAACTTAGAAAGCTTCCAACTTTCTTCTGCAGCTTCTTCACCTCTCAGCTTTCATAGAATCAAAGTAAGTTAAAACCTTGATCTGGATTCAACTTTGGCTTAAGGGAATGTTGTAGCTAGTATTCTTTTCTATCTAGACCACCAAAACTTTCTCATAGCAACCATAGGCTGTATTGTTTTCTTACCATTGATGTGTCCACTAGAGTAGTGCTTTTAATTTTCTTCAAGAACTTTTCCTTTACATTTACAGCTTGGTTAGATGTTTGACACTTGAAACCTAGTTTTCATTCTATCTTGGCTTTCAATATGCCTTCCTCACTCAATTATTTTTAGCTTTTGATTTAAAATTCGAGGTGTGTGATTCTATTTTCACTTGAATACTTAGACACCATTGTAGGACTAATAATTGGCCTAATTTCAATATTGTTGTGTCTCAGGGAGTAGAGAGGCACAAGGAGAGGAAGAGAGATAGAAAAATACTGATCTGTGGAGCAGTCAAAATACACACTTTTATTGTTTAAGTTTGCTGTCTTATAGGGGCATGGTGCATGGTGTCCCAAAAACAATTATGATAATAATATCAAAAGTCATTGATCACAGATTACTAAATCAAATACAATAATGATGAAAACTCTTGAATTTTCAAGAATTGCCATAATATGGTAAAGAGACCCCAAAATAAGCAAAAGGTGTTGGGAAAATGGCACCGATAGACCTGACTATGCAATGTTGCTACAAACCTTCAAAAACAAAACAAAACAAAACAAAACAGCAACATAAAATGAATCATTCTGTGCTACTGCCCACCTTCTTTTCACAAAGGTGGGTAATTCTGAGGTCACCCATTTTACAGACATTTATTACTAGAGGCCCAGTGCACAAATCTGTATAAATTGAAAGGAAATTAATTAGAAGAAAGATTTAAATAGGAGTTAATGGGCCGGAGGACTACAGTAGGAAGTGCATTCCTGGAGGCAGGAACAGCATGTGCACAGGACCTGTAGTTCAGGTGCCAGGAGCCAGTTCCAGCACGTCATAATTACAAGAGTTTCATCAAAAGGTTGATGAAGCTTGGGGGTTCAACAAGGGCTGAGCCACATATATAATCATCTGTTGGAATGGCTATAAAGCATCTCCCCCAAACCTGAATAGGATAATCATTTGCTGACTGACATCTTAATCTACACGTTATTGCCTCCTAATGCCAAACACCTAAACAGCTGTAGGCTATTCCCCAATCTGTAAAAGCTACCCTTTGAAACCCTTCTCTTTGAAGTGCATTATCTCCACCTTATCTTAGGACAAATTGTGTTAATAAAAAGCAAGGGATCCTGAGACAAGGAGCATCTTTTTTTTTTTTTTTTTAATATATTTTATTGTTTTTGTACAGAGAGGAAGGGAGAGAGATAGAGAGCTAGAAACATCGATGAGAGAGAGTCATCGATCAGCTGCCTCTTGCACCCCCCCCCCCCCACTGGGGATATGCCTGCAACCAAGGTACATGCCCTTGACCGGAATCGAACCTGGGTCCCTTCAGTCCCCAAGCCGACACTCTATCCATTGAGCCAAACCGGTTTCGGCGACAAGGAGCATCTTTAGCTCCTTAACTGAAGCTCCTCTGACCCCAAATGCCTTTGAAAAATATCTTTTGTCTTTGGACTCCTTATTGAATATACGTATAGCCTTTCTCCAGATTGCTGAATCCTTCTTAATGCTGGACAAGAACCCTGGCATTCAGGGATTGAGGAAAAGGCTAGTGAGAAAGAATAATGAGAAGTAAGAAGGGAGATAATATGCAGGCCTCTTTGCAAATGACAGAAATTCAATCTGGACTGGCTTCAGAGGATGGAGGGCTCCCATAATTGAAAAGTCTAGAGGCCTACTGATTTCAGATTCAGCTTAAACTTAACAGGGCCCATTTGTATCCCTGGCTCTCTTGTCTCTTCTCAGCATCTTTGCAGGGTCCTCCTCCAGGTATTCCTGACAGCAGATACAGGAGAGCGAGCCTATGCAGCTCAAGCTTCAATGGCTCAGGGGACTATCCTTAGAGCAAATCAGTAAGTTAAGAGGGATGAGCTCCTCTGGTTGGCCAGAGTCAGTTATATGTCAACATGTGGCGGGAAGGATGGAGCCAAGGCTGTAAAAGCAGCAAGGCATCCTGGGTATGGGTTAAATCAGAGTGCACAGAAGTGAAGTTAACTAATAAATGTCCACTGAGAGAGGATTCAGTTTTGTCAAGCGAATTGATCAGCTAGTGGGCCTTACTCATGGCAAAGCTGTGTTCTTACAAAGTTGTCTGGCAAAAGAAATGTCTCAAAGGATTCCATTTCATGATGTATCACTTAATTTTATAATTCAGGAAGTGAGATGCTTGTATATCCCCACTGTAAAATAAGTTTGAGTGTGAGGACTGGCTGCTTCCAGCTAGCTGGGAAACCACAGATGAATTATTTTATGCCTCTGATGAAAAATTCAAAACAGAAATGGAAATGCTGTGCGGTATAGGGGTTAGCTTAGTGCAGAAGTTGGTGTAGGCAACCTGGATTGAAATTCTTGTCCACTTGGTCACTGGGCAGGTTTTTTAACATTGGTGTCTTAACTATTAAAATGGAGATAATACCTACCTCACATTCTTATTATGGTGAATAGATGGTAAGCACTTAAGAGGACCTGGCCTGACACATCATGCTACATATGTATTTGCTATTATTGTGTTACAAATATAATAAAGGATAAACAGATTTAATGATAAAGAATTCGATCAATGGATACCAAAACACAATTCCTTTATAATAAAAGACGGGCAACAAGGCAAACAACACTAACAGCGTTTACTGTATGCCAGGAACTGATATACTTAATCCTCACAACCCTATGAGATGGGTGGTACCATCACCTCCATTTTTCAGATGAAGAAAGGGAGGCTCACGGAGGTGTGAAGTGACTTTGCTCAAGGTCAGTAAAGACTTGACCCTGACATTTGTCTTCCCAAACATCAGACTCAGTGCACACTCAGATTCCTTGAAACCCTCTCTGGCTTACACCTGCTCAGGGCCTGCAGCCTGCGCGGGCCGGAAGCCGCAGCCCTCATCTCCCCAGCTCGCCCGCCGGCCTGGCCTCACTCTTGGAGCCCGGCCTCTCTCGGTATGCCCCGCCCACCAGCCTCAGCCAGGTGCCCCCTCAGACTCCGCTTCGGGCCCGCCCCCTGTGCCTGGCCACAGCCCCTTCGCCTGACCTCCCCCTCTGCGCCCGCAGCCCCGCCCACAGGCCTCAGCCCCCTGTGCCCAAGCCCCGCCCCCTGCACCCGGGCTCCACCCCCTGCGCCCGGGCCCCTCCCACAGGCCTCAGCGAGGTGCCCCCGCAGACTCCGTTCCGGGCCCGCCCCTGTGCCGGGCCACGCCCCCTGCGCCTGACCCCTCCCCCCTGCGCCCGCGGCCCCGCCCACAGGCCTCAGCCCCCTGTGTCCGAGCCCCGCCCTCTGCGCCCGGGCCCCGCCCACAGGCCTCAGCCAGGTGCCCCCGCAGACTCCGCTGCGGCCCCGCCCCCTGCGCCCCCGGCCCCGCCCACAGGCCTCGCCGTCGGCGCGGACGCCGTCCCTGCGCGTGCAGTCGCCATTTTGCTCATAGAGACGTCGCTTGGAGACGGTCCTTTCTTCCCTCGGCAGCCGAGGCTGCGGCTAGGCCGGGGCTGGGGTCGGGGCCAGGTAGGCGGCGCGGGCTGCGGGGCGCAGTGCAGGGGCGGACGCTCGGGCGGGCGCCCCGGGAGAGCCCGGCCTCCTCGTCTCTGGCCCGCGGGCCCGGGTGCGTCGCGGCCGGGGGCTCCTCTCCGGGCGCCGGTGGGAGTTGAGCCCCAACATGGGACTTGCGGCTCGGCAGCTGGGAAAACCAGGCTGAGCCCCAGCGTTCACCAGTCCCGCCTGACCGAGCGCCGGTGTTGCCTGGCCGGCCACCTCCGCGAAGGTCTCTTCACACCCGCCTCCATGCGCGGCCCGCCAGGCGGCCGGTGCCGTCTCCCCGTTAGAACCGCCCGCCAGCCCGGTACATCCCCGAGGAGGGCTGCCTAACGTCTGCGCAGTTTGCTGGCTTTTGTAAGGAATGAGATGCGGAAGGGGCATGTGGAGTGTGACGAAGTGTGATTTGTAATGTTTAAAAACTTTAAATGCACATAAAAATGATGCACCCACATTATGAACCCCGTAAATTACACTATTGTCTTCTCCTGCCATGGATTATACATTGTTACGCAGTTTTGATCAGAGGAGATGCAATTCTGCTCTTACTCTCTTAACATTTCTTTTGCATAGTCCTGGACATTTGTTTGTTTATTGGTTAATCCTCACCAGATATTTTTTTAGAGAGGGGAGGGGAGGAAGGAGGAGGAGAGAGAGAACATCCCTGATGAGAGGACCATCATTGGCTGCCTCCTGCACACGCCCTGCTGTAGATCCAGCCTGCCTCCGGGGCATGTGCTCCAACTGGAATCTGGCCTTTGACTCCTGGTTCATGGGTCCACACTCAACCTCTGAGCCACACCACGGGGCTCATTCCTAGATATTTAAAAAAAATTCGCCCTAGCTAGTTTTCTCAGTGGTTATAGCTTGATCCCGGGGTCGATTCTGCAACCTCCGTTGCAGGCTCCATCCCCATCCCTGTTGGGCACTTGCAGGGAGGCAACCAATCTATTTCTCTCTGCCTCTCCTCCCTCCCACTTTCTGAAAATCAGTGGAAAAAAATACATCTTCCCGTAAGGATCAAAACAACAACAAAATATTGATTGTACGTTTAGTTTTACTCAATTACCCTGTAATGGAACCTTTCCGTATGTCCAGTGTTCCTTCTCAAAAAGTCTTGCAGTGATCATTTAGAGCATATAGCTTTTTCTTTCTGTCCTGGGCATCCATTCCCAAAAGGGGAAAACCTGAATTAAAATGATGTGTTTTCTTAGGCACTTGAGATAAATTGTTTTCCAAACAAGGAATATTTACAATAGACATTTTTCAAAAGTCTGGATGTTTGTCTAATTCCACTAACTGTACTGCACCGTTCGGGGGGGGGGGGGGGGGGGAGTAGGCTGTGCAGCTGCTGTTACATGTACAACTGTCTGTATGTCAGTCAGACTGAAGCGGGGATAGTGTCTGCTGCTTAGAGGCCATTCAGCCTCCAGTAAGTTTGTTCCTCTCCCAGCTTCACTTCCCCCATGTTTAAAATGGGTCTGCTTCTGGCGTCTGCTTTATTGAGTTGTAAGAATTCAGGAAATGATGTTAGTCATAAGAAAACGGTTATGCCGGAGAGAAGAGCGAAGTGCGTGGGATTAAAGACAGGGAAGACTATTCAACTTAGGTTTTGCAGTTCTAATTTTCTTTTAAATATATTTTATTGATTTTTTTTACAGAGAGGAAGGGAGAGAGAGAGGTAGAAATGTCGAGAGAGAAACATCGACCAGTTGCCTCCTGCATATCCCCTACTGGGGATGTACCCGCAACTAACGTACATGCCCTTGACCGGAATCAAACCTAAGACCTTTCAGTCCGCAGGCTGACGCTCTATCCACTGAGTCAAACTGGTTTTGGCCTAATTTTCTTTAAGGCTGATTTAAAAAAGGAAAATTTTATTTGAGATTATGTCACTAATAAAAATAATTCTTTATATTTTATGATGCCTTTTAATTTGAAAACTTTTATTTCCATTTGTTAATCATTGCAATTCTGATGTCAGGCTTTATTCAGCAGATATTTGTTATTTAATAACTAGAGGCCCAGTGCATGAAATTTGTGCACGGATGCAGTCCCTAGGCCTGGATGGTGATTGAAGTGCGAGCGTCTGGTGTGGAAGGGCAGGCCCCAGCTCACCTCTGGGCCTTGGGCAGCACCTGAGCCCCAAGCCCCAGCGCCCCCACTTTGCCTGAGTCATCAGTCCCCGCCCGCCTCCCTCAGTGTCTGGGAGCCTGATGTCAGCCTTCCCCCACCCCCTTGCCCCTGCTGCTACTGTCTGCGGGGTGGTCAGCGGGGCAATGGACCCTGCTTGCACCCACCTTGGCCTAGTGTCACCCACTCACCTGCCCCACCATCCCGCCACAGTCCCGCTCTCAGGGCCCATCAGTGCTGGCAGTGCTTCCACTGCCATCTGCTGCCAGTGCCATGTCACCACGCTTGCCATGTTCTGTACTGCCCCCTGGTGATCAGCGCACGTCATAGTGAGTGGTCGGAAAAAAGGGACAATTTGCATATTAGGTTTTTATTATATAGAATCATTTGTTGAACCTCTACCATGTGCCAGCTGCTGTTCTAGGGATACACGGCAGAGAATAAAATAGTAAAAAAAATCTCTGCTGTTCTGGACATTAAATTCTGGTAGGGGAAGCTGTTTTCATCAAGTGTCTATGTCTTGTCAGGAAGGGGAAGGCTGAGACCTATGAGGCCAAATGTAACTAGTAACTGGAAGGCAAACCCAAGTCTTCTTATTCCTACTCTAGCCATGTTTAGATAGAAGGCATTTACACAGGGGAGGTTAGAGGGAAAGCAACACATTTCAGTGTGAGCCTTCCTCATCTGAAATGTGGGTGAGTGGTTTTGAAATTATGTCTGAAGCAAGTAGTTTTTCAGTGTGATTTCATTCATGCGACTGAACAGAGTCAGATCTCATTCAAAGAGAAATATGATTTGCTTTTTGAAAGATGCTGAGATTCCTTGAAAAAGGTGTGTTTTCATATGTGTTATAAATCTCACGTTCTAAAGTAAATTTAGGAAAATGTAAAAGCAACTCTAGTTTATTGGGGAGAAACATGGGAGTGTTCTTTTTTGTGTGTGTGTATGTGATTCTTTTAAAAAAATTATTTTTCAATAACTGTTGACATAAAATCTTATGTTACTATAAGGTGTATATCATAGTGATTAAACATTTTATGTACTTTCCAAAGTGATTACCACAGTAAGTCTGGTTCCCACTTGGCACCATACATAGTTATTCCAGTATCATTGACTATTTTCCTTATGCTATACTTGAAAATATTTTTATTGATTTTAGAGAGGCAGAGGGAGAGAGATACAAACATCAATGATGAGAGAATCATTGATCGGCTGCCTCCTGCTCGCCCCCCACTGAGGATTGAACCCTCAACCTAGGTATGTGCTCTTGACCAAAATCAAACCCGGGACCCTTCAGTCCACTGGCTGACACTATCCACTAGGGCTCCCTGTAACTGTTTTAGTAATTGGCAATTTGTACACCTTAATCCCTTTCCCCTTTTTCACACCCCTTTCCCCAAACCTCTTCCTCTCTGGCGACCCACAGTTTGTTCTCTATATCTATGAGTTTGTTTTTGTTTATTTTGTTTTTTAGATTCCACATATAAGTGAAGTCATCCAGTGTTTGTCTTTCCCTTTAATTTTTAATTTTGGAGGAACCTCCATACTTACAGTCCTACCAGCAGGGCACAAAGTTTCCCTATTCTCAACGTTCTTGCCACACTTGTTGTTTATTGATTAATTCTTTTTAATTTAAGTTTTTTTATTGTTTAAAGTTTTACGTAAGTCTCCTCCCTCTGCCTCTCCACCCCAGTGTCCTTTCCCTGGCCACTCCCACCCTTGAGCACATGCCCTCACTCCCCTTCTCTCTGTGCCCATTGGTTATGCTCATATACATGCATACAAGTCCTTTGGTTGATCTCTCACACCCCCACCACCTCCCTTCTGGGATTGGATGGTCTGTTTGATGCTTCTGTGTCTCTGGATCTATTTTCATCAGTTTACGTTGTTCATTATATTCCACAAATGAGTGAGCTCATGTGATATTTATCTTTCTCCAACTGGCTTATTTCGCTTAGCATAATGCTCTCTAGATCCATCCATGCTGTTGCAAATGGTAAGTTTCTTCTTTTTTTTTTTTTACAGCAGTGTAGTATTTCATTGTGTAGATGTACTGGTTTTTTTAATACACTCATCTGCTGATGGGCACTTAGACTGTTTCCAAATCTTAGCTATGGTGAATTGTGCTGCTGTGAATATAGGGGTGCATATATCCTTTTTTGGGATATATTCCTAGAAGTGGGATTACTGTGTCAAATGGGAGTTCCATTTTTAATTTTTTGAGAAAATTCCATACAGTTTTCCACAGCAGCTGCACCAGTCTGTATTTCCACCACCAGTTCCTTTTCCTCACATCCTTACCAGCACTTGTTTGTTGGATTGTTGATGATAGCCATTCTGACAGGTGTGAGATGGTACCACATTGTTGTTTTGATTTGCATCTCTCAGATAATTAGTGACTTTGAGTATGTTTTCATATGTTTCTTGGCCTTTCATATGTTCTCTTTTGAAAATTGTGTATTTAGGTCCTTTGTCCATTTAAATATATATATATATATATTTTATTGATCTTTCACAGAGAGGAGGAGAGAGGGATAGAGAGCTAGAAACATCGATGAGAGAGAAACATCGACCAGCTGCCTCTTGCACACCCCTACCGGGGATGCGCCCGCAACCAATGTACATGCATGCCCTTGACCAAAATCGAACCTGGGACCTTTCAGTCCGCAGACCGACGCTCTACTACTGAGCCAAACCGGTTTCAGCTCCTTTGCCCATTTTCTGATTGGATTGTTTATCTTCCTTTTGTTAAGTTGTATGAGTTCCCTATAAATGTTGAGATTAAACTCTTATTGGAGATAACATTGGCAAATATGTTCTCCCATACAGTGGGCTTTCTTGTTGTTTTGTTGATTGTTTCTATTGCTGTGCAGAAGCTTTTTATTTTGATGTAGTCTCATTTGTTTATTTTCTCCTTAGTTTCCATTGTCCTAGGAGCTATATTGATAAAGACAATTGCTATGATATATGTCTGATATTTTGCTGCCTATGTATTCTCCTAAGATTTTTATGATTTCCTGTCTTTTGTTTTAAGTCCTTTCTCTATTTTAAAAAAATATATATTTTATTGATTTCTTTACAGAGAGGAAGGGAGAGAGATAAGAGAGTTAGAAACATCGATCAGCTGCCTTTTGCACATCCCCTACTGGGGATGTGCTCGCAACCAAGGTACATGCCCTTGACCGGAATCGAACCCGAGACCTTTCAGTCTTCAGGCTGACGCTCTATCCACTGAGCCAAACAGGTTTCGGCCCTTTCTCCATTTTGAGTTTATTTCTACGTATGGTGTAAGGTGGTGGTCAAGTTTCATTTTTTTGCATGTATCTGTCCAATTTTCCCCAGTACCATTTATTGAAGAGACTGTCTTGACTCCATTGTATGCTCTTGCCTCCTTTGTCAAATATTAATTGATCATAATGGGTTAGGTCAATTTCTGGGTTCTCTGTTCTGTTCCATTGGCTTATATGTCTGTTCTTGTGCTAATAACAGAGTTTTGAGAACAGTGGCTTTGTAATATAGTTTGATATCTGGTATTGCGATCCCTCCAACATTGTTCTTCTTTCTCAGGATTGCTGTGTCTATTTGGACTCTTTTTGTTTGTTTTTAAATATATTTTTATTGACTTCAGAGAGAGAAAGGGAGAGAGAGAGATTGAAGCATCAATGATGAGAGAGAATCAATGTGTCTCCTGCACATTCCCTACTGGGGATTGAGCCTACAACCTGGGCATGTGCCCAGATTGGAATCCCTTCAGTCTGCAGGCCAATGCTGTATTCATTAAGCCAAACTGGCTAGAGCTTGGGGCTGTTTTTTTTTTGTTTTTTTTTTTTTTAATTCCATATGAATTTTTAGAGTTTGTTCTAGGTCTGTGAAATATGCCCTTGGTATTTTAATTGGGATTGCACTGAATCTATAGATTGCTTTGGATAGTATGCATATTTTAATTATGTTGATTCTACCAATCCATGAACACATGGTATAGTCTTTCACTTGTTTATGTCTTCCTCTTATCTTTTTCATTGTCCTATTGTTTTCCAGTACAGGTCTTTTACCTCCTTAGTTAAGTTTATTCTTTGGTATCTTACTTTTTTTTTGGTGCAGTGGTAAATGGGATTTTTTAATTTTTATTTTAGTTTCTCTTTCTGTGAGTTCATTATTAGTGTATAAAAAACCATAGATATCTGGGTGTTAATTCTGTATACTGTTCCATTGCTGAATTCATTAAGTCTAGTGGTTTTCTGATAAAGTCTTTAGGGTTTTCTATGTATAATATCATGTCATCTGCAAATAATGACAGTTTTACTTCTTTTCCAATTTGGATGCCTTTTATTTCCTCCTCTTGTCTGATGGTTATGGCTAGCACTTCCATGGTGTGCTGAACAGGAGTGGTGAAAGTGGGCATCCCTGTCTTGTTCCTGTTCTTAGGGAAAATGGTTTTAGTTTTTGCCCATGGAGTATGATATTGGCTATAGGTTTGTCATATATGGTCTTTATCATATTGACATATGCTCCCTCTCTCCCACTTTGCTGAGAGTTTTTATAAAAAATGGGTGTTGGATCTTGTCGAATGCTTTTTCTTTGTCTATTGATATGATCATGTGATTTTTGTCCTTCAATTTATTTATGTGATGTATCACATTTATTGATTTGCGAATATTGTACAAGCCTTGTATCCATGGAATAAATCACACTTGATCATGGTATATGATCTTTTTAATATTGCTGGATGCTATTTGCTAATATTTTGTTAAGGATTTTAGCACCTATGTTCATCAGGTGTCTTTATTTGGTTTTGGAATTAGGATAATACTAACCTCAGAAAATGAGTTTGGAAGTGTTCCTTCCTTTTGGATTTTCTGAAATAGTTTGAGGAATATAGATGTTAGCTCTTCTTTGAATGTTTGGTATAAAACCCCTGTGAAGCTGTCCAGACCTGGGCATTTGTTTGGTGGGAGATTTTTGATGCACAAACCCACTCTATGCTTCAGTGCAAGGGCAGCAGCTTGAAGAGTTCCAGGGACACGGGGAGCGATTAAATTGACCAACTTCAAGGCAGGGGCTGCAGGGGGCAGCTCTCAACTGGGATGGAAGTGCTGGCAGGCGCCAGTGTCCTTTCTGGAATTCTCCCACAACAGAGCCAGCTGTCAACTAACCACCTTCCCCAACCCGTGGTGATTCCCTGAAACCCGTGGTGATTCCCTGAAACCCCTGCTGACCCTAATCACCAGCCCAGCCCAAGCTCTTCCACAGCCCCTCCACACAAGTGGCCTGCCTCAGCTCCGCTGCGGACTTTCCCCAAATCCTCGAAAGTTCCACAAACCTCAAACAAGCAGCAACCAAACTTGGCGTGCCTCCCAGCACTTGCTTAAGCAGCCCCATGCACATGACATCTGTGTGTGTAATTGGCCTGAGCTACCTCTTAGATCTCTTCCTACCCCTCAGATACGTTTGTTCTAAGTGTTCCAAGTCCTCTTTAAAATGCAGTTATGCTTTAATTAAGAAGCTTCCTATTTGCAGGTTGGGGGGATGTAAAAAGATGGCCACCTCATGCCTATTACTGTACTTGTTTTGTAGGTAACCAAAATGCTGTAAGTTGATTCATAGGTGGCTCCCATTTACCAGGCATATCATATGTGCAGGCACTGTGTAAGTGCTGCACAGGACTTAGTTTTACAGTTATCCAGAAAGGTCCATATTCACAGTTGTATGGATGAAGGCACCGAGGCTAAGAAAGGCTAAGTGACTTATGCAAAGCTCAGTGAGTTAAGGGGAAGTAGATGCAAACGTACATTTGATCCCAAAGCCTGTATTTACACTTATGGGAGAATGAGTTTTGTTTTTTGTTTCCTTTTCCAGACCTGTACCCTGTTTCTAATCGCAGACCAGACATACGTTGGTTGAGAGGTGGGGTTAGAACATACCCAAGATCTCTTCCAACTCTTGACTGTTTGGTCATTGAATATTTCTTTATAACAGTCACTCTGCCCTACACTATGCCATAAAGCAAGGGTAAGCAAACTTTTTCTGTAGAGGGCCAGATAATAAATATTTTGGCCTATATTCAATGCTACCATTGTATCCATAGACAACTTGTAAACAAGTGTTGCTGTATTCTGTTACAGTATTTTTACAGAAATAATTTTTGGAGGGACCTGATTTGGCTTGTGGTTTGCTGATCTTGCTTCATAGCTATTTTCTTCTCTTTTTTGTTAAAGAATATATTTTTACTAGAGGCCCGGTGCACTAAATTTGTGCAGAAGGGGGGGCAGTATGTGTCCCTCAGCCCAGCTGCACCCTTTCCAATCTGGGACCCCTTAGAGATGTCTGACTGCCTGTTTAGGTCCAATCCCACTGGGCCTCTCACAATCCAGGACTGCTGGCTCCCAACTGCTCACCTGCCTGCCTGCCTGATTGCCCCTAACTGCTTATGCCTGCCAGCCTGATCACCCTCTAACTACTCCCCTGCCACCCTGATTGATGCCTAACTGCTCTCCTGCTGGCCTGGTCACACCTAACTGCCCTTCCCTGCAGGCCTGGTTGCCCCCAACTGCCCTCCTCTGCTGGCCTGGTCACCCCCTAACTGCTCTGCCCTGCAGGCCTTGTCCCTCCCAACTGCCCTTCCCTGCTGGCCATCCTGTGGCAGCTATCTTGTGTCTACATGGGGCGGCCATCTTTGACCACATGAGGGTGGCCATCTTGTGTGTTGGAGTGATGGTCAATTTGCATATTGCCTCTTTATTATATAGGATTGATTTTAAAGAGGAAGGGAGAGGAAGAGAGAAACATCAGTGGTGAGAGAGAATCTTTAATTGGCCAACACTCCCTACTTGGAACTCAATTTGCCCTACCAGGAATCAGATTGAGACTACCTGGTTCATAGTTCGAGCCATGCCTGCCTGGTTGAATGACAAACTTCTTACTGGCCTTGCCCTGGGGCATGCATCAGGTGCAGTTGGTGCAATGAGTAGGCTGCACGTGGCTATGGCCTTTTTGGGCATAACCATTGTTCCCTCTTTTCTTGGTCATCTTATAAGCAAGAACCCAAGAGCCCAAACCTGTTTTCCATGGCAGACACTGATGGCCCACCTCGGTCTCTGTAGGCCTTTGGTCTGTTGTGCATGTGTTTCTTCTTGTAATCTGTAGGCTTTGGGTGAATTCATTGCAATATTTCCCATTGTGGAGTTCCTTAAGAGGCAGTGTGTATGCACTCTCCGAGCTTTGGTGGGGGACCATAATTTGCAGTTGCCGCTACTCTGTGGTTCCCTTCTTGCAGTTCTGTGAAGGCATGCCCATGGGGACAAGGAGGCCGGTTCAGGATGGTCACCTGCTAAATTTGGCATATCTGCACCATAGAATATAATATTAGCAGCAGTTAACAGACTATTTTCTAACTTGGATTGCCAAATTATAGGAAGCTTTGTACAATACCTTTTTATGTTAGAAATGTATTTTTATACATATATTTTATGGGGGTCATGTTTGTGAATGTGTGAAAAAGGCCTGATGATATCCATACCACACTAATAACTGGGGAGATGGGTGGGAAGGAACCTGGGATTGGGGCAGTGACTGTAATCTTCACTGTCATATTTCATTTTTTATTTATATTTTTAATCCTTATCGGAGGATATTTTTTCCATTGATTTCTAAAGAGAGTGGAGGAAAGGGGGGTGGGGAGAAAGAGGGAAACTTCTACATCAGAGAGACACATCGATTGGTGGCCTCCCATACCGCCCCTACCAGGGTTGGGCTGCTAGGTACATGCCCTTGACCAGAATCAAACCCTCCACTCTTTGGTCCACAGGCCAATGCTCTAACCACTGAGCAAACAGGCTAGGGCTATTCCTGTGTGTGTGTGTGTGTGTTTAACAAGGAGAATGTGTTTGTATATTCCTTATGTAATTAAAGTTTAAGCATAAGATCTGTGCTGCTTCAGCCCTTTCATAATCTCCACCAGCCTTCCCAGAGCCATCCCAAGTAAACAAACCACTGCAAACTGCAGTGGGCATGCTGAGAAGGTGCTCCCACTCCCTATGGCCTTATAGAGGGTTGCTGTTGCATGCACTCAGCTCAGAGAATGAGGGTAGAAGGGAACTCTAATGGCAGTGGCTTAGAACCTCAGCTCCATGACTGTTTGGGCACGTTGCCTGTTATTTGCAAGGTCACTTCTTTCCCTGCAAAGTTGTTTATATGGTCAACCTTGTGCTCTGCTTCAGGAAAATGCAGGTAACAGAGTCAGTTTTACACCTGATGTAGGCATCTGAGAGCAGCTGCAAGGCCAGGGGGAGGTTTTAGGGTAAGCAGATAATACAGGAGAAGCTGGGCATAGATAGGTCACTTATTTATTGTTTAAGGATCAATCAGTCCATATCCTTGCTAATGGCTCTGCCATTTTTCTATGTGTTAATCCAGGAGGAATTTTGTTGTCAGAGAATAAAAGGAGGTTGTCCATAATTGACTTTAAGCAGCAAACAGTAAAACACTGAGCTCTTCAGCTCCGCCTTTCTTGTAAGTTTATCCTTTATTCCCAGTGGTCATGAAAACTAATTCATGTGATAACATATTTCCATAAATCTAGAACCCTAAAGTCTAAATAAACTTTTTGTTTGTCCATAAGTGTTTAACATAAAAGATTCCATTATGATGAAAACTAATTTTCTTCAGCTGAAGTCATTTTGCTATTAAGAAAATCCATTCAGGTGTGTTTAATATCATATGGCAGTTCTTGATATATTTTAAATTCTTCTAGGCTCTAAGAATTGGAAAACCAAGAAGGTTTTGATGTTTTGTGTGGCGCCAGCTGAATTAGAAACCAAGATGAACATAACCAAAGGAGGCCTGGTGCTGTTTTCAGCAAATTCTAATTCATCTTGTATGGAGCTTTCAAAGAAAATTGCTGAGTGAGTTATAATCATATCATTAAAATTTGTATTATGTGATATTTTCACTCGATAATTAGATTAGCACTGATTGTTAAACTTGAAAGCAGGTAATCTGCATATCACCTGTATATATTAGGGCATTTTGTAAACTATCATTCATTCAGCAGATATTGATGAGTGTCTTGTAGACGCTGGGGATAATTAGGGCATATTATGTATAGAATATTTGAGTATAAAGAACAGTGAAGTGGATACTGTACAGAAATAGTTTATAGATTGTAGTTCAACATAATTTTAGTTATTTTAGGTATTGATTTAGATAATGGGGATTAACAATGAACAGCCAGTCAAAATTCTTACATTTTGTAGGGGTCCAGACAAGAAGCAAGTCAGCAGAACAAATACAGTAATTTTAGGTGGTGATAAATGCTCTGAAAAAACTAAACACAAAAACCAACTTCAGTGAAAGGAGTGATGGGACAGGCTGTTCTGCTTTTGCTTGGGTGCTCAGGTGCCTTTTAAACAGAGGGGATGATGTGTGAATTGAGAACCTGAGTGAGTCACTGGGTGAAGGTCTGGGGCAGAGCCCAGCAGGCAGAGGAGCAGCAGTTCAGAGCCCCGGGGTGAGCAGCAGGAGTTGGTGTATCTCAGGAGTTTGGGGAGTGTAGAGAGCACGAGGAAATGGTCAGTGAGGCAGGCAGGGGAGGACGACGTCGACCTGGGGAGGAGGGTGAGAGGTTAGGTAATAGCGTGACTTTATAGTTTAATACTAACTTCAAATTTTATGAGGAGAATACCTCTATTTTATTTTTATTAATTTATGAATCATCTTTAGATAGTAAAGATGTTGAGTCTATTCTATTACCTGTTCAGCTTTTCCTCCCTTTCTCTTCTCTAGGCGGCTGGGGGTGGAAATGGGCAAAGTGCAGGTTTACCAGGAACCTAACCGAGGTGAGCTATCTTTGACATGTGTAACATTGATCTTTTTACAGAAAATGACATACTGCCTCGTCCTTCATCCTCCACTAGTGTAACAAGTAGACTGTCAGTTAGTTCCATGAGCAGGAAGTCTGTAGGCAAGGTGGGCGAGAGTGGTGTTTTAGCTCCTACGAACACCAACTAGATGGAGAACCCTGGAGCAAGTCACATCTGAGGGCCCGAAGGCACTTCTTAGACCTCACTCCATGAGAACTGCATGTGTGAACTGACGGGCCAAGTGAACGGATACTGTATTTCATTTGTTGGTTGAATTTATGTCACATTAGGCAGGATGAGTAAATCCTGTGTGGCCACATACTAATTGGTTGTTATTCTTTTCTTTTTAAAAAATATTTTATAATTTTTTTACAGAGAGGAAGGGAGAGAGAAACATCGGGAGTGTTAGAAACATCGATGGGAGTGTTAGAAACATCGATGAGAGAGAAACATCGACCATGCCTCCCGCACACCCTCTACTGGAGATGTGCCCGCAACCAATGTACATGCCCTTGACCAGAATCGAACCTGGGACTTTTCAGTCCGCAGACCGATGCTCTACCGCTGAGCCAAACCGGTTTGGCTGTCATGAAATCTTGTTAAATGCTTTTTACTGCCCTGGCCATTGTGGCTCAGTGTTTAGAGCATTGGCCCGCACACCAATGTGTCAGGGATTCAATTCCCTGGTCAAGGGCATGGACTTGTGTTGCAGGTTCAGTCCCCACCCTGGTGAGGAGTGCAGGAGGCAACCAATCAGTTTGTCTCTCATATTGATGTTTGTCTCTCCGTGCCCCCTCCCCCTCTTCCACTTGCTCTAAAAATCAGTGGGAAAATATCCTCGGGTGAGGATTAATAACAACAACAAAAAGAAATGCTTTTTCCTAATTGATTTATGCCATTGCATACATATCTCAAGTTGTAAAAAGCATCTGTTTTCTATATTCTAGCAGGGGCTATGGGCAGCTTGCATGGACTTGAGATTCAGACAGCTTATCCTTGGCAAGTTATATAACCTTTCTAAATTGCAATTGATTGGTAGTGTTTTAGGACTAAATGGGATAATTGTGTGCCTAACATAGCTCTTTGTATTTAGCAGGTACTCAGTAAATATTAGTTCCCTCTCCTTTTCCACTGTAGTATTTTGTCAAGTACTTACATATTATGGAACTTAAAACAGACTTTGATGAAAAGGCACACATTTTCTCTTCCCCATTTATTTTTCCATTACTGCCTCCTCTTTCTGCTCTCCCAAGTTGCCTCATGTGGCTTCAGTAGGTAAAAAGTGCAATTGAAAATATGTAGGGAAAATTTGGAGAAGGTAATGCTGCTAAAGGGAAGAATGTCCTTTGTCTAGTAGTTTGGAAGGGAGGGTCCAGGGGAGAGTTAGTGGTGGAAGACTCAGCAGGAGGTTGGCCATCCTCCAGGTTCACGGAAGATTCTGAGGGCTCACAAGTATCAGGGGCAATATTTGGTTCCAGGTTTCTCTGACTCTAAAGATCATTTTTCCCCCTATGGTACCATGTTCCCTTTTTAAATGTATTCTGTTTTCCCCAACATTTTAAATGAAAATGTTCAGATCTATAAAAAAAAAAAAGTTGAAAGAATAGATTCTATCACTTAGGTTCACAGTTCTCGGTTTGCTATGTGAATATGAATGTGTAGAGTAGGTTGCAGACATCAAGACCCTTAACCTCTGAACTTGGGCATGCATCTCCGAAGAACAAGGACTTTATATCTCTAGTCATCTAAAGTCTAGTCTATTTTCAAGGTTCCCTACTTGACCTAAAGAGCTTTTATAGCTCTATTTTGTTTTGTTTTTCAAACTAGGATTCATGGTTCAAGCACTGTGTTTTTAATATCTCTTTAGTTTCTTCTAGTCTACATAAATTCCGTACCTTTTCCCTTTTCTTCCCATGACAATGACTTTTTGAAGAGGCTGTTTTGTCCCGTTCTGGGTTTGTCTAATTCTTTCCTTCTGGCTGATCACAAATTTTTTGAAAGTAGAGTATTGGACCTTATTTATTGTTATTATTATAACATTTTGTTCCTAATAAGTTCTCCTTGTTGTGGCTAAGTGAATGAGTGTATAATCCTATGTAATAAAAGGCTAATATGCAGATTGACCTAACAGTGGAACAACCAGTCACTATGACATGCACTGACCACCAGGTGACAGACAATGTAGGAGCTGCCCCCTGTGGTCATTGCGCTCCCACCAGGGGAGCACTGCTCAGCCAGAAGCTGGCTCATGGCTGGCGAGTGCAGCGGTGGTGGTGGGAGCCTCTCCCACCTCATGGCAGCCCTAAGGATGTCCGACTGACTGCCTAGGCCTGCTCCTAAGCCACCAGTAGGACATTCCCCAAGGCTCCTCGACTGTGAGAGGGCACAGGCTGGGCTGAGGACCCTTCCCCCCTGCCCCCCCAGTGTATGAATTTCGTGCACTGGGCCTCTAGTTTCCTATAAAGATACTGTGCTCAGAGTGATACAGCACTTTCTACTTATATATTATACAAGAACCGAGAGGGTAGGTTTACTGGTTTCAAGTCAGAAATGTAATTATGTTTAAAAAGTGTAGCTAATGACAGTATGCTTATGGTTTTGTAGCATTTAAAACTAATCTCTTTTATAATAGTTTCAGTTTCCATATTTTGTAACATTGGACAATATTGACATTTTTTGTGTATTTTCAAAAACGTAAATTATATACCTTCTTCACCCCTCCCCTCTTTCTTTCCTTTTCTTCCCAGAAACAAGAGTACAAATTCAGGAGTCCGTGAGGGGAAAAGATGTTTTCATCATTCAGACTGTTTCCAAGTGAGTCCTAACCCAGCAGAAGCATTGCTGCTCTCTGGGTTTCTGTTTGGGTGTGAGTGTTCAGAATATGAGTCAGTTAGACAAGAAAAATTAAGATAATTTTAAAATTAGTATGTTACTCTGCTATTTTCTGTCTTAACTGCTGCCTTTATGTGTAACCAAGTACAGGAGTCCCACAGTTAGCCAGGGGGTACATTCCAAAACCCCCGGTGGATGCCTAAAACTGAGTCCTATAGTAGTATATACTCTGTTCTTTCTATGCATACGTACATATCTTTGATAGAGTTTAGTTTATAAATTAGGTACAGTAAGATATTACAATAATAATAAAACACAGCAATCATAATCATACTATAATAAAAGTTACGGTAATGTGATACATCTCTCTGTCTCTGTCTCTGGTTACTGATTTGATAACCAAGATAGCTTACTGAGTGACTAACGGGCAGATGTCATATGTAGCATACGGGATAATTAATGTCTCAGGTGGGATGGAGCAGGACAGCTATGCAAAATGGCACACCATTTAAAACTCATCAATTGTTTATTCCTGGAATTTTCCATTTAGTATTTTCCTACCATGGTTGACCGAGGATAACAAACCACAGAAAGAGACACTGAGGATGGGGGTGGTGGGGCTGCTGCATTGGAGTAGAGCAGAGGTGGGGATGTCAGGCCATGTAAGGCCATAAAATCATTTGGTTTGACCCTGCCAAGGCAACTGCAGGTGGGACTCAAAATTCAATAAATTTAGGAGCTTTGTTCATAGCAGCATACATTTATATTAAGCAAATGATGTTATAAATATCCAAATGGGAGAAACCAAGATGGCAGCATAGGTAAACATCTGAACTTGCTGCCTCACACAACCACTTCAAAACTACAACTAAAAGACAAAACAACATCATCCAGAACCACAGGAAGGCTGGCTGAGTGGGAATTCTACAACTAGAAGGGAAGAGAAAAGCACAGTGAGACTCAGAGGAGCTGCAGAAGTAAAGTGCAGAAGTACGGAGACACGTGCGTGAGGAAAAGGCTGGCAACTGAGGACGCGGTTGTCTTTTTCAATCAGGAGGGAGATACAAGCTCCTGACTACTCTGAACTCCAGTTCTGGGTGAGACTCTGGGGACCCAAACTGATACCTGGGGAAACTGGACTTTCTGACATTGGATCAGAACACGAGGGCAGCTTTCTCTCAGAGGTTACCTCAGGACATTGAGACCTGGGTGCCTCTTAGGCCATTGCTGTTTGCTCTGCCCAGTTGATTCCTGAGACCTTGCTCCACCCAATTTACAACCCCATCCCAGCTGTACATATGAATGGCCTGGCCCCTTGCAATCTAAAATTACCTAACAAACTGCAGCTGGATCAGTGAGACCCAGAACATCCAAAAGAAGGCCCAAGGCCCCACAGCAGCTTGTATTGCTTCACAGATGGGCCTCATCTGGGCATCTTCAAATGCCAAACAACGAAGAGAAATCTGTAGATCTCTCTGTAGCTCCTGCTGGGTGGCCTCAGGTAGAGCTAAATTTTCACCTTCTTGGATATCAAATAGCCATTGTACACAGTGGTCAGAGTGAGGTCATTCAAATTACGACTCCTCAGATCCATAGGGGACACACTTAGGGGACAGACCCAGTGAGCACCAAAGCCCTACTGAAGTAAGTCCTGTCCCATAAGGGTGTCTCCAGCACAGAAGTTCTCCTATCATAGACACACTGATCCTCACAGCCAATTTGCCTGGAGGTCAGTTCCTTCCGTTGATACCAACAACAATCAAGGCTTTACTATAACAAGACTGTGCACACAGCCCTAACCGGTTTGGCTCAGAGGATGGAGCGTCGGCCTGCGGACTGAGGGTTCCCTGGTTCGATTCTGGTCAAGGACATGTACCTTGGTGGTGGGCACATTGCCAGTGGAGCTTGTGCAGGAGGCAGCTGATTTATGTTTCTCTCTCAACGATGTTTCTAGCTCTCTATCCCTCTCCCTTCCTCTCTATAGTAAATCAAAATATATTTTAAAAAGACTGTGCACACAGTCTACCAGGGGGTGCACTAAGAGTATCCACATCAGGTAACAGGGAAGGCTGAGCCACTGGGCCCCATAGAACACCTAGCACACAAAGCCACTCTATCAACACAGGGAAGCAGCCAAAAATGCAGAGACAAAGAAACAGGTCACAAATGTCAGAAATGGAGGAAAGCAAACTACTGGATATAGAGTTCAAAACCCCAGTTACAAGGTTACTCAAGAATCTTCTATTATAGAAACCTCTGAGAAATTTAGTGAGAACCTTGAGGATATGAAAAAGGACCAACTAGAAATGAAGCATACACTGACTGAAATAAAAAATAATATACAGAGACCTAACAGCAGACTAAAGGATCCCAAGAATCGAGTCAAAGATAGGAAATATGAAGAAGCAAAAAAAGCCATTGGAAAAGCAAAAAGAATCCAAAAATGTGAAGATAGTGTAAGGAGCCTCTGGGACAACTTCAAGTGTACCAACATCTGAATTATGGGGGTGCCAGAAGAAGAGAGAGAGCAAGATACTGAAAACCTATTTGAAGAAATAATTACTGAAAACTTTCCCCCACCTGGTGAAAGAAATAGACTTACAAGTCCAGGAATCACACAGAATCCCAAACAAAAGGAATCCAAAGAAGAACACTCCAAGACACATCATAATTAAAATGCCAAGAGCAAAAGACAAAGAGAGCATATTAAAAGCAGCAAGAGAAAAACAGTTAATTACCTATAATTGGATGGGGAGCACCCATCCAATTGTCAGCTGATTTCTTAACAGAAACTATGCAGTCCAGAAGGGAGTGGCAAGAAATATTCAAAGCGATGAACAGCAAGAACCTACAACCAAGGTTATTCTACCCAGCAAAGCTATCATTCAGAGTTGAAGGTCAGATAAAGAGTTTCACAGATAAGTAAAAGCTAAGGGAGTTCACCACCACCAAACCAGTATTATATGAAATGCAGAAAGGTATTCTTTAAGAAGAAGAAGAAGAAAAAGATAAAGATAAAAATTATGAACAACAAATACGTATCTATTAACAAGTGAAGCCAAAAATCAAGTGAATTAAAAATCTGAGGAACAGAATAAACAGGTGAATATATAGAATCAGGGGTATAAAAAGGGAGTGGGGAAAGGGGAGTGAGGGATGCAGGAAGAGACTGGACAAAAATCGTACACCTATGGATGAGGACAGTGTGGGGGAGGTAAAGGTAGAGGGTGGGGTGGGAATTGGGTGGAGGGGAGCTATGGAGGGGAAAAGGAAAAACTATTGTAATAATCTGAACAATAAAGATTTATTAAGTTAAAAAAATAAAAGTATATATAAAGGAAAAAAATAGAATTCAGGACTTCAGAAGGGTGACTCTTATAATCTCAAATTCAAGTTCTCTTCATTTTCTTTTACTTATTTTTAACTTTTATTCTCTTCCTGCCTTTTATCAGTTTCTTGGGCCTCTAGCCAAAACCATCTCCTTCATTTTCTGTCTCATTTGCATTGTTCCGAACTGTGCTGTCGGCTAGTGTTAATTCAGCTCTTCTTACTCTTGCACAGGTTGCAAAAAGCTGGACATCAGGGTCTTGATAAAATCCTGTGAGAGAGTTAACATTGAGATTTGGTATTGTCAGATTCAGCTTATCCTTTATTTTAGTACAAACTAGAACATTTTTAAATTAAGAAAATTCTGGGTGTTAACCTTTCAAACAACTTCATTAAGTTTAGTCATGGAAGGCTTTGTACCAGCTCACAGAGAAATGGTGCTCCTGGGAGCATAGTTTGGGAACCTCGTTGTACCTTTCCACTCACTCTTGGTTTCCCTACTCTTTCCCTTTCACGTAGAACACTCTTGTATAATAAAAGTCCACTTTAACTGCAGATGTCAGGCTTGTTGTTAGATATTAGCAGAACATCTGCTCACCCAGAGGATATGTTTCTACTCACTACTTATTAACCAATCTTTATTGAAGATGCTGGTCACTGTTACAGGTGAGATGCATTAAAGACTAAAACAGATAAAGATCCTCGTTCTCATGGAGTATACAGGGTGGGGCAAACGTAGGTTTACAGTTCGTCGGGAAAATCATACAGTAATTAGTAGAGAAACTCTGTGTTTCATGTACTCACAACTTTAAACCTACTTTTGTCTCACCTGCATATTCTAAGACTTGCAAGTTACATAATAAATAAGTAGATTATTTATTTTGTCAGGAGGCTTTGAGTGCTATGGGGAAAAACACCAAAATAGCATGGCACGGAATTGGGGAGTCATGGTGGTGAGAGGGTATGGAAAGGGCTTGTAGAGTAGACGTTATTAAAAATTGACATTTGCCCAGCCAGTTGGTTCAGTGGTTGAGCATTGCCCTATGAACTAGGACAGTGGTCTGCAAACCCCTTAAATGTGGCTCTTCCACAAAATACCATGTGCAGGCGCACACGTACATTGGGATTGAAACTTCGTGGCCCATGTGCAGAAGTCATTTTTCGGCCTGGGCAAGTCTGTTTTGAAGAAGTGGTGTTAGAACACCTGCAGTTTGCCGACCACTGAACTAGGAGGTCATGCTTTGATTCTCAGTCAGGGCACATGATTGGTTGCGGGCTTGATCCCCAATGTGGGGCATGGAGGAGGCAGCGATGAGTCATCATTGATATTTCTGTCTCTCTTCCTTCCCCTTCCTCTCTGAAATCTATAAAAATGTATTTTAAAAAATTGACATTTGGCAACAACTGGAAGAAGATGAGGAAGTAAATTAGGTGGCTAGCTGCAGAGGAGAGCTGGGTGCACATAGAAGGTGCAGGCCCCAGTGGGAATCAGCATTGACAGGTTGTGGAGTGCGCCAGACTGAGAGGGGCGTGGAGTAGGAGTGGACAGCAGAGAAGTGGGGGTGAGGAGACAGCATGAAGGAGCCATGGGAGCCATTATAGGGTCCTGGGCAAAATGGAAGCCTTCTGGATCTTGAGCAGAGAGGTGCATGATCTGACTCATTGTAATCTCTAGGTGGATTCTGGAGAATGGCCTGCAGAGGGACTGTGTGTGTGAGGTGGGGAGGAGCCCTGTGGTAGCGGGCTGTCAGGAAGTCCCCGCTGAGGAGGGAGAGAGGCAAGGCCCAGTGCAGCAGTGGAGTGCTGGGGTGCTTTCTGGAGGGGCGCATTAGGGATGCCACTGAGGTTTTTGTCCTGTGTGAACTAGAGGAATAATACTGCCATCAGCTGAGTTAGCAAAGGATTTTATGATGAACCAGGCTTTGGGGGCAAAGAGCAGTTTAGTTTGGGGTATGTTAAGTTTTGAGTTGTCTTAACAGACATTCAAGTGGAATGGTTAAGCAGCAGTTGAATTTGTTAGACTGTAGCTGAGAAGCTTGTACTGGGTCTAGTAGTATACATTTGAGAGTCTTCAGTATTTATAAAGCTGTGAAATTGGATGAAAAGCCCAAGAGATGAGAGATAGGAGGAGGACAAATGAATGAGTATTAGGGTTGGAAGTTAAGGGTCAGAAGTTCAGCAAAAGAAACCAAGTAGTGTAGGAGAACAGGCAGTCCTAGAAGCCAAGTGAGTGCAGATAGCAGGGGAGGGGTGAGCAGCTGTGTGTGATGCCACTGATGGGTCAGGTGAGAGAAGGACTGAGCATTGACTTGGTCATTTCGCCATGTGGAGGTCATTGATGATGGATTAGAGTATGCTCGGGAAAGAAGGAGAATAGTGAGTGTTGACAAGTTGACAACTCTTCAGATCTAATGCAGAGGTGAGCAAAGGAATGCGGTAGTGGGGAAAGTGGTCCTGAGTTCTTGTTTTTAATGGAAGAAATAATAGTGTTTACAGGATAGGCTGATGGTAGCTTGTGAGTGTAATAACAAATTGATGATGGAAGCAAAAGAGAGAATTTCTGGTATAGAAAAGAGAGGGTGGGGAATAGTGTAATTTGGAGGGCTGGTTTTAGAGTAACTGGTGTGGAGAATTCATCTCTTCCTGGTGGCTGAGGCCAGGTGGTCTCCTCGAGTATAAATGCACGGTGGTGTGAGCCCCTGGTAGCTCTTTCCTTAGTGAAAGGGTCATTGGCTGAGAAGAGATGAGGGAGGATGGGGGGAGGGAGCTGATGGAGGAGAGAGGAATTTATTGGTTTATTTCTCTCTCCCTTGAGCTAGCAGCTGGATAGCAGATTGCTAATACTTTGTTGGAACAAGGAGATATTATCCACTGTCTTACGTTCCTTGCTGGGATTTTTGTCTTTTGGGTTACAGGGATGTGAACACCACCATCATGGAGCTCCTGATCATGGTTTATGCGTGTAAGACCTCTTGTGCCAAAAGCATCATTGGTGTGATTCCCTACTTCCCTTACAGCAAACAGTGCAAGATGAGAAAAAGAGGCTCCATTGTTTCTAAATTGCTGGCTTCAATGATGTGTAAAGCTGGTAAGAATGGCAGATATTTGATAATTAATTGGGATCCTGAGTGTTTTATTTTTATCTTAGAAATTGTAAAGCATTTTAAAGACTATATTGGAGTGCTAAACAGAGTTTAAAAAGTGATACAGTTTTAATTTCATTTATTTTTTAAAATTTTCAAAATTATTTATTTATTTATTTATTTATTTATTTATTTATTTATTTATTTTGTTAGAAATTGAAGGGAGAAGGAGAGAGAGAGGAAAAGAAAACAAAACCCATACATATCGATGTGAGAGTGAAACATTGATCACTGCCCCCTACCGGGAACCCAGCCTGCAACCCAAGCTATGCCCTCACAGGGAATCGAACCAGCAACCTTTCAGTGCATGGGACAATGCCCAGCCACTTAGCTACACTGGCCAAGGCTGGTACAGCTTTTAAAGTTAAATAATTTATGAGAAAACAGTACAGAGAATTCTTTGGTCCCCAAAACACAAAGGTAGTGAGAACAAGTTATTTTTTTCCTAAATTCTTTGTTTAAAAATTAGATTGAACCCTGCTGCAGTGGCTCAGTGGTTGAGCGTTGATCAAGAATCAGAAGGTGAAGGCTCATTTCCCAGTCAGGGCACATGCCCAGGTTGCTGGCTCGATTCTCAATAGTGGGGGTGCAGGAGGCAGCCAATCAATGATTCTCTCTCATCATTGATGTTTCTCTCCCTCTCCCTTCCTCTCTGGGGAAAAAAAATGATACACACACACACTAGAAGCCTGGTTGCACGAATTCGTGCATGGATGGGGTCCCTCGGCCTGGCTGGTTATTGGGCCAATAGGGGCATCTCATCCAGTCCCGATGGGCGGTGGGGTAGGGCCTGCAGGGGATTGGCCAGCTGGGGGGAGAGGAGAGGGAGTTTGGCTGTGGGAGTGCACTGACCACCAGGGGGCAGCTCCTGCGTTGAGCATCTGCCCCATGGTGGCCAGTGTGCATCAAAGGGACTGGTCAATCAGTTGTTCTGGTCGAAATGGTCGCTTAGGCTTTTATATATATAGACATATTTTAAGAGAATATTGAAATGACAAGTTATAATCATATAAGTCGTTTTTAAAGGAGGGAAAGGCATCTGAACCAACTCTTTAACACAGCAACTACTTTTATTTTAGCCTCTTCCCTTTCCCAGGACAGGTTGGTATATTTTGTAAACTATGTGTATTACTTTGTGTTGTGCATTTTCAGGTAACATCCTAAGGGTCTCCCCTTGTTTCTTTCTTTTTTTTTTTTTTTCCCAAATATGTTTTATTGATTTTTTACAGAGAGGAAGGGAGAGGGATAGAGAATTAGAAACATCGATGAGAGAAAATCATCGATCAGCTGCCTCTTGCACATCCCCTACTGGGGATGTGCCCGCAACCAAGGTACATGCCCTTGACCAGAATCAAACCCAGGACCTTTCAGTCCGCAGGCTGACGCTCTATCCACTGAGCCAAACCGGTTTCGGCATCCCCTTGTTTCTAAGTAATCTCAGAGTTGTTATTGTGTATATGTGTGTGCATGTATGTACTGGTATATGTGCATATCTCAGAGCATTTGCACAAAGAAGAAAGAATAAAAAATCCTCATATCACTGCATTTTAACACAGACGCCATAGAATAAATTTCTACTGTGGCATTCCAAAGACGACAAAAATAAAACCAAGTTTGATGAAACCCAAACCCCTGCAATCTCATGAGCTTACCTCGTTGAAAACTGACAGGCAGCAAGCTGAAGGGATCGAGCTGCTCATCAGGTCTTCAGGAAGTCCTGTCCTTCTGACCTTCCTCTGGGGAATCATTAGGCCTCTGACCTTTCTCCTGGGGGGCATTAGGCCTCTGATCTTCCTCCTGGGGGCATTAGGCCTCTGACCTTCCTCTTGGGGGAGGGGGGCACTAGGCCTCTGACCTTCTTCCTGGGGGCATTAGGCCTCTGACCTTCTTCCTGGGGGCATTAGGCCTCTGACCTTCTTCCTGGGGGCATTAGGCCTCTGACCTTCCTCCTGGGGGCATTAGGCCTCTGACCTTCCTCCTGGGGGCATTAGGCCTCTGACCTTCCTAGGGGCATTAGGCCTCTGACCTTCTTCCTGGGGGCATTAGGCCTCTGACCTTCTTCCTGGGGGCATTAGGCCTCTGACCTTCCTCCTGGGGGCATTAGGCTTACTTTCTTGCTCTTTAGGAAAGTTTTGGTTTGTAAAATTTTTCCAATTGAATTTTTCTTATTCTTTGTATGTTGTCAACCTGACCTTCAGCTCAAGCAAACGTGATTATCCGGGCCCACACAGAAGTCACGATTACAAAGAAGCAACAAAAATGCACATAATCTCCTTTGTCTTGGGCTTTAGTAAAACTCCCTGGTATTTTGCTGTATAAAATAAATGTGCTGTATTGGCTCTGGGTCACTCTCCATCAGAGGACAGCTGTCCCACTTTTTCCTTCTATCTCTGTGTCTGTCTCTTTCTTTCATTTTCTCAATCCCCAGTTGTCCCTACTCAAGACCTGGGCCAAAATATTCTTTAATGAGCCAATAGTGACGGTTCTTAATTTTTCCAGTTACAGGCCTGTACATTTGCCTTAATATCTTAAGACAATATTTGTCTTAATATAGCTTTGCCATGCCTGTTAAAGAAACTTCAAGGCGATGTAATTTGCTCTAGTAGGATTTTATCAGAGACATTTCTTTGTTACTATTATCTTTGCTATTTTAAGACTAAATTCCTGTGAAAATCAGGCATCTCTGTGTAAGACAAACCACCTGGTCTTTCCCTCTTGAGCTGAGAAAAGCCCAGTTTGCTAGCTCTCTACCTCCTGCGTCTCCTTTACTGCTCACACGGAACATTTCTGACACTTCTGGTCACTAACTGTGTAATTTCCCCTTAAACCTAGTGATTCTTCGTGACATCAGCTGGGAGCCCCACAATTTAACTAAATTCTGACAATATCTACCTGGAGATCCTGTCTGATCCCACCGATTAAGGGCTCAGTCTCACAAAACTGGCCATCCCTTTCAGATGCTGGTTGCTAGTTTAGGTTGTTATCTGTGCTTCACACCAATTGACTATAAACCTGAGGTTCCCCCATCTTCTCGGATTCCATTAATTTGTTAGAGCAGCTCAGAGAACTTAAGAAAGCAGTTTACTTACTGTTTACCAGTTTATTATAAAAAGTCATAATTAAGGATACAGATGACCATATAGAGGAAAAGGTGTGTAGGGCAGGGTATGTGGGACTAAAGGGCATGGAGCTTCAGTGCCAACTGGGTTTGCCACTCTTCCCAGCACCTCCACCTGTTCACCAACTTGGAAAGTTTCCACTACCTGTGCTATTGGGATTGCATTGAGCTTGCCCATAGTATAATCATTAACTCCACTTCTAACTCCTCTCCCCTCTCTGGAGAAGTGGCTGAAAATGCCACGCTTCTGATTTTGGCTGGTCATTCCAGGAGCCATCCAGAGGCCCACCCAGAGTCACCTCAATAGAACAACTGAGGCTCCTAGCTCTTTTCACTTAGCAACTCACGGGGTTAGGAGCTGTGTGCCAGAAACCAGGGACAGGCCAGTTTTTATTTATTCTCTTATTTCCCAATCTCATACTAAAATATTTGATATAACAATGCTGAATTTTTTTTATGAGAGCAATTTTTAATCATAATTTATCACTTAAATATCCTATTTTATATTGTACTTATTTCATACAGTGCAACTTATTTTATATAGTACTAATTTCATACAGTACAGTTCAACACATAAACTAGTTATGTGCTTGTGTCTGCTTTATTTTCAAAGGTCTGACTCATCTTATTACTATGGATTTACATCAAAAGGAAATTCAGGGCTTCTTCAATATTCCTGTTGATAATTTAAGAGCGTCTCCCTTCTTATTACAATATATTCAAGAAGAGGTAAGCTAGCTCAAACTATTTTATTTTAAAATTCTTTTTAAAGTTGAAAGACATTTCCTTGTCTTTGGGTTGTCCATAAAAGAAGTACTATTTACTTGAGAAATGTAACTCATTGTGTTTTAAGATCCTTAATCTTTAACATATTTTTTTTGTTAACTTCTTAAAATTGCTTTTTCTTTTTTTGGACTTAAGGTTCCTAGGATTGGACTAGCTGTGATTTATATAGAGAGATATATACAGTATTTATTATTTAAAACACAAAAAATATATTTTTAAATTTTATCAAAAAGAATCAAACTGTGTAATCTTTTGGGAATTTTTCACTTGATGTTACATTATTATGATTCAGCCATATTGTTGTGTCACAGTTTATCTTTTTTTAAAATTTTTTAAGAATAGTTTATTGATTTTACAGAGAGAGAGAGAGAAAAAAGGATGGGGGAAGGAGAGAGAGAGAGAAATATTGATATGAGAGTAAAACATTGATCAAGCCTTTAACCTGGCATGTGCCCCGGGCATGTGATAGGAATCAAACCAGCAACTTTTCAGTGCATAGGAGGATGCCCAAGCAGGTGAGCTAATCAGGCCAGGACACAGTTCACCCATTTTGACTATTGAAAAAGACTTACTGTGCCGCTGTTATCACAGTCTATCTATATAAAAGGCTAATATGCTAAGTGTTCTTCCCTTTGGTCAGGTAATGATGTCATATAGCAACGCCTGGCTTCCTCTCCCTAGCAACTAGCCTCCTTGCAGTTTCTTTAGCCCAGGAACACGACTTGCTGTATAGCCATCTGGAAACAGTTCACACTGTAACCAAATGTCTGTGAAGCATTTTCCTGTGCCTCATCTTATTTGATCCTCACAGAAGTCCTGGAGTAGGTAGATAGGAGACTTGGTGGAATCCTATTTTCTTTTCATTAGCCAGAAAACAGATACTTAGAAAGCTTAGAAACTTGACCTGACTGAAAAGAAGTAAGAAATGGTGGACCTTAAAAATGATTTCAGGTTTTCTCACTGCGTAGCAAATAGTCAAACACTACTGCAGTTAAATATTTTACCCTTTGTTCGCCCTTCATGATCTACAATAATAATCTGCTTTGTGTTGATATTTACTGCTGTGTTGTTGACAGTTACCTGGAAGAGAAGTTGGGGTGCTTCACTGGGCTGGAAAAAGTTTAGCTACATCAGAAACCAGGTCTAATTAAAAAAGTTTGCTCTATCTCTGTAAAAGGCTAAGTTGACTTGTGCATGCTCGATACATATAAAGCTCTTGCTCTTGCCAGTTGCAAGCATGTGTGTTTCCATCTGTTATTGATTGTGAATTTGGTTGACACTTCTATTATAGAGAAAGGGCAAATAGTGATATTAAAATATTTCTTCTTAATTTTCTTTCAATGTGTACGAATTTGTGCACGGGGCCACTAATCTACATTAAACATTTTTTAAAAAAATAGATACTGCAAAAATTACAATTTTCTGAAGTTTTAATAGATATTGTAAAAATTGCAATTATCTGAAGAGGCTGTATTAATTTATACTCCCAGTAGCAGTGTTATGATAGTACCTGTTTCCCTGGGCCTTCATTGTGCTAAGTTAATAGACAAAACACCACTACCTTACTTGGATTTTTTACTCCCTGGTAGCTAGTGTGATTGAGCATCTTATCAGGGGGGAGGCTTTTCCGGGGGTGGGGGAGGGACAGAATTTCCCCCATCTAAAATGGTGTTTTCGCCTGGCCGGTGGGGCTTAGTGCTTGAGTGTCAACCTATAAGCCAAGGAGACCGTTCTTCAATTCCTGGTGAGGCACATGCCCAGGTTGTGGGCTCAATCCCTAGTAGGGGCCGTGCAGGAGGTAGCCCATCAATGATTCTCTCTGATCATTGATGTTTCTGTCTCTCCCTCTCCCTTCCTCTCTGAAATTGATAAAAATGTATAAGATAGTGTTTTATTTTCTTGCCGTGATTTTGGAATTTCAGCAGGTGTGTCCACTGATTTTTCTAGATACTCAGTGTGTCCCTTTCATTCTTTGGGAATCTTTTCCCTTATAATTTGAATATTTTACCATCCTCCCCTTTTTTTATTCTCTGAGATCTGTTATGTGTAGTCTCTATATTGTTTAACTTTTTTCTTCAAGTTTTGTGTTCTTATATCCCTCCTTGTAGGAAAATTTCTGGCCTGATCTCCCAGGTTTGTTATTCAGTTGTGTCTGTAGCTAGCCAGTGACTGGATTGTTTTTTGGACCATAATCACTTCTACCTCTGGATTTCTTTTTGGTTCTTTTTCATAACAGCTTATTTTCTCTTTATGAATATGTTTTTCTGCTTTAACTTTTGAGGATAAAATAGACCTACTTTTACTGTTGAGTCCTTTTTTCACTGTTTTCTTGGTTATTTCCTCTCATAACTGGATTTGCTTATGTTTGATAAGGCAAGGAAGTACATAAACTAGTTTAGAAAGATTTCTAGCAAAAATAAGAAACGTGCTTTCCTCGCTGACAGTGTTCCTGAAGAACATATGATCCATGAGGTTATGCTGGATATATCTGTAGTAGAGCCTTCAGATTAATCAGTTGTTTGTTTATTAAGTATTTATTACTTAGTGCTTCCCATGTGCTAAGAAATGTACAAGGTGCTAGTGATTATTTTAAGTGTTTATATTAAAATTTATTGAACTGGCATAATTGTGAGAAAAAGCAATGGTGATTTATTGAAATGAAATTATATAACTTAATGAAGTGATTAAATTTTAAGAACATAAAATAGTGCCAAGATGAAGTCAGAAATAAATACTGTGCCCTGGTTGGTATGACTCAGTTGGCTGAGTGTCATCCTGTGCACCAAAAGGTTGCTGGTTCAGTTCCCGTTTAGGACACATGTCCAGGTTGTGGGCTTGATCCCCAATAGGCGGCACAGAGAGGCAGTCGATCATATGTCTCTTTCTCTACTCTCCCCCCACTCCCTCCCTTCCTAATAAAAATAAATAAATAAAAAGAACCCTGTTGCTATGGCTTAGTGGTTGAGCATCAGCCTATGAACCAGGACATCATGCTTTGAATCCCCATCAGGGCAAATGCCTGTATTGTGGAAAGTAAACTACTGCTCAGCTTAAAAACAATTTTGCCTTCTAAACTCTCAGAAGTTGACAGTAGGTATATCTTTAATATATTATCACTGGCACAGATCACTTCAAGTGTTCAACTTTATTGACTCTAGAGCACAGTGATATTTTAGTTATTTTCATAAGGGCTCTTAATCTATAGTAATCTATAATAATAAAAGCATAAGAAGCTAATTATACCCACGTCCTTCCAGACAACTTTCCGGATGCTGTGGGGGCTGCGAGGGAAGCCCGGGTCCCGGGCGCCAGAGGGAAGCCGGTGCCGGCAGCGGGGAAGGAGGGCCTGCTCTTGCAGGAATTCTGTGCATCGGGCCTCTGGTGTCCTCACAGAACAGCCCTGGGCTGATTGTCTTTAACAAGTTGGTTCTTCTCTGTATGACTGAGATATGGTAAAGAGGCATTTGTGTGGATGCACTGATTTGGAACTTAACAATTACAGTGCCTTGGATTCAGATGGGGTGGCTATCATCCTGGCGATATGAAGTGACAACTTCCCGAGACCGACTATAACAATGTCTTTATACCATATTATCAGTATTTGCTGGAGTTTTTTCTTCAAAGAGGTCTGTGAGGCTTGTTCTTAATAATAATATTTTCCTGAGAAAACACACATACACACACAAGTGAAAAATAATATTTTTTGCTAGGTAGGCATTTATTCATTTTCCAAAGGAGAAAAATGCTTTGAACATTTCTCTTCTTGGAAAATTTTCAAGTGACCAAATGACATTTTTTAGTCCGATGCACTTCCTTTTTCGTTTGTTAATCCTCACCTGAGAATGTGGTTTTTTTTGTTTTTGTTTTTTTTCATTGCTTTTTCAGAGAGAATAGAAGGAAGGGAGGGAGAGACACATGGACTGGTTGCCTCTGGTATGTGCCCCATCCTAGGTCCATGCCCTTGACTGGGAATCGAACCCAAGACCTTTCCATGCTCAGGCCCATGCTCTAACCCACTGAGAACACCGGCTAGGGCTGCACTGTTCCTTTTCATTGATTGTTGAGTGTTGGTGTGCATAGCCTTATGGAGTCACGGCAGTAACCCTGGCCTCTCTGTCACAGATCCCGGATTACAGAAATGCAGTGATTGTAGCCAAGTCTCCAGCCTCAGCCAAGAGGTAGGTGGGAGCTCACGACTGAGCGCTCCTCCATCCACATCCAGCGATCAGTCCTCCATCAGATCCCCGGTGTTCTGTTTCAACCTCAGCAGTTCACTGGTGTCCTTACTTTTATTTCGTGGACTGGTAGTTTGACAGATTTTTTGCAGACCTCATTTATTAAGTGATGACGATTGGTCTTTCTTTCTTTTTAAACCCCAGTCTGTGACCACCAGTTTTTTTTGTTTTTGTTTTTTTACCAAAGTCGCCCAGGTCTGGGGAATCCCAGAGCGGCAGCTGCTGGTTGTGATATTCCAATCTGGCATTTATAATACTAGCAAATATGCTTTGTAGTTGTTTGCTGCCTCGAACTCAGTAATTTATTAACAGAATTGTATCCAGCCCAGTGGTCTGTGTTGGTATGTGTTAAAAGGTGACATTTTACAAAACGAAAACACCCAGAGGCATCCAAATGGGGCAGTTCTGAGAATCACGTGTAGCCCCAGGTAACTGATGAGTCAGGAATGCAGTGTGTAGGGTTGTATTTGGGCTAAGAGTGTCTCATGTACCAATATTTCCTGGGAAAGAACAAAATCAGTTGCAGGAAGGAATAAAATCTTTTCTCTAAAAAAGTCTGTTTTAAGCTTATTTTCCACAATTGAATGCCTTTGCTCCCTGGCATTGTTGAGTCCTGGGGGATGGAGGGAAACAGGCGCCCCCCTGCTGGCCCCGCCGCTGTTAGTGTTGAAGCGGGGAGCTTACACATGCTGAGGCAGCCAGAGGAGCTCACAGAGAGTGGTCCCCACCACGGCTGAAGAATGCCGTTAGACTGCCAATCAGGCTGCATGTGACGAGCATGGTGTGCCATGTTCTTAGAGCGCCCCCGTGCAGCAGGGCTGTGCCCGCACTCACGCTTCCTCCAGGAAGTCGCGTCACAGACCTCGCATTGTCCACTGGAGAAAGCCATAGTGAATGGCCTCATTTTGGAAAAGAAATATCCCAAACAACTTTTTCAAACATTTGTGCAAAGGCTGAATTAATTAAAATTTAGTAATTTATTTTTCTGTGATGTACAGACTTTTAAAAAATTAATGTAAAAGTCGCATAACATACAATTAACCATTTCTAAGTATATAGTTCACTGGCATCCAGTGCATTCACAAGGTTATGCAACAACACCTGTCCTCATCATATAATCACTCTCCACCCTCCCCCCAGCCCTGGCAGCCGTAATCTGCTCTGTCTCTGGATTTGCTTATTCTGGATATTTCATAGAAATGGAAGCACACATTATATAGCCTTTTGTGTTTCATTTCTTTCACTTAGCATAGTGTTTGGTTTTCGAGGACCAAATATCTGTGTGTTAGTATTTCATGTCTTTTTATGGCTGATAATATTCTGTTGGATAGATGGGCTGCACTTGATCTTTCATCATTGATGGGCAATGGGGTTGTTTCCCCCTTTGGGCTGTTTTGAGGAGCTGTGAACAGTTGTTTGTAAGTTTCTGTATTGACACGTGTTCATTTCTTGTGGATGTACTGGTATGTCTAGGTTTGAAATTGGTAGGCCATGGTAATTCTGCTTACATTTTTGAGGGACCACTGAACTTTTTTCCATTTTTCCATTCTCACCAGCAGTGTACAAGGGTTCTAATTTCTCCACACTATTACCAACACTTATTTTCTGGGTTTTTTTTGTTTGTTTGTTTGTTTTCTTTTTTTTTTATATAGCCATCCTAAGTGGGTATGAAATGGCATCTCATTGTGATTTGCTGTTTTTTTGTTGTTTTTATTTATTTATTTATTTTTTTATTAATATAAAAATAGGCTGTTTTTATTAATATAAAAATCACCAGAGGCTATTTTTTCTCATTGATTTTAGAGAGAATGGAAGGGAGAGGGTGAGACAGAGTGAGAGAAATACTGATATGAGAGATTGCCTCTCACACATGCCCTGATCAGGCCCAGGATTGAGCTGCAACCCAGGTACCAGCACTTCAGTCCAAGGGTGATACTCTAATCACTGAATCAAACCGGCTAGGGCTTATTATAGTTTTTGTTTGTTTTTATGTTTTTGGTTAATCCTCACCTGGGGATATTTTTTCCATTGATTTTTAGAGATAGTGGGAGGGAAGGAGGGAGAGAAAGGTAGAAAGAGCCGAAACCAGTTTGGCTCAATGGATAGAGCGTCGGCTTGGGGACTGAAAGGTCCCGGGTTCGATTCCGGTCAAGGGCATGTACCTTGGTTGCGGGCATATCCCCAGTAGGGGGTGTGCAAGAAGCAGCTGGTCGATGCTTCTCTCTCATCGACATTCCTAGCTCTCTATCTCTCTCCCTTCCTCTCTGTAAAATATCAATAAAATATATTTAAAAAAAAAAAAAAAAAGTAGAAAGAGAGAGACACATTGATTGGCTGTATCCTGAATGTGACTCAACTGGAGCCGAGGATTGAACCTGCATTCTGGGTACATGCTCTTTTTTTTTTTTTTTTTTAATTTATTGATTTTTTTACAGAGAGGAGGAGAGAGGGATAGAGAGCTAGAAACATCGATGAGAGAGAAACATCGACCAGCTGCCTCTTGCACACCCCCTACCGGGGATGTGCCCGCAACCAAGGTACATACCCTTGACCGGAATCAAACCTGGGACCTTTCAGTCCACAGACTGATGCTCTACCACTGAGCCAAACCGGTTTCAGCTTGGGTACATGCTCTTGACTGGGAATCAAACCTGTGACCATTTCCTGCATGGGCTGACGCTCTAACCACTTAGCCACACTAGCTGGACTCTTATGTGATTTTGATTTTGATTTCTTATTAATGATTTTAGCATTTTTTCATGTGCTTGTGGCCATTAGTATATCTTTGGACAAATGTCTACTCAAATGCTTTGCTTATTTTAAAATTAATCAGTGTTTAATTAAAATGTCTACAAATACATGCCCAGCTGGTATGGTTCAGTGGTTGAGTGTCAACCTCTGAACCAGGAGTCACGGTTCAATTCCTGGTTAGAGCACATGCCTGGGCTGCAGGCTTGATCCCCAGGAGGTAGGGTCAGGAAGCAGCCTATCAATGATTCTCTCTCATCACTGATGTTTCTGTCTGTCTCTCCCTCTCCCTTCCTTACTGAAATCAATTAAAAAGTATATTTTTAAAAAGTTACGATACCAGAGGCCCAGGAAGATCCTCAGATGGCCCTGTGTGTTGGAAAGCTGCCATGGGCAGATCAGAGAACTCTCATGTTCAAGTCCAGACCAGCTCCTGCCCAGACCAGCTCCTGAACAGAAAGCTGGGCTCAGTTCATTCACTGTTGGGGTGAGAAAATATCCCAACTCCCAATTCTCTTGATGGACATGGCTCTAAATATCACCCACTGATTGGGGGGGAAGGCTGTCTATGTCGGCAGCTGGGAAAGCCAATTGGCCAAGGTCATTATGTTGTGGCCGGTGTCTGGAGGAATCAGATATTGTCTTGATCTCAAAAAGATAAACAGCTGCAGAAGATCCAAGATGGCTGCACAGGTAAACACCTAACCACAGCCACACACAACAATTTCAATAAAAAACAACTAAAATATAAAATGGACATTACCCAGAACTACAGGAAAGTCGACTGGCTGGAAATTCTACAATGAGAAGCAAGGAGAAAACCAGAAGGAAGAGCAGAGGAGCTGTAAAAGCCCAAGAGACCTAAAAACAGACTGAAAAATCGCAAAAATCAAGTCAAAGATTTGGAACATAAAGAGCCAGAAGACACTCCTCCACAGAAGCAAGAAGGCAAGAGAATCCAGAAAGTTGAAGATAATGTAAGAAACCTCTGGGACAACTTCAAGCAAACCAACATCAGAATTATGGGGGTCTCAGAAGATGAGAGCAAGATATCGAAAACATACTGAAAGAAATAGTGATAGAAAACTTCCCCCACCTGGAGAAAGAATTAAACTTACAAGTCCAGGAAGCGCACCGAACTCCAAACAAAAGGAATCCAAAGAAGACCACACCAAGACACATCATAATTAAAATTCCCAGAGCAAAAGACAAGAGAGAATATTAAAAGCAGCAAGAGCAAAGCAGGTAGTTACCTATAAAGGAGCACCTATACGATTGTCAGCTGATTTCTCAACAGAAACCATGCAGGCCAGACGGGAATGGCAAGAAATATTCAAGGTGATGAATAGCAAGAACCTACAGCCAAAAATACTCTACCCAGCAAAGCTATCACTCAGAATCGAAGGCCAGATAAAGAGCTTCACTAATAAAAAAAAGCTAAAGGAGTTCATCACCACCAAACCAGAATTATATGAATTGCTGAAGGGGGTTCTTTCAGAAGAGAAAGAAAATAAAGATAAAATTTATGAACAACAAATACATAACTATCAACAAGTGAATCTAAAAACCAAGGGAATTAAAAAAAAATCTGATAAACAATATTAACTGGTAAATATAATAGAATCAGAGGTATGGAAGGGGAGTGAACTGACGATTCTCGGGGAAAAGGGGAGAGGGGGATGTGGGAAGAGACTGAACATAAACTGTGCACCTATGGATGAGGACAATGATGGGTGGGGGAAAGGGCAGAGAGTGGGGTGGGAACCTGGTGTAGGGGAGCAACGGAGGGGGGGGGGGGAAGAGGAACATCTGTAATAATATGAACAATAAAGATTTAAAAAAAAAGAACAAAAGCCATTTGGAAAAAAAAAAAAATAGATAAACAGCTGCTTCTGCTTCTTCCTCTTCTCTCCCCCCTAATGCATCCCCTGAGTCTCAGGAGAGGGCTTTGAGACAGCATCCTTGGCTTATTTTTAAATGGAGTTGTTTGTCTTTTTGTGGTTGAATTATAGAACTTCTTTATATATTCTAAATACAAACAAACAAATACTAGACCCTCTCAGATTATATGGTTTGCAATTATTTTAATCCATTCTGTAGGTTGTCTTTTCCCATTCTTGATATGTCCTTTGATGTATAAAAGTTTTTAATTTTTATGAAGCCTAATTTAGCTTTTTTTGTTATTGCTTGTGCTTCAGTATCATGTCTAAGAAGGCAATGTTAAATCCAAGGTCATTAAGTTTTGTCCCCAGGTTTTCTCTTAATAGTTTAGTTTTAGCACTTATATTTAGGTTGGAGAGCGATTTTTTTTTTATATGGAATGAGGTAAGCATCCAGCTTTTTTCTTTTCCATATGGTTATCCAGTTTAGTCATCCAGCACTATTTGTTGAAAAGACTCTTCTTTCCCCCTCAATGACTTTGGCACCCATGTTGGAAATCAGTTGGCCGTAGATGTTTATGTCATTTATTTCTGGACCCACAGTTCTATTCTGTTATCTGTATGGCAGTACCACCCTGTTTCGATTGCTGTACTTTTGTAGTAACAATTAGATCAAAACAATCCGAGTGGGTGGAAGTGGGAGTATAGATCTTTTATGGATTCTCCATCAACCCAAGAGGGGAAAGTCCTGACTCCACCAGGCCTTCTCTGACACTATGTCGTGGGGCGGGGGAAAGACACTCTTTCCTGCTGAGTTGGTGTGGTAGCCCAGATTTGACTCTCCACTGACAGTGGCAGGGGGATAGGGGGCTTATTACTGCTGAGAAGGGATGAACGTCCCAGCTCCTTCATGGCCTCCTCTAAACCACCCTTCGGGGGTTTGGGGTGCATCATTATAGCTTGGCAAGGGAGTAAGTGTAGGCTCTTTTCTTGGTTTTTACTCATGTGGGGAGGGATGTAGCTGCTGTGTTTTCTGTCATGTTTGTCTGGAGTAGGGCAGTTAGTGCCTTAAAGTTTTCTGACCTGGGTGGCTGCTCCTTTCTTGGTCCTTTGGATAGAGAAAGCAGACTCTTTTGGGGCTCTGAACCCACTGGCATTTTGGGGTTGCCTGCTTCTTCATCTGCAAATCTAGATAATGCAAAAAGAAATCCCAGATGACTCACTGTCATGTCATTTCTCCAGTCCTGAGGTCCCTAGCCAATCAGTATTCTATTTTCCACCATTAGAGACTTGTTTGTTTCATATATATATATATATATATATATATATATATATATATATATATATATATAGAGGCCCAGTGCATGAAATTCATGCACTCGGGGGGTGGTCCCTCAGCTCAGCTTGCACCCTCTCGCAGTCCAGGAGCTCTTGGGGAATGTCTGACTGATGGTTTAGGCCTGTCAGCAGTTTGGACATACTGAGCACTGCCATGGAGTGCCATGCACTTGCCAGCCATGAGCCCGGCTCTGGCTGAGTGGAACATCCCCTGTGGGAGCACACTGACCTGCAGGGGGCAGCTCCTGTGTTGAGTGTCTATTCCCTGGTGGTCAGTGTGCATCATTGTGACTGGTCATTCTGCTGATCGATCGATTTGCTTATTATCCTTTTATTATATAGGACTAGAGGCCCGGTGCATGGATTTGTGCACTGGTGGGGTCCCCTTGGCCTGGCCTGTGGGGTCAGTGGACCTCTGTGGCCGCTGCATTGGGGGGGAGGGTTGAGGAGGGTGCGCCAGGGGGCTGTCAACAGGAGAGGCTTGTGCTGCCTCAGCTGCACTCACCAGCCATGAGCCAGGCATCTGGGCTCCTGGGTCAGCTGAGAGGCACTCTCACTGTGGGAACGTACTGACCACCAGGGGGCAGCTCCTGCATTGAGCATCTGCCCCCAGGTGGTCAGTATGCATCATAGCTACCGGCCAGTCATCTGGTTGCTTAGGGTTTTATATAAACAGATATCCAGGGTTTTAGCTATACTTTGTGGGAGAACTGCTCCATCTTAGTGGAAGCAGAAATGGCAGCAATGTATTTTGATAAATTTTCCCTACTGAATACCATAATAATGTGATGAACTTTGAATCACCTATCTGGGTAGGCTTTTGGTAATTTTTTTGGTAGGCTTTTGATAAAAAATTACCAAACATTTGCATCTAACATCATGTGTTAATAAAATTAATGGATGAGTGATATAGTTTTTTTCATCGAAGTAGCCTTTTGCTAAGCTTATTAGGCATTTATTAGAATGACAGAGATATTTGTTGCTTATCCATTCTGATGTTTCTTGAGAACCTATTGCACTAAGTCTGATGTTTGCCTAGATGTTTATGGCATTTATTTTTGGACCCTCAGTTCTAATGTCTCTGTGCCAGCACTACATGCTCAACATCATTAATTATTAGAAATCCAAATCAAAACCACAAAAGATGCTCTCAGGGAGTTTATGTTATACTAGAGGCCTGGTGCACGAAATTCGTGCACAGGGTGGGGTGTCCCTCAGCCTGGCCTGTACCCTCTCCAATCTGGGACCCCTTGAGGGATATCCGACTGCCAGTTTAGATCTGATCCCTAACCTGGTAGTCAGACATCCCTCTCACAATTTGGGATTGCTACCTCCTAACTGCTCACCTGCCTGCCTGCCTGATTGCCCCTAACCGCTTATGGCTGCCAGCCTGATCACCCCCTAACTGTTCCCTTGCCAGCCTGATTGCCGCCTGACTGCTCCCCTGCCAGCTTGATAGCCCCCAACTGCCCTCCCCTGCCGGCCATCTTTTGACAATGTGAGGGCATTGCACGAGGGCATGAGGACCACCTAGGCTTTTATTTAGTATACATGTTTTATTTTTATTGTGGACTGAATGTTCCCATTCCCACAAAGTTCAAATGTTGAAATCTCCTTCTTATCCAGTGTGCTGGTATTTAGGAGGTGAGGCTTTGGAAAATAATTAGGTCACAAGGATGGCGACCTCTGGATGGGATTAGTGCCCTTATGAGAAGAGAGGGAGAGAGCTTGCTTGGCTCTCTGTTCTCTGCCTTCTGGAGGAATGAGAAGATGGCCATCTGCCAGCCAGGAGGACTCTGATCTGCTGATACCTTGATCTCTACTTCTAGCCTCTAGTACTGTGAAATAAATTAAATGTCTGTGTTTAAGCCGACCAGCCTGTGTTCTGTTGTAGTAGCTGGACTGGCTGAGACATCTATATGATCTCATTTGATCTTCTCTACTAGGCGGTCAGCATTCATCAGATGAGGAGACACACCTAAGGAGATGAAGAAATGTATTCAAGGTGATTCAACTGTATGTTGTGTACTGGAAGGTGGTGGCACAACTGATGACTTCTTGGAGTGTTTTCCACACCAGTGATGACAGGATTTGAGTCTTGGCCAAATGTTAATGAAATTGACTTGCCCATTTACTGTGTCTTCCCTTAGTACATATGGGACTTAGGAGTTTGCTCTCCTCATTGAAGGCATTGTGAGATTTCTGTGGTCATTTTCATTTAACATAGTAAAGTCAACTTCATGGCTGGCTGTGTCTACCCATATAGCTATGTATTATAGTAGTGATTCCTTTCATTCTAAAATCCTGATTTGCACATTCATCCAGAGGTAGACTTTGAGATGGTGCTTTCTGGCTTAGTGAGATGCCATTTTTTATTCGACTGGGTCTAGCTTCTTCCTCCCAAGTTTTTCATTTAGCACCTAACCTTAGAGGACGCTAGAGCAACAGGAGCAAAATTAAATTAGGAGTATAATGCTGCTTTAATAAGAAACAAAACTTGCCCGGTCGGCCTGGCTCAGTGGATGAGCATAGACCTACAAAGCAGGAGGGCATGGCTCCATTCCTGGCGGGCACATGCCTGGGTTATGGGCTCAATCCCCACTATAGGGTATGCAGGAGGCAGCTCATCAATGATTCTCTTTTCTCATTGATGTTTCTATCTCTCTATCCCACTTCTTTCTCTGAAATCAATAAAAAAAAAAAAATCTATTTTAAATAAAATTTGTTTTAATGAGTTGTTTGGAATTGTTTCCTTAAAATAACCGAGGAGTAGAAAAAAAAAAATCTGAGATCCTGTGTTACGTTCTAACTCATGATGAAAACTAACCTGCATCATTGTACCACCAGTAGCAAGGTTGAGTTGCTTTGGAATTTCTCTGTGACTGTTAGTGTGTTAGACACTGTGACCCAAAGGGATCATCCTGGTTCTTTTGGAATCAGGTGGGATTCAAGTTACATGACTAAGTTATGTAAAGTATCCAAGAACTAACATTAATGTGCACAGAATGATTTTATTTGGTATGACAGCACAATTGGTCCTGGAGCTGTACGGGGGTTAGGGACGCTGACCTTCTGAGGGAATGAGAAGATGCACTGTTGAAAATCCGCATATAATTTAAAATTCTCGAAAAATTTAGCTACTCGTAGCCTGCTATTGACCAGAAAGCTCACCAATAATATAAACAGTTGGTTAACATATTTTGTATGTTATATGTATTATATACTGTATTGAAATAAAATAAGCTAGAGAAAATGTTATTAAGAATAGCATAAGGAAGAGAAAATAGAGTGTGTATTGAAAAAAAATCCACGTGTAAGTGCTTCCACAGTTTAAGCCTGTTATTCAAGAGTCTAACAGCATAGCCTTAAGTAGAGGTCAGTAGTGCCTAAACAGCATCATCTAGGAATTGGCAGACCTGTATGGAGAAGACTCCGGAGAGGATGACTAAGGTTAATTCTTCTGACAATAATTGTGATGCAAAGCTGATCTTGAACAGGAAGGAAGAACTATTCTCTGTGGTACCAGCCAGTCTCCATGAGTTCAGGATGGGCAGGAGCTAGTGAAGATTCTGCCATGTAGTTGTCTGACTGCTTTTTCTCTCTGAGAATTTCTTTAAAAATTGCTTGATTTTTTTTAAAAAAGGATGAATTTGAAGGTATGCAAATGCTATATCTTATATAACTACATGATTATCTCAAATGCAAAAAACATTTGACAAAATTCAATTTCTATTTCTGTAAAATCTTTATGCAAACTAAGAATAGAAAGGGACTTCCTCATCTGATAAAGGCCATCTGTGAAAAACCCATAGCTTGCCCTGGTGGGTATGCTCAGTGTTCAGAGCACCCACCCTCGAATCAAGGTGTGGCGGCTTCAATTTCGGGGAAAGGGCATGTCTGTGGATTTTAGGTTTTATCCCTGACCCTGATAGGGGCCACATGCAGGAAGCAACCAGTTGATGTGTCTCTTTTGTATTGATGTTTCTCTCCCTCTCTCTCTCTCCCTCTCTAAAAATCAGTGGAGCCCTAGCCAGTTTGGCTCAGTGAATAGAGCATCACCATGCAGACTGAAGGGTCCTACGTTCTATTCCAGTCAAGGGCACGTGCCTGGGTTGCAGGCTCAATTCCCACTAGGGGTGTGCAGCAGGCAGCTGGTCAATGATTTCTCTCTCATCACTGATGTTTCTGTTGCTCTCCCTCTCCCTTCTCTCTGAAATCAATAAAAATATATTAAAAAACAAAACAAAAAACAAACCTACATCTCACTTAATGGTGAGAGACTGAAAGCTTTCTCCTGCGATGTCTTTTCCCTACTTTTATTTGTCACTGTGCTGGAGATTCTGGATAGTGCTGCAACTTAAAAAGAGAGAGAGATCCAGTATGAAAAGAAGTAAAACAGTCCTAATTTGCAGGTAGCATGATTTTTTATGTAGAAAAATATGAAATCTATAAAAGTGCAGTTAGCATTAATCAGTTTAACAAGTTTACAAGTTATCAATTGAATTTCTATATACTAGCAATGAACAGTTGGAAATTGTATCAAATTAAGTGGAACCGGTAAATCTTAGATGTTCAAAACTTGTACACTGAAAAATATAAAACATTACTGCGAAAAATTAAAGACCTAAATGAGTGGAGGAAGATGCTGTGTTCATGGGTAAAAGACAATATTGTTAAGATATCATTTCTCCTTAAATTGAGAATATAGAATTGAGACTCCTCCCCCCAATCAAAATTTCAGCAGACTTTTTTGTAGCAATTGACAGGCTGATTCTAAAATTCATATGGAAATGTAAAGAACCTAAAATACGCAAAACATCTGAAAAAGAACAAAATTGAAGATCTAATACTATCTGAATTTAAGACTTCTTATAAAGCTAAAGCAATCATGAGTATGTGCTATCGGGACAAAAACAGAAAAGTAGACCAGTGGAACAAAATCAAGAGTCCAAAAATAGACCATACACTATCTAATAAAGGGGGAATATGCAAATTGACCCTCATGCTGTCACAAAGATGGTGGCACCTACAGCCAGTTAGGAGGGAATATGCTAATTAACTGCCCTGCCTCAAAGATGGTGGCGTCCAGTCCGGGACACCTGCCTCCGGAGTCCCCTCAGCTCCCAAGCCACCCAGGGCCAGCCCAAGGCGCAGGCAAGCCTTGGATGGTGGTTGCTCAGCTGCCCAGGATTAGCCCAACAGGCAAGCAAGCCTTGGATGGTGGCTGCCCAGTTGCCCAGGGCCAGCCAAGGCTCAGTAACCAGGGCCAGCTGAAGCTTGCACCGTCAGCAGTGGCAGCAGCAGAGGTGTGATGGGGTGTTGTTTTCCCCTGATCGCCAGGTCCCCTCCCTCCCCTGAGGGCTCCCGGACTGTGAGAGGGGGCAGACCGGGCTGAGGGACCCCCCTCCGGTGCATGGATTTTTATGCACTTGGCCTCTAGTATATCTATAATACTGATTTTCAACCAGTGTACAAAGGCAAGTCAGTGGAGTAAGAAGAGTCTTGAACAAATGGTGTTGGGATAATTGGATCTTCATGTGTAAAATAAAATGAATCTTGAATGATATCTCATATAACTTACAGAAATTAACTAAAAGTGGATCATAATCTTAAATGTAAAATCTAAAACTGTAAAAGTTCTAGAGGAAAACATAGAAGAAAATCTTTGTGATCTTGGTTTAGGCAAAGATTTCATAAATATGACACCGATAGTATAATTCATAAGAAAAAATTGTTAAATTTGGTGTTGTCAAAACTAAGAGTTATTCTTCAGAAGACATTTGGAGAATGACAGGAGAAGGCCCAGATTGGAAGAAAATATTTGTAAAGCATATATCCGATAAAGGTCTTAAATTCAGGACATATTAAGAAACTGGCAAAAGATAAATAGACCCTTGACCAAAGAATATACATGGATGGCAAATCACATGAAAAAGTCAACACCATTTGTTTTGAGGGAAATCCAAATTGAAACCACAATAAAATACTACTACAGACCATTAGAATGGATAATATTACAATGACTGACCACACCAAGTGCTGGTGAAAATGGGGAGGAATGGGAGCCCTCATGGGAATGAAAGATGGAATAACCACTTTAGTTCTCTTTTGTTTTTGTTAATACTCACCTGAGGGCATTTTGCCATTGTTTTTCAGAAAAAAAATAGGAGGGTGGGGGGAGAAAGAGAGATCAGTGTGAGAGAGACAAATTGACTGGTTGCCTATTGTGGATAAGGTCCTTGACCCGAGACCCTTCAGTGTATGGGCCAATGCTGTGCACTGAGCAACACTGGCCAGATTGTTTTTTAAAGAGTTAAATATATGCCTACCATATAATCCAGCCATTCTACTCTTAGGTATTTACCCAAGAGAAAAGAAAACATGAGTCCATACAAAGATTTATACATGAATGCTCACAGCAGTTTTGTAACATACAATGAACTGTTACTCGGCAATGTAAAGGGATGGCCTGCTAACATATGCTGTAGCGTGAAAGGATCTCCAAAGCATTATGCTGGGGGGGGTGGGGTGGGATTGAGACACAAGAGGACTATGAGCTCTGATTTCACGTATGAAATATGTGGTGACAGGAAGCAGATCACTGTTTTAATGCCAGGGTCTTAATCCAGCATCTAGAAGGGGTTCAGGAGTCTGGGGAAGGGCTGTGTGTAAATCAATCAAGAATCCATAATTTTGAAGGCATTTGAGGGGCCAGAGGAGCTTGGCTAAAGAAACCAAGTTCTTCCTTGTCTCAGGACCCCTTGCTTTTTATTAACACAAATAAAAAGGTATCTCTACCTAAAGCAAGGTAGATGTACATATCAAAGGCCAGAGTTTAGTATACAGAATCCATTGTCAGGTTTGGGAGAAACTGCCTTCAGCTGTTCAGGTGTTTGGCCAAGAGGAGACAATGACGTGTAGATTGAAATGCCCTTAGCTTTCTGGCAGCAAGCAGACATTTATGCATCCTTTTCAGGTTTGGGGAAATGCCCTCAGCCATTTCCAGATAATTCAGCCCTCCTGACATGCTAGAATTGGCTTCTGGCACTGGTTGCTTGGTGCTTGAAAATGAAATTAAACAAAGGCATAAGGAAACATTTGTCATGATAAAATACTTGCATTGTCTGTGGGTATCTACATGCATCAGAGTTTATGAAATTACTAGAAGCCCGATGCACAAAGATTCGTGCCAGAATGGGCCTGCCTTTCCCTGACTGACGGCACCGCCTTCATTCTGGCCAACCCGCCTTTTCGCTCTGGCCGGAGCTGCCTTTCTGCCTTCTCACACTGCCCAGAGGCCTAAAGCTGCTGACGGTGCAGAACGCCTGCATCGTCACCATGGCAACAACGCAAGTGCCCCGCCCCTGGCTGCTCTGCACCTGCACATGCAAATTAACCTGCCATCTTAGTTGGGTTAATTTGCATGCTCCTGATTGGCTGGTAGGCATTGTGAAGGGGTACGGTCAATTAGCATGTTACTCTTTTATTAGGTAGATATAGTTTAAATATGTACAGTTAATTGTATATTGATTAAACCTTAATAAAACTTAAAAATTGATTAATACTTTGAGGTTTTAAAATATATATATTTTTATTGATTTCAGAGGGGAAAGAAGAGGGAGGGAGATAGAAACATCAGTGATGAGAGAATCATTGATCAGCTGCCTCCTGCATGCCCCCGATTGAGGATTGAGCCCACAACTCAGGCATATACCCTGATTAGGAATCGAACCGTGACTTCCTGGCTCATAGGTCGATACTGAGAATCACACCAGTTGGGCAGTACTTTGAATTTTTAATGCACTGTTTCTGTGGTTTGTTCTCACTATAGAAGGTTAGTAGTTACAGGGGACGAAACAGGCTAGGGGGAAGTGACGCACCTTATGCCTGCTCACTCAATGGCTGAATGCAGACCAGGGCCCGCTCTGTATTCATTGGTGCCCATTGCCAGAAGGACGCATCTTGTCCTGGAATCTAAGTCTCTGATATTATTTTATGCTCTTGTTTTTCACTAATTCTTTGGGGAAACTACATTTTATTTATGTTCTATTAATGTTTCTTCTACTGATGTTGACAGAAGACAAGGTGCTGTGTGTTTTTTTAATTGTCTCATGCTCTCCCTCAGGGCACAGTCTTTTGCTGAGCGCCTTCGACTGGGCATTGCAGTGATTCACGGAGAAGCTCAGGACGCTGAGTCCGACTTGGTGGATGGACGGCATTCCCCACCCATGGTCAGGAGTGTGGCTGCCATCCACCCCAGCCTGGAGATCCCCAGTAAGTGTGCTGCCCCTTTTTTGCTTTCTCCTTTGCTTTTAAGGCTAACTCAATTTTTGTTTTGTTGTTATTATTTTGTTGTTGTTATTCATCCTCACCCGGGAATATTTTTTCCATTGATTTTTTAGAGAGTGAAAGGGAGGGAGGGAGGTGGGGAGAGAGACAGAGAGAAACATCCCTCAGGGGATGTCAGACTGCCGGGACCCAGATTACGAGAGGGTGCAGGCCAGGCTGAGGGACGCTAGCTGTGCATGAATCCGTGCACTGGGCCTCTAGTTTCATTTTAAGTTTCTAAAAGTGAGATTAATAAATCAATTCCTAATGGGTTATATACCACTAGAGACCCGTTGCATGATATTCATGCAAGAATAGGCCCCTGGCTTCACTCCTAGCCGCCTGAGAGCCTGCACATCCCTGCTCCTGGGCTGCCCAGAGCCGGAAGTCCCAGCTCCCCAGCTGCCTGGGAGCCGGGAGGTCCCCACTCCTGAGCCGCCCAGAGCCAGCAAGTCCTCACTTCTGTCTGGAGCACCACTCCAGTAGCTCCCTCCTCAGCCCGCCTTCCCCTCATAGCAGGCTTCACACTGCTCCATCTGTATATGCAAATTAACAGTCCATCTTATTGGGTTAATTTGCATAATCACTCTGATTGGCAGTGGGCATAGCGAAGGTACAGTCAATTAGCATTTTTCTCTTTTATTAGTGTAGATTATACTCTTTCACCAGTATTGGGATTAAGTGCCTGGGAAAAGGAGTGTTGAAAAATGTAAAAAAATTACTTCTGTTTTGGAATTTATCTTGCTTTGTTTAGCTTTACATTTCTGTACTCTCTCTCCCCATACCAACCTAGGTTCACATATTGCATTTCATGGTCAACTTGTCTTTAACCTTTTAATTTAGAGCAGGGGGGGGAGGGGGTATGGATTTTGTCCCTAGAAAACAGTTGGAAATGTCTGGAGACATTTTTTCATTGTCACATTGAGGAGGGTCACTATTTGCATCCAGTGAGTAGAGGCCAGGGATGCTGCCTGAAGGACAGCTCCCGCAGCCAGCCTTCTGTCCCGGAGTGTCAGTGGTGCTGAGACTGGGAAGCGCTGATCTAAAGCAGGCCTTTCTACTCTTTTCTTCAGTGATATTGACCTTTTTGTAAAAATTAAAGTCAAAGTCACTGAACAGAATTAAACATTAAGAAATACACAGTTCACTGGCATTCAGTACATTCAGAGTGTTGCCATTTCTTTCTAGTTTCAAACTGTTCATCACCCCAGAAGAACACGTCTTCTCGTTAGGGAATCGCATCCCCACGTGCCCCGGGAGCTTCGTTCTGCGTTCTGTCCCTGTGAATTGGCCTATTCTGGATTATTCATATAAGTGTGATTATACAATGTGACCTTTGGTATTCAGTTTCTTTCACTTAGCATGTCTTCAAAGTTCATCCAAGGATGCATGTACCTTTTGAAGGATGAATCATATTCCATTGTATGGGTTTGCCACAGTTTGCTTATGCATTCATTCATTGATGGATATTGGACTGTTTCTAACTTTGAGTATAATGCTGCTATGTGCATTCATGTACAGGTTTGCTACAGACATAATTTCATTTCTCCAGGTCTATACTCAGGATTAGAATTGCTGGTTCCTATGATAGTTTTATGTTTAACTTTTTGAGGAACCACCAAACTGTTTTTTCATAGCAACTATCCTATTTTACATTCCTACCAGCAATGTGCAAACATTCCAATTTCTCCATATCTTTATTAACACTTAATTTCTGATTTTGTTATTATAGTCATTATTAACTGAAAAATAACTCATCAAAAAGGATTTATTCAGGAAAAAGAAAGGCTTGCAACCTAGTGCATGCAGATATGGGAAGCCAGTGTACTCTGGCCTGCATGTTGACATGGAGGGCATTTATGGAAGGGAAAAGGAAGTTAAAGGAAGGGGAAATTGGAACCATAGAGCTTCATTATAAACAGAGCTCTTCCTGAAGGTTATTCTCAGTTACGCAGAGTGCAGTGGTACTTTATTGTAGTTTTGGTTTGCGTTTCCCTATTGGCTAGTGGTGTTGAACGTTTTTCCATGTGTTTGTTGTCCATTTGCTTAGTTTTTGGATAAAAGTTTATTCAAATCCTTTGCCCATTTTTAAATTGAATTGTTTGCCTTTTTATTGTTGTACTAGAGGCTCAATGCACAAAATTTGTCAAGGGGGTTGGCCCTTGCAGCCCCAGCTTTGTCCGGAAGGTTGTCCAAATGGTCATTCTGCTGTTTGGTCTAATTAGCATATTAGCTCTTTATTATATAGGAAGAGTTCTTAATATATTCTGGACAATAGACTCTTATCAGATATGATACGTGAATTTTCTCCTCTCATTTTGTAGGTTGTCTTTACTTTCTCAATAGTGTCCTTTGATGCACAAAAGGCTTTAATTTTGATGTTCAGTTTACTTATTTTTATACAAGAGGCCCGGTGCACAAAATTTGAGCGTGTGTGTGCGTGTATGTGTGTGTGTGTGTGTGTGTGTGTGTGTGTCCTTCAGCCCAGCCTGCACCATCTCCAATCTTGAGACCCTTCGAGGGATTTCCCTCCCCCCCCACCGTGGGGTGGGATTGGGCCTAAATGGGCAGTCAGACATCCCTCTCACAATCCAGGACTGCTGACTCCCAGCCTCTCATTTGCCTGCCTGATTGCCCCTAACTGCTTCTGCCTGCCAGCCTGATCACCCTCTAACCACTCCCATGCCTGCCTGATCGATGCCTAACTGCTCCCCTGCCAACCCAATTGCCCCTAACTGCCCTTCCCTGCCGGCCTGGTCACCCAATTGCCCTCCCTTGCTAGCCTGGTCACCCCTGACTGCCCTCCCCTTCAGGCCTGGTTACCCCTAACTGCCCTACCCTGCTTGCCCAGTCACCCCTAATTGCCCTCCCTTGCAAATCTGGTCCCCCCCCCCCCCACAACTGCCCTCCCCTGCCAGCCTGGTCATTCTTAACTGTCCTCCCCTGCTGGCCTGGTCCGCCCTAACTGCCCTCTTTTGCAGGCCTGCTCACCCCTAAATGCCCTCCCCTGCAGGCCTGATTGACCCCAACTGCCCTCCCTTTGCAGGCCTGGTCCCTCCCAACTGCCCTTCTCTGTTGGCCTGATCGGGTACCTACAACTGCTCTCCTCTGTTGGCCATCTTGTGTCCATATGGGGGCAGCCATGTTGTGTATTGGAGTGATGGCCAATTTGCATATTACTCTTTTATTAGATAGGATTTGTTGCTTATCTTTTGGTCATATCTAAGAATCCATTGCCAAATTCAGGGTCATTATGATTTATTCCCAGGTTTTCTACTTAGAGTTTTATAGTTTTAGCTCATATTTTTAGGTTTTTGAGTTGATTTTCATATATGGTATGAGATAGGGGTCCAGCTTCATTCTTTTGCTTGTAGAATTCAATTTTTCAAGCACTATTTGTTGAAAAGACTTTTCTTTCCTCACTGAATGTTCCTGACTTCCTTGTGAAAAATCACTTCTAAGTGTCTATTGATGGATGAATGGATAAAGAAAATGTGTATATTATTAATCCATAAAAAAGAAGAAAATCCTGCCATTTGTGACCACATTAAAGGACATTGAGTATATTATCCTAAGTGAAATAAGTTAGAGAAAGACAAATAATGTATGACCTCACTTATATGTGGAATCTTAAAAAAAAAAAACACACACACACACACAACAAACTCATAGATACAAATGGTAGTGGCCAGGGCTGGGGAATGGAGGGAATGGGGAATTGTTGATCAGAAGGTACAAAATTCCAGATAGAAAATGTGTAAGTTCTGGGGATCTAATGGACTTCATGGTGACTATAGTTGCTAACAGTGTTGTATTATATACTTAAAGGTTGCTAAGAGAGTAGATTTAAAGTGTTCACAACACACACACACACACACACACACACACAAATTAAAATCATGAGAGGTGATGGATGTATTGACTAATCTTGTGGGAATCATTTTGTAATATATATGTGTATAAAAACATGAGGTTGTACACCTTAAACTCACACAGTGTTAGATGTCAATTTTATCTCATAAAACGGGGGGAAACTCATTGGCCATGGGTGTTGGCTTTATTTCTAGACTCAGTTCTGTTGCATTGATCTGTATGTCTATCTTTATGCCATTACCCACATTGTTTTGATTAATAAAGCTTAATATCAACTGTAATTGAAAAAATAAAATAATGAAGTTTTATAATAGGATTAAAATAGGGAAGTGTGAGCCTTCTACCTTTATTCTTCCATTTTTTAAAAGATTTTGGCTGTTTGGGGGTCTTGTATTTCCAGATGAATTTTATTTTCAGTTTATTTCTGCAGAAGCAGCAGTTGGGGTTCGAAAGGGTTGCATTCCCTCTCCAGATCCCTTTGGGGGAAGCATTGCCATCTTAACCCTGAGTGTTCTGACCTATAAACATGGGAATGCTTTTCATTTGTTTTCTTTAATTCCTTTTCATCCTGTTTTATGTTTTCAGTATACGAGACTCACCTCCTTGGTTAAATTCATTTCTTGGTATTTTATTCTCTGTTACTTTTTAAATGGAGTTGGTTTTTTAATTTCCACTTCAGATTGTTAGTTACTAGTGTGTATAAACATTAAATTTTATGTATTGATCTTGTATCTTACAACTTTAGTGAATTTGTGTATTAGCTTTAGTAGTTTTTTTATAGAATCTTTGTTATTTTCTACTGGAGGCCTGGTGCATGAAATTTGTGCACTGGCAGGGGGCAGGGTGTGGGGTGTGGGTGTGGGTGTGGGTGTGGACAGTTCGGTTGTGCTTGTCAGCATGAGCCCGGCTTCTGGCTGAATGGCACTCTCCTTGTGGGAGCACACTGACCACCAGGGGGCAGCTCCTGCACTAACCACCTCATAGCAACTGGTCATTCTGGGCATTCTGCTGTATCAGTCAGTCAGGCTTTTATTACATAGATTTGTAGGGTCATGTCATCTGCTAATAGATATAGATTTAGAGATAACTTTATTATTTAGATGTGTAGGAGCATGTCATCTGCTAGTAGATAATAGATATAAAGATAACTTTACATCTTCCTATCCATCTGGATGATTTTTTTTCTTTTCTTGTGGAATTGCCCTATCTGTCACAGCCAGTCCAGTGTTAATTAGCAATGGGGAAAGTGGAAATCTTGTCCTATTACTGATCTTAGGGGAAAGTTTTAATCTTTGATTAACTACATGATGTTAGCTGAGGTTTTCATGTATACTCTTTATCATAGGAAGTTCCCTCTATTTCTAGTTTCCTGGGTCTTTTTATCATGAGACATTGGCTTTTTAAAGGCTTTGACTTTTTAATATAGAAACCTTTGTGCATGTGCTTTATTCTGACCAGTGCTGATTCCTAAAGAAAAGCCCCCAATCACAGTTGTTGGTGATGTGGGAGGAAGGATCGCCATTATTGTGGTATGTAAACCTCTTTTATTATTAATTATTTTATTTGCCATTGTTATTTTGTTAACTTATTTGTTAATTGTGTGGGGTATGTCCAGGTAAGTCTGATTTGAGTTGGTACCTTTCACGAAATGTTTATGTTGGTCCAAAAATAAAAAATTGTTACCATTAGTTTATTAAGAAATTGCTAATTACTTTGTTAACTGTTATGATAAATAACTGTTTATCGTAACATGAAAAATTGTTTTGTGATCAAAATAGGATATAAAATGGATATATAATAGGATATATAATAGGATATAAAATCTCACAGTGCACAAAACCATTGCACAGAACATTTAATACCTGTATTATAGTTTAAATAATAAAATTAACATATGGCTACTCACTGCTCAGTTTGGAGCATGAACACTGGTGAGTTCCCTTCAGCACCCGGGGCCTTCCCTGCCTCTCTCTTCTCTTCCCACCAGAGCTGGTCCCTGCCCTGAACCGGCCTTACATAGGCTTACGTCCTGCCGTGAGTGCACGTGTCCCTGTCCGCAGTAAATAAAACAGCACTGCGTTGTTTGTTTTGCCATTTACATAATGAAGTTTATACTTTGTGGCATTTTGTTCTCCCTGCTTTGAGAGTTCTTTGGGTGGTACATGATTCTTTTTCACTGAATTGTGTCCCATGTATGATTATTACACAACTTATTTACCTGTTTTCTGGGCTTTGGACATACAGATCTTCTATTTCCAAATAATAGTGCTTTGCACGTCTTCACCTTGTTTTCTGGTGCATGCACACAGGCTTTCTAGGTGCCTGCGAGCGAGATGTGCAGTTTGGAAGTAGACACATTCCCAGCCTGCTAGGTGGTGCCACCCGGTTCCCAAAGCCCTCATAGTAGGCCCCACATTCTCCCGGCACTGGTCATCTGTTAGAAAATCTCTGACGTCCCCTATAGGGTAATGCTGTCTGGTAATTTATAGAATCTATAGTAGCAAGATGTAATAACAAGGTGTAGTGACAAAATCTGTAGCACTGTTTTCCCCTTCGTACTGCAACTGCATTAAAAAATTTTTTTTAAAACTTTTTATTTTGAAGTAATTATAGATTCATAGGAAGTAGAAAAAAATATATAGGTCTTGCATACTCTTTACCCAGTTTCCTCATTCTCACTCAACTGTAGTATATAACATAGTCTAGAAATTCATATTGCCATCTCCTTTGAGCTGATTCAAATAGCACTAGTGTTGTGTGTGTATGGATGTATGCAGTCTTACCGCACATGTAGCTGTGTGTGACCACCACTGCAGTCAAGATTTGGAACTAGTCCACCACATAGCTCTCTCTTGCTGCCCCTTTAGAGCCACACCCACCTCCTCCTCATCTCACCTCTTTTTTATTTTCTTGGTTAATCTTCACCTGAGGATATTTTTCACAATCCTGTAGAGAGAGGGAAAGACAGTGAGAAACATCAATCGGTTGCCTCTTGCATATGCTGGACCAGAACTTGGGGAGGAGCCTGCCACTGAGGTACGTGCCCTTGACTGGAATCGAACCTGGGACCCTTTGGTCCATAGGCCGGTGCTCTATCCCCTGAGCCAAACTGGCTAGGGCATCCCCTAATTTTTGTAGTCACTAGTCTATCCTCTGTCTCTGTAATCGTGATTTCAGGAAAGTCTCATAAATGGAAAAAAGGTCCACCCAGGTTTTATATTACCAGGTGTACCGGCTAGTAATATGGATTTTGTAATCAAAGAAAACAAGATAATGTCAAGAGAAACATCAAAAGTACTTTATTCAAAGTAATGTCCATCACTCGCTACACATTTCCCCATCTTTCAGGTAATTTGTGGATACTGTTACAATAGAACTTTTCTTGTTTTGAGACAAACGATTCAGACACCCAGTTTCCCACTTTGTATGTTTTGAAGTGCTGCTCAGACCGTGCATATGCCATCGATCGGAACACGTGGTCATTTGAAGGAGCAGGGTCTGGTGAATGTGGCGGGTGGGGTAATACTTCCCAGGCAAGATCTTTTAACGTGTCTTTAACTGGTTTTGAAGTGGGTGATGGTGCGACATCATGAAGCAAAATTACTTTGCCGTGTCTTCTGGAACATTCTGGTCATTTTATGATCAAAGCGTGGTTCAAATTGATTATTTGTTGTCAGTAGTGATCAGTATTAACGGTTTCACTTGGTTTTAGAAGCTCATAATACACCACACCTTCCTGATCCCACCAAACACAGAGCATTGTCTTCCTTCCGAAGCGATTTTGCCTTGCAGTCGATGTTGATGGTTGGCCTGGATCAACCCATGATTCTGTGCATTTGGGTTCTCGCCTGGGTGTAACAGGAAAGACACAGGTTTTTCCCTGTTTCTCTCCTGTGTGTCTATTGCTCACACCATACACTTTTCTCTGCACCAGATGTGACATTTCCCCCTACAGTTTAGCTCAGATACTGTCTACCTGGAAATAGTGCCAGATTCACAGCCACCGCTCAGATGCTGTTTACAAGTAACAGGTTATCCCCAACTTCTGTGCAATTTGGCTACAGATGGGGGTTCCCCCAGCCCCTCTGCGTTGGGCTGATTTGCTAGAGCAGCTCGCAGGCCCGGGAGCAGGTCACCGCTTCCTTGGGGGACGGGACGAGGACAAGGAGCGGCCCGGGAGGAGCCAGGCTGAGGCTGGGGGCGGAGCTCAGGAGGCGGTCCCCGCAGAGGGGGCGTGTGTGTGTGTGTGTGTGTGTGTGTGTGTGTGTATGTCTCTCCCCCCCCCCCCCCCCCCGTGTCTGCCCCTGGCAGCGCTCTGAGCCGCTGCTCCTGGGATTCCCGGAGCCCCCCCGTGAGGCGTGGCCGGCACTCACTCCGTTCCCAGCCCCTCCCCTGGCTGAGAAGGGGGCTACCCTCCCAGGCTTCTGATCATGGAATGTTCTCTCCAGCGACCCCCCCACCCCGGGGCCACCCAGCGTCACCCCATTAGAACAAAGGCAGACTGGCCCCCAGGAAGTCCCCAGTCTCAGGAGCCCTGTGTCAGATGCCAGGGCCAGGGCCTCCAGCTAGATATTGCTAGCTTGCACTGGGAATCTATGGTCCATGTATTAGAAACCACTGAACTGGATACTTTGTTAAAAATTATAATTAGTTTCCCCCCATTATACAAATGTGTAAAAAAAATGTACTTCCCATAAGCGCAGTGGAGAAAATTTGGAAAATAAGGAAAAGTAGCAAGAAAAGAGGAAGAACCATCCAATCAAAGTATCTTGTAAGGATTTTACTATGTATTTAAAAAGCATAAACATTCAGCAGGCGTATTGGAGCACACGATGGTGGGGCACAGTCTGGGCGTGGGGAGACAGGGCAGGGAGCATGGGGTGGCACAGACAGGCCACTGTGAGGGACAGGCCTGCAGGGAGGCTGTGGAGGCCGGAGGGAGTGCGGTGGGAGCTGGCAGCGTGCGGCTGCACACGTTAAACAGAACAGCAAACTTGTTACTGGAAAGTTAGACCCTTTCTTTCTCGGGCTGTCTGATCCCACCGTGCCAGCGTGCTGATGTGCATTTGCTCAATCTCTCATTTGGCAGGATGACATTATCGATGATGTGGACAGCTTTCTTGCTGCAGCAGAGACCCTGAAGGAGAGAGGGGCATATAAGATCTTCGTGATGGCAACGCATGGCTTGTTATCTTCCGATGCCCCCCGGCTAATTGAGGAATCTGCCATTGACGAGGTAACACCAGCGGGTGTGGGCGCCCTGCCTGCCATTCTGGCCCCTTCTGAGCTGTGGTTACAGAGCGGTGAAGAGGGGCTATTTGTAGTTATGAATGGGATAAACACAGGTCTTGTTTGTGTTTCATCGACTGTAGCTGGGTCCTCGGCCCACAGTAATAGTGACTAGTTCTGATAACCGTGAGTGGAGCAGGAGCCTGTGCGGGCGCTGCGGCGCCCTGCACCTTCCTGAGCGCCCTGCACCCTCCTGAGCTCCTCGCGCCTGCAGGTGCCGCAGCCCTGGAGAGGCGGGGACTGTGCATCAGAAACGTCCAGTGCCTGAGGCCCGTGGCTTCTAGGCGGAACCATTGGGTTCAGACCTCAGTTTGCCTGATGCCAACGCCGCCTCCCTGCCTGTGCAGCTGCCTGCGATAGGAGAGGAGGCCAACGGGGATCTTCCGCAGCCGCCTCGCTCCCTGTTGTCCAGGTGCCTAGCCCTGCTTCATGCCCCTCTCTATTCCCAAGGCCAGCCAGGACCGGGACTGAGCGTATAAATCACATTCGCTCAAATAGTAAAAGTGCTGTCCCGTAGATTCCTAGCTATTGAATCTTAAACTTTTACTTTGCCACGTCTCAAAACTTTTGTTTTTGTTAATCCTCCCCAGGGATATTTTCCCATTGATTTATAGAGAGAGTAGAAGGGAAGGGAGCAACAGAGAGAGGGAAACACAGACGCGAGAGAGATAACATCGATTGGTTGCCTCCTGCACAGGCCCTGACCAGAGCCAGGGATCGAATCTGCAATTGAGGAACCCTTTAGTCCACAGCCGACGCTCTGTCCACTGAGCCGAACCTCCTAGGACCAAGTCTCACATCTTTACTCTTCAATGAGATCTTCTGAGCCTGTCCCTCTGTTTATTGTCTTTGAGGGGTTCAAGTGCTGACAAAGGCCAGGCTTGCATGTCTCTCACCAGTCCACCTCCTTTTTTAGGAGATGAAGAACTGAGAATGACTTTAGGGGCATCAAAGAGGCAAGTCTAACAGTACAGAGTTCACCTGCTGAGTACCGGGAGAAGACTTCTGGCCCCGGGCAGCATTCCTGCCCCCCTTCTCCTCCCCCCCCCCCCACACCGTCTGGCTGTCCGCATGGCTCTGGGACTGGCTCTCAGGTTAGGAATGCCAAAGCAGAGCAAGGTGCAGAGGGGCTGCTGGAGCCCAGCTTCCTAGAGCAGAGTGTGCTTCTGAGGGGAGTGTAGCCACCAGCGGAGGCCCCGGGGCGTCGCACAGTGGGAGCACTGTGAGAAAAACACATCGATTGGTTGCCTCGTGCACACGCCCTGACCAGGGCCTGGGCCAGGTAGGAGCCTGCAACCAGGGTATTTGCCCTTGACCAGAATTGAACATGGGACCCTTTGGTCTGCAGGCCAATGCTCTGTCCACAGAGCCAAACGAGCTGGGGCAGTGTAAACTGTCTTGAGCCTTATTTTGGAAGTAGGTAATATATAAGTAATAAAAATGATTCCTATCCTATATTATCTTCTTTTCACTTTTTATCAAATCTTAACTTTAAAATAACAGCTTTATTGTGATGTAATTCACATGCTATACAATTCACCCACTTAAAGTATATATGATTCGGTGTTTTTAATACATTCACAGAATTGTACATCACAACCATCAATGTTAGAACATTTCCTTCCTCCTAGAAGGAAACCTCAAACCCATTGGCAGGCAGCTGCTTCATTTAATCTTCTTCGTGTCTATAGATTTCTCTAATCCTGCCTTACACACGAGTGCAGTCACGCAGTGTTATGTTTTCTGTCTGGCTCCTTTCACTCAGCGTAGTATCATCTATGCTGTAGCATTTGTGTCAGTACTTCATTGTTTTTTGCTGAATTGTATGGAAAAAACACATTTTTGTCTCTTCATTCATGGGAATTTGTGTTATTACACTTTTCTGACTATTATGAATAATGCTGGTAGGATATTTGTATACAGGCTTTTGTATAAACGTCTATTTTAATTTCTCTTGGGTTTATGTCTAGGAGCAGAATTGCTGGGACATACGGTGACTCCATGTTTAAACTCTTATAGACCTGCCAGGTGGTTTTCCAACACAGCTGAACCTTTTTCCATTCCTCAGCGATGTAGAGGCTCCAGTTTCTCCTCACCCTTGTGCACACCTTTTGCCGGTAGCTGTACTAGTGGGTGTGAGCTTAGCAGATCTTAGGCTGAGAAACATGGACTGAAATGTTGATGAAGTATGGTAGACTCACTGTCGTCCTCAGAGATGTGAGACTAGATCAGATCTCCAGGTTGCACCAGGAAGCTCCTTGGTTTTATGCTGCTCTTATTTGTTTTTTTCTCTTGCTTCTAAGGTGGTGGTGACCAATACGGTTCCACACGAAATCCAGAAGCTCCAGTGCCCCAAGATCAAAACTGTGGACATCAGCATGATCCTCTCCGAAGCCATCCGCCGGATCCACAATGGGGAGTCCATGTCCTACCTTTTCAGAAACATCGGCTTAGATGACTGACGAGCTTCCTTTCCCACAGCTCCCCGAGGCAAACTGGAAGGTGAGGATGTGCTGAGAGAGCAGGCCGGACTGATGTACTTCCCAGGGCCATTGTGTTTCGTTCCTTTCTTCTTCATTACTGTGAAGATAGACCAACTTTTTTTGTCAATTTGGGCGTTTGTGAGTTTTTTGGGCCATTTTTATAAAAGAAAAACTGTATACTCCTCTTAAATAAAATAAGTTAAGACCTTATTGTTTTTAGTCTCTATCTTGGAAGAATATTTTTAAGCTCACAAACAGCCTTTTTCCAAAATTGTTAGAGCCCAAGTGCTTAAAAAATTTAATAAAATAGTCTACTTACTGTGTGATACCTGCAATTGAAAAGCCAAAAAAAACATACTGTCGAGTCCAGGAATGACCTTTTTAGAAATGCTCTTATAGGTAAGCACATGAAATATGTGACTGTTATTTATTTTCTGCAACTGAAGAAGGAATAAAAACTTACTGTGTTTGTGTGTGATTTTTTACCCTTTATGTGTTGGCAATTGTTTTATAACTAAAATAAAGTGAAAGCTGAATATACATGTTGTGGATGTTGAAATGTTCACCGCATTGACTAAGTTTTCTCTGCTGCAACTTGTGGGCTGACAGCCTCATAGGGATGCACTGAGCCCTGCACGTTCCTGCATGCAGTCATTTGACTGGCAGGAGAGGGACGCACCCTCAGGCGGGTGGGTGGGTGGGTGGGTGGGTGGGGAGGGACCTTGCTCCTTGTTTGACAGCACAGCCATTCTCCACAGAATGTGGCCCGGCAGCCCTTGGAGGAGCTGCCGGAGGGGTCCCTGTGATGTGATGCTTGTCAGTGCCCAGTGGGTAAGAGTTTAGGACTCGGGTGGATTGCTGAGCTCCTGAGCTGTGCCAGTGTGTTCTCCCTCCAAGGCCCTGTGTGGGCAGCCCCATCCAATTCATGGAGTAAAATTAAGACTTTCTCACCAGGGAAGATAGTTTTTTCTTCAAAAAAACAAAACACCTTAAACCTTTGCTTTCTGCCTGTGTGTAGTAGAATCTATCCTAACAAATAAAAAGCCAGGTGCCGTCACAACCTAAAGGACCAGACAGACAACTAAACACCTAGCTGAGGGAGCAGAAGCTGCGGGCCCTGGGCTGCCCGTGGCCCGCAGCAGCAGGAGGAGGGCTGGTCCGGCTCTCATGGCGTGGCAAGACGGGCCCTGGAAGCTGAGGAGCCTTGTGGGGCGGGGCTGTTAGTGTGGAGCATCGTGAGGTGGTGGAGGCGGAGGAGTATCACGGAGCTGGAGATGGAGCGGCGAGTGTGGGACGGTGGTGGCGGGGTGGGGGCTGTGAGCGTGGAGCTTTGCGGGGCTGCTGAGGCAGAAGAGCAGGGCATGGGCAGCAGAGGCCAAGGAGCCTTGTGGGGCGGGGGCTGTGAGGAGGGCTGCTGGGTGGAGCAGTGGCACAGCATGGGGGCGGCTGAGGCTGAGGAGCCGCATGGGGCTGGGGCTGTGAGTGTGGAGGTTCATGGGGCAGGGGCCATGGAGGTGGAGGAGCCATGCTGGGCAGCAGACATGGCCCTGATTGCAACTAGGTCTAGAGACCTAACCACACACGATTTAATTGTACACTGGGCCTTTAGTATATAAAAAGGTTAATATGTTAAGTGTCCCTCCTACCATCTGACTGGTCGCTGTGAGCACACTGACCACCAGGGGGCAGACCCTAATGCAGGAGCTGCTGAGCTGCAGTGACTTGGCAGCGGCAGTTCTCAGGTGACCCACCCTGAAACCAGAGAGGAAGGACCCCGATTCCTCACAGGGCCACTCGATTCCACGTTTGGCTGTGGGTTATGTTGTTGCTAGGGCACTGTGGGCCCCAAATCTGGTTTACTGTGCATTTGCATTTGCATTTGCATTACACACCCTGTATGACACAGCTGTGCTGAGTGCCCTCCCCACTCCGGGTGCCCTTGGAACGTTGGAGAGCCAGTTTCGGCCTGAGGAACCCCACCTGCCGAAGGGACCCTACAGATTCCCTTCAAGCCATGGTGCCACCCCAGGTGTGGCCAGCCAGGTAGGGACCACAGGAGGTTGGCTCCAGGGCATGTCCGTCCATCTTGCCTAGTACCACTCCACTGGCTACCTGCTAATTAATTTCCTTCCAATGAGCACAAATTTGTGCACCAGGTCACTAGTATGGAATAAAATAGTTGACTTAACACAAAGTGTAGTCACTTACTGTTTGCCATGCTGGGGTTTCTTGGCACTTTCCAAAAGCAGAGTGGCTACAGGGAGCTTGCCTGGAGCCCCGTGTGTGCTGAGCACTGAGACCCCCGAGCACCGAGACCCCCTCCAGCAGCTCCCGTCTGCACATCCCTTCTGTGCTCACCACACACAGTGCCCAGCCTCCTCCAGGCCCCATCACGTTTTCTCCTGAGTAAAGGTATCCTCACCACCTCCCTTCATATCTAATCCAGTTCCTAATGGAGGTGTCCACTTTGAACATGTGTTCTTACTTTTTGAGAACCTGCTCCTAGAAGTGGAGATGTACAACCTTCATAAATGAGCTTTGGAAATATCACAGGGATAGCTTCTTTGGCCGATGCAGCACCGGTTAACAACTGTCATCCTCTGACGAATTACCACATTTGGAAGAAGAGCTTTGGGTGTCAGGGGTGTCTCTCTCTCTCTCTCTCTCTCTCTCTCTCTCTCTCTCTCTCTCTCTCTCTCTCACACACACACACACACACACACACACACACACACACACCATGAGAGGAGTCAACCTGTACCTGTTGGGCCTTCTGAAATGAGTTCTCTGCACTGGCTGAAGCAGCTTCACAGCAAACCTCACATCCTCCTACACAGCCATGTTAAGCACCCCCCCTCCCCTCCAATCTTTTGCCCTTTTGGTACCATATTACTGTGGAGCTCTTTCAGCAGGAAATCTCCTGTAGGTGGCTGTGTCCCATGAGGTTTGATCTGCATGATTTATCTTTTTTTTTTAATCATTGTTGAAAGTATGACACATGCCCCGTTTTACCTCATTGACTTTCTAGCCCGCCCCACCCAGGCCTTCACCGCCCTATTGTCTGTCCATCGATTATGCTTATATGCATGATTTTTTGTGATGTTTCATGAAGAAAGGTCAAATTTATAGAGGAGAAGTGAATGAAACATGCCCTGGGATGTTTTCCTCTGTGATGCACTTACGGTAAAGCTAGCGAGGGCCCTGCCCAGAGCTGCCTCGGAGGGATGTGAACCCCTGAAAACCCCGTGAAGTGGGGGTTGAGGCCAGGCCCTGGCAGGCTCAGCAGGGAGTGCAGGGGCATGGCGAAGAAGCAGCTGTGCATGTGGGGGTCAGGAAGGGCAGTAGGTGGAGAGGAGGAAGAAGGAATGATGAGCAGAGCCCAGAGGTGTGATGAGCGTTATGTCACCCACGCGGCTGGAACAGGAGAAAGGCTGTGGTGGGCTGCAGGAGGTGGGAAGCACGGGGTCTGAGGGCCAAACAGCACAGAGGAGGTCTCCCTCAGCCACCTCGGTCACCTCGGTCCCCTCCCAGAGAAAGCCAGGGTGACCAGATTTTTGTCTGTTGTAGGGTTTTCCTGAGTCAGAGAAGTCCTATTTACCCTCCAAACTATTATCCCTACTTAATCAGCCAGAAATATAGGGAATTGAACTTAGAAATTCTGTAACAGAAACACTAATACTTTCTATTATTTTTAAAAAATATATATTTTATTGATTTTTTACAGAGACAGAAACATCCATAAGAGAGAAACATTGATCAGCCGCCTCCTGCGCACACCCCCCCCCCCACTGGGGATGTGCCCACTAGCAAGGTCCATGCCCTTGACCGGAATCGAACCTGGGACTCTTCAGTCTGCAGGCCAACACTCTATCCACTGAGCCAAACCAGTTTCAGCTAGTTTCTATTCTTGATTGACTGTGATGTTATCACTCTGAACAAACAAATGTGGGTGAGATCTATGCTCTTGGAATGAATGTGTGCACAAACACCACATGAGCCAAGTCTTTCTTGGTTATATTCAAAGCCTCACATTGACTCGTGGAGCCAGGATTCAGACCGACGCTTCCTGCTCTACAGCACAGTGCTCTTTCCAATCATTCCAAGCACATCCTGACTCTGAAAAAGCCCCGAGACCTCATCCTTCACTGACCTTCAGGCTCTGCCCATGCAAGAAGTGAGGGCTGACTGCTGAAAGATGTCCCACAACACATTTGGAGCCCATCTGTAGACAGATTTTATTTTTATTTGGGGAGTTAAGGCTTTTAAGGAAGTTTGTGATGACTTGCCCACTGACCACTGAGCTAACTCAACAGAGGCTGCAGTTGCCACAGTCAACAAAGACTACAGACTTGACAAAAATAGTTCAGAATAGCCACCACACAAACAATTCCAAGCAGCAATAAACCTGGGGAAGGAAGACATTTTGTATTCCATGCTTCCTAATTATAATATGCAAAACGTCTAGTTTTCAACAACAAAAAATATGGAGGCATGAAAAATAAGGTTGGGAGCACTCGTGAGGAAGTCCAATCAGACTTACCAGACAAAAATTTACAATGAACTATCTTGAATGTGCTCAGAGAGGTGAAGGAAACCCATGAGAGTAATGTCTTACTAAATAGAGAATATCAATAAAGAGATATAAATATTAAAAACCAAACAGAGGATTTGGGCAAGATGGAGGAGGAAGCACCAGGAGTCTGCCTCCCCATCTACACAAAAACCAGTGGCAAAATCTGCCAATGCAATGCCTGGGGTCTTGTCTGTTTGCGACCCTCCAGAGAAGTCTTGAGTGGTGAGGCGTGGTTCACTCTGGCCAATTGACACTCATCATAGCAGCAAATACTCATTCCTCAGCCCTGCCCTGTGGCAAACAGAAGTCTGCACAAGCTTGTGGAAGCCAGAATAGGCAAAAAGGACTCCGTTTTCCAAATAGTGGGCAACGGTGCTGATGCCTGCTCCTGATCAGAGAGGTGTAGTCAAGGGGGTGTGCACTGGGGAAAGAACAGAAAATTAAACCCAAAGTAAGCAGAAGGAAGGAAATATAAAAAATAGAGCAGAAATCAATGAAATTGTAAACAGGAATTCGATAGAGAAAATCAATGAAACAAAAAAATTGGTTCTATGAAAAAAATGAATAAAATTAGTCCTGGCCAGTGTGGATAAATGGTTAAGAGTGTATGCCTTTGGGAGAGAAACCAAGATGGCGGTATAGATAAACACCTAAACTGTCTTGCACAACAATTTCAAAACTATGCTGAAACCGGTTTGGCTCAGTAGATAGAGCGTCGGTCTGTGGACTGAAGGGTCCCAGGTTCAATTCCGGTCAAGGGCATGTACCTTGGTTGTGGGCATATCCCCAGTAGGAGGTGTTCAGGAGGCAGCTGGTCGATGTTTCTCTCTCATTGATGTTTCTAGCTCTCTATCCCTCTCCCTTCCTCTCTGTGGAAAATCAATAAAATATATATTTTTAAAAACCAATTTCAAAACTACAATTAAAAGACAAAACGGACATCATCCAGAAACACAGGAAAGTTGGCTTAATGGAAATTCTACAACTAAAAGGAAAGAGAAAAGCACATTGAGACTCAGAGGAGCTGCAAAAGGCTGAGGTAGGCAGATGTGTGTGCAGAGATAACTGGCTGCTGAGTGCATGGCTGGCTTTCTCCAGTAGAAAGGAGACAAGCCCCAGACTCTGCTCAACTCCAGTTCTGGGTGAGACTCTGGGAACCCAGACTCATTTGGGGGGAATCTGGACTGTCATGAAAAGAGAAAAGCACACTGAGACTCAGGGGAGCTGCGAAAGGCAGAGGTCCAAATGCGCACACATGTGCTTGGAGAGAACTGACTGCTGAGTATGCAGCTGGCTGGCTTTCTCAAGTGGGAGGAAGACTGAAGCTCCCAACTGCACTGAACTCCAGTTCATACGGGGAGAAACTGGACTGTCTGGCAGTGGGCAAAACTTGAGGGCGGCTTTCTTTCAGAGATGTTTGCAGTGATTACTGAGGGACACTGAGACCCAGGGCTCTTATAGGGCAGGCCTGATGGGAAGCCAAGGTTGTCTGCTCCACCCTGAGACTCAGCCCCACCCAAGCTGAGCACAGAGGCTTTTGCAATTTTTCAAGTCTTGTCCCATAAGGCTGTCTTCAGCACAGAAGTTCTTCTGGTGTAGACACAGCTGATCCTCACAGCCAATTGGTCTAGAGGTCAGTTCCTCCCAGTGACAACAATAACAATCAAAACTTAACTACAACAAGGCTGTGCACACAGTCCACAAAGGGGTGCACCAAGAGTGTCCATCTCAGGTAACTGGGGAGGCTGAGTCACTGGGCCCTATAGGACACCTAGCACACAAAGCTACCCTACCAACTCAGGGAAGCATCGAAAATGTGGAGACAAAGAGATCAAAAACAAAAGAAATGGAGAAAAACAAATGACTGGAGATAGAGTTCAAAACCATGGTTATAAAGTATTTCCTAGGAAAATTTCCTAGAAAAGGCTGATAAATTTAGGGAGACCCTCGAGGACATGAAAAAGGACCAACTAGAAATTAAGCATACATTGGCTGAAGTAAAAAAAAAAAAAAAAAAAAAAAAAATTATACAGAGACCTAACAGCAGACTAGAGGATCCCAAGAATCAAGTCAAAGATTTGAAATACGAAAAAGCAAAAAACACCCAACTGGAAAAACAAAAAGAAAAAAAAATCCAAAAAGTTGCAGATAGTGTAAAAAGTCTCTGGGACAACTTCAAGCATACCAACATCCGAATCCAGAAGAGAGAGCAAGATACTAAAAACCTATTTGAAGAAATAATTACAGAAAATTTCTCTCACCTGGTGAAAAAAATAGACTTACAAGTCCAGAAAGTGCACAGAACCCTAGACAAAAAGGAATCCAAAGGGGACCACACCAAGACACATCATAATTAAAGTGCCAAGGGCAAAAGACAAAGAGAGAATCCTGAAAGCAGCAAGAGAAAAACAGTTAGTTATCATACGACTGTCAGCTGATTTCTCAATAGAAACTATGCAGGCCAGAAGGGAGTGGCAAGAAATATTCAAAGTGATGAACAGCAAGAACCTACAACCAAGATTACTACTCTATCCAGCAAAGCTACTATTCAAAATTGAAGGTCAGATAATGAGCTTCACAGATAAGAAAAAGTGAAAGGAGTTTATCACCACCAAATGGGTACTATGCGAAATGCTGAAAGGTATTCTTTAAGAAGAGGAGGAAGAAGAAAAAGGTAAAGATAAAAATTATGAACAACAAATTCATATCTATCAATAAGTGAATCTAAAAATCAGGTGAATAAAAAATCTAATGAACAGAATAAACTGGTGAATATAATAGGGCCAAGGGCATAGAAAGGGAGTGGACTGACAATTCTCAGGGGAAAGTGGTGTGGAGGTTTCAAGAAGAGATTGGACAAAAATCGTACACCTATAGATGAAGACAGTGGGGGAGGTAAAGGCAGAGGCTGGGGTGGGAACTGGGTGGAAGGGAGCTATGGGGGAAAAAAGAAGGACAATTGTAATAATCTAAACAATAAAGATTTAGTAAACTTAAAAAAAAAAAAAAAAAAAAAGGAGTGTTGGCCTCTGGGCCAAGGGGTCATTGATAATGAAGGGGTACTATAAACAACTCCATATCCACAAACTTGATACCCAGGTTAATGAATCAATTTCTATTTCTTTCTTTCTTTTTCTCTCTCCTTCCTTCCTTCCTTCCTTCCTTCCTTCCTTCCTTCCTTCCTTCCTTCCTTCCTTCCTTCCTGCCTTCCTTTCTCTCTCTCTCTCTCTCTCTCTCTCTCTCTCTTTCTTTTTTTCTTTCTTTCCCTCTCTCTCCTCCTCCTCCTCCTCCTCCTCTTCCTCCTCCTCCTCCTCCTCCTCCTCCTCCTCCTCCTCTTCTTCTTCTTCTTCTTCTTCTTCTTCTTCTTCTTCTTCTTCTTCTTCTTCTTCTTCTTCTTCTTCTTCCTCTCTCTCTCTCTCTCTCTCTCTCTCTCTCTCTCTCTCTCTCTCTCTCTCCTCTTTCTTTCTTTTTCTTTCCTCCCTCCCTTCCTCCTCCCTCCTACCCTCCCTCCTCCTCCCTCCCTCCCTCCCTTCCTTCCTTCTCCTCACCCGAGGATATTGTTTCATTGATTTTCAGAGAGAGAGGGAAAGATTGAAACATTGATGTGAGAGACACTTGGATTGATTGCCTCTGCACAAGCCCTGACCAGGGTCCAGGCCGGGGAGAAGCCTACAACCAAGGCATATGCCCTTGACAGGAATTGAATCCGAGACCCTTTGGTCCAAAGCCCAACACTCTATCAACTGAACCAAACTGGCGATGGCTGAACCAATTATCTTTTTAAAAAATTCTTACCATAGGATATGTTTTTCTATTGATTTTTAGAGCGATGAAGGAAGAGAGAGAAAGAGAAACATCGATTGCCTCCCATATGCATACCGACCATGGATCAAACCCGTAACCTAGCTATGTGCCCTGACTGAAGGATCAAACCTGCAGCCTTTGGTGTATGGGTAACACTCCAACCAACTAAGCTCCCAGCCAATTTCTTGGAAGATGATAAATGGCTCAAATTGTTGGTCCTTGTTTATTTTGTCTGTTTCCCTTATTTCTCTAGCTTCTTACTATCCTTTCTCAGCATGGCTCATGGCAGGCTTTCCAGGTAAGGAATGAAAGTTGCTTTCCTGAGAGATGGCAAAGGAGGAACCGTAGGGCATTTTGGGGAACCTCAAGAACTTGAGGAATTCACCTAAACCTATTGGTATTACAGTCAAAGCCTGATGACAACAGTGTGGCTTGGCCTCTTTGACCTGAGGGGAGGAGTAAAGCTCAAGCTGGAGATTCCAGCAAAGCAGATTTAAAAGAGCCTGTGACCTGCCCTGGTCATCCTTTGTGGTGACTTTAGGGCTGAGTCTGCAAGACCGCCACGCAGGCTTCCCCTGAGCTGTCAGGTCAGTATGTGGCCCCTTCCGTCCATAATGCAATAACATTTCTGGGGGCCTCTAGATAACTTAAGGATGAACTTAAGGATGCAGACGGTTGCCCAGGAAACCAAGGCAATTAGAGGGTAGGAAACTCTCAGTCTACCTCCCACCCAAACTCCAGGAGAGCAGCTGAGTCAGTCCCCAGGGGCCTGTGACTCCATCAGCCATGCTGGGCGCCGAGCTCCTTAGTCCGCCCCTGGGGCGTGGGGTTTGGAGAGCCACCAGGTCAGTGAACACACCCCTGTGCCATATCACACCTGTGAGCTCATCTGTCCCAAGAGAAAGCGTCCACGGGCCCCAGCTCCACCTGGAGAGGCTCCTGTGATCAGGACCCTCTGAGCCTCACTGTACAGACCTTTTTGTCTGGCTGTGAGAGGGCAGGGCTAACTCCTGACTCCATTTTGTACTGTGAGGCAGGGCGGGGCTAACTCCTGACTCCATCGTGTACTGTATCCTCCATTTTGTATAACTATGTCACTGTGTAATTGGACCCTAGCCCTCACCCAATCAATCGGGGTCAGCCAAAGCAATGACCTCACCACCCCTCCCCCAGACCCCTTATAAAACCCTTTGATCTGCTGAAGCTCGCTCTCTTTCCACCTCGCCAGTGTGTTGGTGTACATGGGACTGAGTTCAGGCTAGCTCGAATAAAGGGCTCTTTTGCTTTTGCATCGAACTCAGCTTCCTGGGGTTTTTTTGGGGTTATGAAATCTGGGCATAACAACTGTTCATCTGTCCCTTCACAGACCTTTACTAAAAACATAACAGCAAAGCATGTCCCTGCGTTCTGTGAGCGGTCCTACCAAATTATCAGCCTGAAGAGGGGGCTGTGGGAACCCTGATGTGTAGATATCGGGCTACCAGTATGGAGGCCCGGGACTGAACTGGCACCTCGAGCAGGAGCAGCCTGATGGGGCAGAGCCACACTCTGGGGTCTCGGGGAGATAGTGTCAGAATTGAATTGCATTGCAAGACACACTGTGGTCTAGAGACAGAGCACTGGTTGGAGTAGAAAACCCCACAATGAGGTGTCTGATAGGACATGGACGCTTTCTCTTGGGACAGATGAGTTCACAGGTGTGGTATGGTCAGCTTCTCGGCTGGGCAGACCCTGGCTCCTGTGCTGATGGCCACATTGGACCAGATGGGGATGGACCGGATGGGATGGACTGGATGGGGTGGGACCGGATGGGGTTGGGCCGGATGAGGATGGATTGGATGGGGTTGTACCAGATGGGGTGGACAGAATGGGGATTGACCGATTGGGGGTGGACCGGATGGGGTGGACCGAATGGGGTGGATCAGATCGGGTGGACCGGATGAAGTTGGACCAGATGGGGTGGGAATGGATGGGGTTGGACTGGATGGGGATGGACCAGATGAGATGGACCAGATGAGGTGGGAGTGGATGGGGTGGACCAGATGAGATGGACCAGATGAGGTGGGAGTGGATGGGGTGGACCAGATGGGGTGACCGGATGGGGTGGACCAGATGAGGGTGGACCAGATGGGGTGACCAGATGAAATGGACCAGATGGGGTGGACCGGATGGTGTGGACCGGATGGGGGTGGACCAGATGGGGTGGGACTGGATGGGGGTGGACTGGATGGGGTGGGACTGGATGGGGTGGGACTGGATGGGGTGGACCGGATGGAGGTGGACCGTATGGGGTGGGGATGAGAAGGTGACTGGGCTTGAGCGTGGAGTTTGTCTCTCGTGTCCCCTTGTCTTGCTCTCCTGGGCACTGCCCATCAGCTCCTCCTGACTGCATCTTTGTCCATGCCTTTTGATCAGAAGGGGTCCGCGTGTTATCTCTAACAGGTTTATTTCCTTATTCTTTTTTCTGACTTCCAGCTGAGGCCGGGAGGGGACCCTGCATCGCGTGGTTTGATTTCTCTCAGACAGCCAGAATTCTCTGTGTGGGTGTGGACCCGCCACCGCCGGGGGGTCCCAGAGAACACCGCGTTCTCCTCAGTGGACGCCTAACGCCCTGGCAGGCCGGAGCCGCGCACACCGGCCGGAGAGGCGGGCCTTTGAGAGGTGTGGGCGCTGCAGTGAGTGCAGACTCCCGGCTCAGACAGCGCCCATTCTTCTCTCATTCCAGGCCTGCCTCTCGGATTCCGGTTCGGTACAGAAAGCTCCCAGCGGACACGTTGCCCCTGGACTTCCCTGTCCTCAGACTCGGCATCAGAGGCCTCTGTGCTCTCCAGTCCAGGCCCTGGCCTTATGGAGAGGCGGTGGGAGGCGGGCGTGGTCCCCGATCCAACCCCGTCCGGGAACAGGAACGGGAGTCACCGCCCTGTCTGCCGGCGGTTTTCAGTGAAGGTCTCGGTGCTCCTCCCTTGGACGAGGGCACCAGGTCAGTCCGGCCTTTGCAGGGGACATGACCCCCCTCCCCCCAGAAACCAGGGGGACCTCAGTCTTCAGGACAACCCATCCTTCATCCTTCCCACAGCCCCTCCCCCGACTGAGGAGCCCAGACACCTCCCTCCGGCCGCGCCCAGCTTCTCGCACCCTAATCCAGGCCTAACGCGTTTCCAAAGCCCGCAGACAGGAGGCTGGGGTACCCCGCCCTCACGGCGCGCTCGCCACCCCCCAGGTTATTTCCTTCTGAGTCCCAGAGAGCCAGGCTGAGGAGAGGGGACCAAATACGTTTTCATCTTAATATTTTTATTTTAGAGAGGGAAGAGGGGGAGGAGGGGAGAGAGAGATGGAGAGATCAATGCGAGAGAGATATTATACATTGATCAGTTGCCTCCCATATGCACCCCACCGAGGACTGGACCTTCAGCCTAGGCGTGTGCCCGGACCAGGGATCGAACCTGCGACCTCTGTGCACAGGACAACGCTCTAACCAACTGACCTGCTGCCCAGGGCACTGTCCTTTCCAGTTGCTTCATTTTTAAGAGAGAAGTCCAAAGGATCTGGATCCTTATGACGGAACTAAGTGGCCTTGCATTTGTGACACACTCTAGCAACGGGGTGGGAAATAAACGCCACCTGAGGGTTAGCTGACTGAGGCGAAGGAGCTGGGAGGCCGGTCTGAGCTGCCCTGGTTTGCTGTGACTCAGTGTTCCCGCGTGGAGGGTGAACGTTAACCGCACCCGTTACTGAGTAACAGGCCCAGCGGGCCGACAGGCCGGCGTGTTCCCGGGCAGCGCTCACCCGTGACCGCCCCGGAGGGCTGGTGTCCCGGGCAGACTCCAAAGGTGTGAGAGCCACAGGCCGTCCCCGCGGTGCCCGCCGGCCGCTCACCATTAATTAGTGAGCGAGTGTCGGGCGGGAGGCCCAGCCGTCACTGCCACCAGCCAGGGGGTCCGGGTCAGGATGGAGCGCAGCCCCAGCCTCGTCTCCTCAGGGGCAGTGACATGGCAGCGACACGGCCTCTGTTCACGGCTGGGTGATGCCGCCTGAGGAAGAGGCACGCTGAGGGCCTGGCTGCTTCAGGTCTGGAAGGGGCGTCAGGCAGGTCCCGCGGCCCCTCGGAGTCCAGTCTGGGACCAGGCAGCCGCGGCTGGAAGTGAAGCCACGTCCCAGGCTCCTGGCCTCACCCGGCGGCAGGCTCCCAGGCGGGGTGCGGGGTGCGGGGTGCCCTGGTCCGGCCCCTCATGCTCCTCTCAGGAGCCACCCATGGGTAGCGCCTTTCTGGGAACTTTCTGGTGGTTTTGGATCACTCCATTTCCTGTATTTCCCCAAACCTCCTCTAAATTCAAGGGGCCCCTCCCCTCCCTCCCGCTCAGTTCTGCCTGAGGGCGCCCTGCACTTTGAAGCAGGTGCCCGGCCGGCCACGGGCTAGGTGGCCACGGGGCTGGGACGCCCTGTCCAGCTCGGTTTAATGATCAATTTACCGCGGCCGGGAGTGCTATCTGCCTGGCTCGGCCCCTTCGGCGCAGAGAAGGCCCTGCCCCAGGATGGCGGCGGACAACACCACGGGCGACCCCCTGGCCCCGGGCGCGCAGCTGAGCCTGGCCGACATCATCATCATCGCCGTGTACTTTGCCGCCAACGTGGCCGTGGGCGTATGGGTGAGAGCCGCGGTGTGGGCCTGGGCCGGCAGATCTCCCGGTGGCCAGGGCATTGGGTCCTGCCTAGTCCTGGGATGGGTTTGTCGGAGTGGGACCAGCTTCCTCTCTCTGGGCAGCAGGCTCTCAGCCGCGAAGTGAGCAGAGGAGGGTCTGAGGGATGGGGCTGGGAGCTGGGAGGCAGCCTCCACGCCGACATCGACCTGAGCGCCAGAGCCTGTCTGGATGCCCGGCCGCTGGGTCAGAGCCCTGGGTCTCTGGCTTTTAAGACATCGGTGCCTGCTGCCTGGCCCAACCCCTGAGCCAGCTTCTCTCGCCCTCGCTAAGACAGACCTGACAGAACCCATCACAGAACCCACTGGGTGGAGGCCCCAGGAGTGCAGGGCTAGGCAGGCGTCATGCAAGTAGCCTGTCTGCCTATCCCCCTGTCCCCCTGTCTGCCTGTCCGCCTGTCCGCCTGTCCGTCTGTCCCCCTGTCCCCCTGTCTGCCTGTCCGCCTGTCCTCCTGTCCCCCTGTCCGCCTGTCCCCCTGTCCGCCTGTCCCCCTGTCTGCCTGTCCCCCTGTCCCCCTGTCCCCCTGTCAGCCTGTCTGCCTGTCCGCCTGTCAACCTGTCCCCCTGTCCACCTGTCTGCCTGTCCCCCTGTCCCCCTGTCCCCCTGTCCGCCTGTTCGCCTGTCCACCTGTCCCCCTGTCCCCCTGTCCGCCTGTCCCCCTGTCCCCCTGTCCGCCTGTTCGCCTGTCCACCTGTCCCCCTGTCCGCCTGTCCCCCTGTCCCCCTGTCCGCCTGTCCACCTGTCCCCCTATCCGCCTGTCTGCCTGTCCCCCTGTCCGCCTGTTCGCCTGTCCCCCTGTCCCCCTGTCCCCCTGTCAGCCTGTCTGCCTGTCCGCCTGTCAACCTGTCCCCCTGTCCACCTGTCTGCCTGTCCCCCTGTCCCCCTGTCCCCCTGTCCGCCTGTTCGCCTGTCCACCTGTCCCCCTGTCCCCCTGTCCGCCTGTCCCCCTGTCCCCCTGTCCCCCTGTCCGCCTGTTCGCCTGTCCACCTGTCCCCCTGTCCGCCTGTCCCCCTGTCCCCCTGTCCGCCTGTCCACCTGTCCCCCTATCCGCCTGTCTGCCTGTCCCCCTGTCCGCCTGTTCGCCTGTCCCCCTGTCCCCCTGTCCCCCTGTCAGCCTGTCT